>OY755248.1:75397173-75670900 GCA_963576725.1 Azorinus chamasolen
CTCGAGCTTAGACTTACATCTGGTCTGAATATTTACTGTAATGTTTGTTTAATCCAATATCTAAGCTTGATGCATACAAGAGTCGAAGAAATGTGTGTACAGTTCTAACATTTAATATAGACTGAAGTTTTGGGTGACTGGCGCGGGAAATACAGAGATAAGCAAAGGTCGGCATGCATAGACTAGCCACAGCTAGGTGGCTTTTATCATTACATTTACCTAAATCTTAAATTAAACCTGAATCTAAAGCTTATCATTACATTTACCTAAATCTTAAATTAAACCTGAATCTAAAGCTGAGTCTTAACTTGAACGAAAATGAAACAGGAAAAACTGATTTTTTTTATTATATAATAGATCTATAATATTCTTAATGAAGAAAATATTTCAAAATTTAAAGGGAATTAATATAATACATAAATACTTGATCTAATATTTCGACCTTTTGTCACATTTTGTTACATGCATTCAGCCATCTAATTAAGAAAAATGTACCATGAATTAATTTGTTTAAAAACGAAGGATGATTCAAAGGAAAAATAAGAAAGGTAAGTGCATTTTATTTTTTTAAACAATTTTAAGTCTCCAGCACCGGTATATAGTATTTTTGTTTTAATCACCGTCTGCGTTTTATACTCTTCCCAACAATGGCGGCTTCCATGTCAAACATGATCTTGGGAGGAAAATGCGCTGTTTTTCACGTGAGATTTGTTAATGGGGATTTTTTTTACTAGATTGAAACGACGTGCTATTATATTCTAGAGTCATATCAGCTTTTGCATTTATTTAAGTTCGGTTATTGATGGTGATTCTTGTGTCGATAGTCTTCCTTGTTTTTCTCAAAGTCAAATCCCGACAAGGGTATCGTAGACTCACCTTCTATCGAACCTCACCTGTTTATCGAACCTTTCATTTTTTGTGTTTTTACGCATGTACAAGTGCACACTACGTCATAAAATCATGAATACCGTTGCTTTGTCTGTAAACAACGCCTCGTAGCTTTAAAAACGAAATACAGAAAACTTTGGATCAATATTCTAGGTTATCGCAGCTGAAAAGTAAGTTTGGCTTTAGAATTTCAATTACAATATTAGAAGTGCCCTATTTCAGTATATCACTTTGGAACAAAAGCAGAGGACATAAAAACCCAGGGCAATTTATGAACGAAAATCGTAAGCTTGAAAGCGATTTGGGTAAATTAAATGCTGGCATAGTAGAAATCAACTCGACAGCGGGGTCCGTATCCCCAAGATTCTCAATTGACTTGACTAAGACTAGAAAATCAAAATCAAGGAGTAACAAAAAGTCTATGTTCTACAATTACAATCTACTCAGAGATGGAGTTCATCCAGGACACATACTAGCGCAATACTGGATGCGGAAAATTGAGGCAGTTGCTATTAGAGAATGCTACATTTAAGTGTTTATAACAGTAAAAAATTATAAGGACTGACTTTGAGTGGGGACTGTCCCGCCATAACTTTTGTGAAAGCATTGAAACTAAAGTTTATTTTAAATACACTAACAATAATAATTAATGTAAGGGCTGACTTTGAGTGGGGACTGTCCCGCCATAGTCTCGCAGAAAACATTGAAATTATTACTTCCGGTTTATCGATAAAGATGGACATAAGAAGCGGGAAGACATAAATTAACTAAGTTTGTTTTAATCTGTGCTTATATTGGATATTTTGCTGGTTTTGATAACACATAGTTTTTTTGGTGCAATTCTGCAAATTTTTTAAGTCAGGATGGCGTCGCCAACAGCAACTAGAGACAAATCTTGTGCACAGTGTGATCTCGTGTTTGCAAAGAAACAAAAATCACTAAATTGCCAAATATGTGCTCACTGGTTCTGTTTGGATTGTGCTCACGTCACAAATAAACTCTATGAAGCACTAAAAAATGAACCTTCAAAGAATTTGCCTTTCAACTGTGATGGTTGCATAAGAATCTTACCGAAACTTACGGAATTCGGAGCTGCTCTTATGGCCCAATCTGGGAGGATAGAAAGTTGTGAAAAGAAATTAAGTGATATGGACACAAAACTAAATGACGTTGTAGCTGAGAAAGTTGAACAGGCTATAAACAACTTTCAAGAACGTGAGTTGCGCAAGTGTAATGTCATATTGCATAACATTCCTGAGCCGCCTCCTCAATCTGACAATCCAAAAGAAGTAGATGAAGGTCAGATTCGGGAAATATTCCAGGTATTAAACTGTGAGGAGGTCAAGCCTACAGAGTTTGTGAGAATGGGTATTGTAGGCAGAAAACCGAGGCTCATCAAAGTGAAATTAAAGTCTGTTGCAGAAAAACACAAACTATTTAGTAACACAAAACAGTTGAGAGCAAAAAGAGGTCAAGAATACATTCATAAATGGAGCAATGTGTTTGTCACGCCAGACCAAACAAAAGAAGAACGGGAAAAAAGCATAGAATTGAAACGGGAACTGGAGAAGCGGAAAAAAGAAGAGAAAAATGATGCTCTTGTGATTAGTCGGGGTAAAAATATTGAGAGGAAGCACCCTGATGGAGTAGTTGTGGTTACCAGGGAGGAGCCCCCTTCCGGCGGAACCATGACTCGCAGATAGGAAGTCATGAGACAGTACATGTAAATACGTTAAGTTTAGTTAATGTTAACTTGTTCAATGTTGACAGTTACAAAGATGGCCAAATAGCCAGTGACATTAATGTTAATGTTTTAGTTCAGGGAAGTTTAGAGAGTGACAGTCAAGTTCATAGCTTTAATGGTAATGATCTCAATGGTAAAGAGTCAGCTTCTTGTCATAGTAATACACATGGAGAAGAACAGCATAATGATGCAGATGACAGTGATATTTTTTGTAGTAATATTGAGAATGGGGATACTGTTGGAGTAGTAGAGGAAGGCCCTTTGACTGTTTCAACTACATCGAAATGTAAATGTCTTTATACGAATGCTGATCAGTTGCTCAACAAGATGGATGAACTGCGTGTTCAAGTGTCATTAGTAACTCCTGATTTTATATTTGTGACTGAGATTTTACCAAAATATAACTTTGATAAAGTAACATGTTCCTCAATGATTTATCATATTGATGGATATACTATGTTCCATAGTACTGATGAGGGTAGGGGTGTTTTAGTGTATGCAAAGGCAGTTTTAAATGTTTCTCCAAACACATATCTAAATTCGCTTTATCCGGATGCTACTTGGGTTGATTGGATAAATGATGATAAGACAGTGTTGCTAGGTTGTATTTATCGAAGTCCATCTAATGTTGGGAACTGTGAAGATATCATGCAATTGATACAATCCGCGGCAAATACATCTGACAGTTTGCTTATTACTGGTGATTTCAATATGAAAGATATTGACTGGGAAAGTTATACAACTATACACCATGAAGATCATCATGAACATCGTTTCATTGAATGTTTACGAGATAATTTCCTCTTTCAACATGTGAAACATTTTACCCGGTGTCGAAATGAGCAAGTTAGGAACACTTTGGACCTTATTATTACTAAAGATGAAAATAATGTGGAAAACATTGAAATTTTGCCATCACTTGGATGCAGCGATCATGTGGTCTTGTTGTTTGATTTTATGTGTGAATATAAAGAAATTTCAACCGGAAGAGCATATTACCAGTATAGAAAGTGTGATCTTATGGGTTTTACACAAGAATGGAGTGAAATTGATTGGGGAGAAAGTTTCAAAAATGAAGATATTGATGGCATGTGGAATATTTTCTCAAATAAGTTCAAAAACAGTGTGGAGAAATTTATACCGAAAGTAAAACCTCGTAAAGGAACTAAACTAAAACCAGCTTGGATGACAGGTGTAACTTTGACTCATATTAAGAAAAAGCGACATGCATGGAACAAATATCTAGCAACTAGACGAAATGAAGATTTTGAGGAATATAAAAGGGTAAGAAATTTAGCAAATGAATGTGTAAAGAACAGTAAGAGAAATTTTGAAAAACTTGTATCGCAGAATGCTAAAAATGATCCAAAACAGTTTTGGCGTTATGTTAAAAGTAAAACTCAGTCGAAATCTGGAGTATTCAACCTTAAGACACAAAATGGGGAGTTTGTTAAAACTGATCAGGAGAAAGCAGAGGTTTTGAACGAGTTTTTCACAACTGTTTTCACAAAAGAGACACTGAGCAATATTCCTGATGTTGAGGATAGAAATGTGAATGAAAACTTGCAACACATAGATATATTGGAGGGAACCGTTCTGAAGCTCTTAAAGGAAATTGATCCAGCTAAATCTATGGGTCCAGATGACATTCATCCACATCTTTTGAAGAGTATGCCTGAAGTGTTTACTACACCACTAACTCTGATATTCCAAATGTCTCTTTCCTCTGGCAAAGTGGCGTCGGAGTGGAAAGATGCGCGGATTTCACCAATTTTTAAGAAAGGCAGTAAAACTGAACCAAGTAACTATCGACCAGTAAGCCTTACTTCGGTAGTTTGCAAGCTACTTGAAAAGATTGTTAGGAAAAGTATATTAGGACACTTGCAAGAAAACGAATTGCTCGCGGATGAACAGTATGGTTTCAGATCAAACAGATCATGTGCATTGCAATTGATAAATGTTTTGGAAGATTGGACAATGTTCATTGAAAACCGCCAATCCTGGGATAGTGTGTACCTAGATCTAGCCAAGGCATTCGACAAAGTTGCACACAAAAGATTGCTTAAGAAAGTAGAGTCGTTTGGAATAAAAGGAAATGTGCTGAGATGGATTGAAGATTTTCTAAGAAATAGAAGACAGTGCGTCTCCATCAAAGGATGTTCATCTGGATGGAAAGAAGTTGATAGTGGGGTACCTCAGGGGAGTGTATTGGGACCGATTCTCTTCATTATGTACGTGAATGATATATGTGATGTTGTGAATACAAACATCAAGATTTTTGCTGATGATACGAAGTTGTATGCATCATCATCTGATTCGGCAGAACTACAAAGAGATTTAAATTCAGTCACTGAATGGGCAAAAAGATGGGAATTAACATTTAATGTGGATAAGTGCAAAATTATTCACTATGGACATAACAACCCTGAAAGAGATTTCTATATGAACACGGACAAACTTAAATCTGCCACAGAAGAAAATGATCTCGGAGTTATTTTTGAGCGTGATTTGCATTTTTCAAAACATATTTCTTCCAAAATCAACAAAGCAAATAGCATTCTTGGACTCATTAGTCGCTCTTTTCAATTCATTGACAATTTCTCATTTATTAAGTTATATACAGCCATGGTTAGGCCACATGTGGAATTTGCTAATGTTGTCTGGCACCCATACTTGAGGAAAGACATTTTAAGCCTTGAAAAGTTACAAAAAAGAGCCACAAAACTAGTTCCGAAACTTCAGAATATGGAATATGAAGATCGTTTGAAGGAATTGAAACTTCCAAGTCTTTCTCATCGAAGAGTACGAGCTGATGCTATACAAACATTCAAAATTGTGAAAGGGATAGATGATTGTTCTTTTGAGAAGTTTTTCCGATATGCAGCATCTACAAGAGGACACAACCTGAAGTTGGAAAAGCCACTCAGCAGATCAACTTTCTGTCAAAATCAGTTTTCAAGAAGGGTGATTGATTCTTGGAACAAACTACCTCAATATGTGGTCGACTCGAAAGATGTAGAGACCTTCAAGATACGTTTTGATCGTCACTGGCAGGGGAACACGTATAGCTATTAGTAACAATTAAGAGTGATAGTTATCATAGGATAACAGAAAAATTATCATAGACTAAACAAAACCTATCCGTATCATCATTGTAATAAATTGTTGAAGAACTGCAGAAATCCTGTGCTGAAGATGTGATACATGAGGGGGGGCTTAAAAAGGATTACATCCTTACCGAAGAGCCCAAGACCATTCTACAGGTATTCTACAGGTATACGTCATAAACAGGTCAATACAGTTTATTTTCCGTTCAACTATGCTAAACATGAGAAAACTCTTACTACGTTATAGAATATAAAAACGAAATATACGTCATAAACAGGTCAATACAGTTTATTTTCCGTTCAACTATGCTAAACATGAGAAAACTCTTACTACGTTATAGAATATCAACATGAATTGAAAAGTGTACAACATTAAAAATATTTGACAGCTCTGACCCCTTCAGCTTATGCAAAGGTCGCGTGCCCATGATGAAATAACGTGACTATGAGTATTATGTTACAGTAAACAGTTTCTAAAATAAAGGTTCGATAAGCAGGTGAGGTTTTTCTGGCAGCCATTTTTGTTTTTGTTATGCGGGTGGTGGGGAACACTGGATTGTTTGGGGATTAATAGATGAGGATAAAAATATTTAATTGTTTCAGGGTATGTATAAAAGATTATTTTGAACTGCTGATTTATTTTTTTCTTCAATATTCACAGTAAACGTTTTTTGTTCCTGGTCAAAGGTTAAGAGGTTCGATAGACGGTAAGACCATGCTACTGTATGAAGTTCGGGTTGCCTCAAGTGCGAGCGGTAGTATCCTGGTGATACTAGATATCGGTGACGTTAATTTCAGACCGGGATTTCAGTTAACACAAAGTACAAAAGAAACAATCTATATCTGCTGTTTTATGTGCACTTACCTCCTAAACATGTAACACGAGTCATTTGTAGAAAATCCTCACAAATTAAGTCCATGCTGTCCACTTATTGAAATGCATTTGGCCAACACCATTGTTTCTCCAATACACTAAATATCGGTGTACAAGTAAAAAAACCCAAAGGTCATATGACGTCATGTGTAGCAGTTGTTTGTCATGTACTGGGTTAAACTTCCAACCAATATTAATCAATCGCTATGTACAGTAATCATTTCAAAGTTGAAAATTTTAAAATTTAACTGTTCTAAAAACAAAAACTAATAAAAACTATCAATATAGTGTCTGTTTTTAATTGCAGTGGGGACACAAGAATGTTGAGCCCCGTCTTAAGCATTTGACTTTGGTGCAAAATTTGAGATGGGTCCAATGTGCACATTTGTCACACTGTCCCCATTGAATAAATTCAAGGTTGAGGGTATCTGGTCTGAATTTATTACAGACACAACATACAGATTCCTGACTATCAGTAAGGATGGACTCTGATATATCGCTGTCACTGTCTTCTACTGAAAGTGCACGTATAGGACATGATTTAACTTTTGATGTACAAGGCTTTGGAGACATGACTGATTTTTTTTTTCTGATCTTTGTGACTTGGAAGGTTTATGCATGTCAATATGGATTTTTTTCAGAATTTGTGCCTTTGAGGGAGACATCAAATTGCCAGTAACAGACGGATGGGACTTCCTCTTTTTAGGGTTCTCAGTTATGTTTGTAATTTTCTTTCCATCAAGGAAACTGCTTATTTTCACAGTTGACTGGCTTTCAGCAACCAGAGTTTCATTATCAGCCTGCTGGTAAATTATAGATGGAGCAGTTTTGATTTTATCTATCTGTTTTCTTTCAAGAGGGTAAATGCCTGTCTTACGGAATGACGAAATCAAGTTGTCAGGGCTCAGTGCTTTGTTGTACGCTTTGCTAGAAATACTTGCAACATTTTAGCGGTTAATTGTCATACCTGGGTTTCTCCTTAGAAATGCCTGACACTCACTATAGTTAGTCTTATTAATGACCCGTAAGACAGCATGCTAATTTTGTGACAGGTGCCGTCTTACAGTCTCATGGCAATACGTCAAATACGGACTGGAAATCGTTAATTTTCGAATTTACAATCGGGTCATATTGAACTTAATTTTCAATGTAAATCTGCATATTTGATGTAATTACATCATTCAAAACAACAACTGACCTCAGATACGCTCATAAATCGCCGTTCCACTAACGATAGTCATGTAGCAGACTACCTGTTATGTAGACATGTTTACTTCAGTTTGAATTTCTGCGCATGCGCTGTGAACTACCGTAGATATCCACTGTATTGAATGTGTACTTCGATGATTTCGCTTTGTGGATTTTAATTGTACAGCAATAAATATGGTGAAAAGCACGACGATGATAGTTTCATCATGAAACATGAATGACAGTATGTGTAGATCCATGAAAAAAATGTATACATGCTTTGAAAGCAGTATAGACCCAAGTCAGCTGAATCATCGACGTAGCGTCTGATCTTTATTTTGAACTTATTTACAGTAGCAATATTTTGTTTAATTCCTGTGAAAACCTGGGATTATCCCCTTGGATGTTTAGTACGAAATGACTGGCAGTTGCTAATAGATGGGAGCCAGATGAGACGCAGCGTAATTCGTCGTCTAACCAGGATCCCAGCTGTTTGAAATGCGTGAATAGTTTGTTGTTGTTATTATCAGAATTTGAGTAGACATCGATTTTCAGCAGTTAATGATTAATATATGTCATGTGAAGCTTACATTACACTGGTCTAGTTCTATAAAATTTGGCTTCTGACTTTTCTTAACTAGTTTTGCCATTCCGCGAGAAGAACTAGTTAAATGATGAGTGTGTGTTAAGTCATAGTCTGCCCATTTTTTGTATAAATCAATCAACACCAAAAATTGTACACATATTCATACATATATCATTAAAATAATGTCTATAGCCCATTTTCACAGTTTTATAAATTATATATATATATTCAGATCAGATAGATACTATCGCTACCCGAATACTGCTAAATTCTTAGAAAACCGCTGACTTTTTATGAGCCGGAAAACGTCGTCGATTAGGGTCTACAACAGACACGTCGACCAATGTCCATAACTTTCTGAACAACGCTATGAATATTAATAGAGTTTTGTAAAAACAAACAGCTAATGTATGTCAGTCGAGAGAATGAAAGGTATATTGCGTGATACTTTACGTGCATGTATATCGAGTTACAATATATATTCCTACTATAGTTATCACGTTCTTCCGTATAGCGGTAAAACCTTCTCCGCGATATTTTGTTACATTGTTACATTGTTTTTGTTGCATTGTTAATAATGTTTCTCTCATACTGTCAGTGTTTACATATATAACAGACACGCGGATGTTGTTATTGTAAAGGAAGCGGGTCACGTGACTCATAGTGGCATGAAAGAGATTGAAATCTGCTAATTGCATGAAAATTCGCCTGCATTTCGGATCTGCATCAATGTCTGCAGAGAGCTTGAGAGGTAAACAATAGCTTTTTGTCATATAAATTGATTGCACAATCGTTTTGTCCCGAGGCATCGCGATTATGGCCGTTTTACAAGGGGGCCAAACGACAATCGATGTTGCGACTTCTCGTCAGAGTAAGAAAAATCAAAGTATTTTGTAGGAATTTCACGTCGGCACTGGCTACGGCTTTGTCGGAATGTATCAAAAGTTATATTATTTGAAAAGTACAATGTCCCAGCTTCGCGTTCGTACCAAACATTAGTGGTTATTCCATCTTGGCTGTCCGAATCCGTGCGTTATTTCGAATCGGTCATGAAATTTGCGAATTGGTAGTTGGACCTCTTGTATATAATATAACACTAAATCGACCCAACAACATACATGTGATAACTACCTGATTGTGCGGGAGACTACCGGATTTGAGCCCAAGTCCCGCAAGTCCCGGCCGGGAGACGAAATCTCCCGATTTCTGAATAAAAATGATTTTTATTTTTTCCCACCCCATTTTCTATTATTTTTTGTCAATAAGCGCTTGCCAGATGCCTCAAAGAACCAGTGTTGTTGACTTATTTACTGCCCTGTTTATCATGGCAGGCACAGCGCCGTATCCCTTTTGTAGTACGTCGCCATGTTGCCCCTTATCAAAGAGCACCGCAGCATGCCCTAAATACCATGCCGAGTAATTGTGAACCCAGTAAAAGGGATTAAATGGTCAGCAAACTCAGCATGGTGTGTTATTTACCTTGGCATGTGTGTATTCCGTAACATAAACATTCGTGTATGCATATATGTCTCTGGTGTATAATTACACTGTCGTCATTACATACTTTTTTCTTCACGGTCAGATTCTACTAAATTTCTGTTTAAGACAATCTTATTTTCTGAGACTAAACATCTAAATAGGTACTTTATTAAATTAATTTAGGTTCTAAGTTTATTAATAGATGTCCACATGGCATAACTGTAATGAAAATGTGCTTTTATCAGAAAAAAATGGAACTCGAAATTGGTTGCCTCAAACCACGGATTTTTCGAACTGTGAAATGTGTTATTTCATAGAGGCAAACACGAACATTGTTTTCCACAGACATTTGGTAACATATTCAATAGAAATTGCGTATGTATTGAGTATAGAATATATGGATGTCAAATACACAAAATTTGGTGAGATAGGAAGCACTTTTCAAACCAAAAATGAAACTAAAAATGCAAAGATAGTGTACTAGTGTTTGGATAGTACATGTACCATATTTCGGACAGAAAGTGACAAATGTATTATGTTTATTTCAGAATATAAATTTCTTGATATATTGCAATACAAAAATGAATTAAAATAATAAAAAACAATAATGTCAATAATAATATAATATAAGAATGAGAATAATATAAATAATGATAGTAAAAATAATAATAATAAACACAAGTCTATCCATTGGCCAGAATGGAATGGAATAGTAATTAGAAGAGAGTATATGGAAATATATAATAGCACACACACAAAAAGAATAGAAAGGAATAGTAATTAGAATAGATTATATGGGCACAGAATAGATAATGGAATAGAATGGAATGAAACGGAATAGAATGGAATGAAACACAAAGGAATTAGAATAGATAAGAGAATGGGATGGAATGGAATAGAAAGGAATGGGAAATAGAGTAGATGTTGATGGATGTAGAACAGAGAGTAGTACAGAATAGAATAAGGAATAGGATATAAATAGAATTAATACAAACTAAATTACACAGATGTAATGTGCTAGATAGGTAAAAAAGTTCCAATGCCCTAGTAATTAAGATGGTTTGTCGCGCATAAAAGTGCTTTTATCATACCTCCCTCCTTTCAAACCAGTGGGGAGGGGATTTTCTTTTCTTGCAGATATTTATGTAATATAAATATAGGTCTCTGGCCTATTATACCAACATATAACCATCCGCATAAATCTCCCTCTTTGACACCCAATCTCCCTCATTTGAAAAGCTAATCTCCCTCTTTGCCTCGAAAAAATTATCACATGTATGCAATAATTTTTTTGACTTTTTAGACCATCTAGACCATTATATTTTCAATATAAGTTCAAATACCATGTTTTATAATATTATTGAAAATATGCTTTCATTGTAGCCTACAGTAGGGACTTCTTCATTAAGGAGTTGAGAGGGAAAACTGGCTACATGTACCTTCAACTTTCTGAATTTCCGATTCTGCCAGTTTTTGTTTTGTGTGTGTGTGTGTGTGTGTGTGTGTGTGTGTTACAATTTTTTTTCCAGAGATCCTGTTACCATTTGAATCTGCTCTCTTTGCAAAACTCTTAAACACATTGTCTCCTCTCGTCAGTCCTCTCACCTGAATACATAGTGTATGTTACAACAACAACAAATGCTAAAATACTCCAGTTGGAGTTGTCTGATCAGGTCCTGGTCTGTTTGCTTTTAAAACCCTTTCCTCCATAAATTCGCCTTTCTACGCCTCTGTAAAGTCCTCTGTTGAAACCATTGTGATAAATAAAGCATTTGCTCCTTATTTATCACAATGGTTTCAAAAACTACAAATTTCTAAATTTTCCCTTTTCTCTAGTTAATGCTCCTATTCGTTAGATTTATTCAAAAAGGTTGGATCTAAAAATAGCCTATGAATTAATGGGTTGAAATGTAATATACATGTAGAACTGATTCTACAGTTTCCAACATGATTAAAATAATTCCTGTACTGCTATGAAAATTCATATACAGACGATTACAGTTGAACTTCGATATCTCGAACTTCAAGGGACCATACAAATTAGTTTGAGATAAGAGAGGTTCGACTTGTCCAATTTCAAATCTGACAAATATCTCAAGTTCACAGCTTAATGCAGGTCTAAAGTAATGCTGTAAGCTCCTGCAGGAGCTTTCAGCATTACTTTAGACCTACATTAAGCTGTCATGTGTGTTTCTAGAGATGTGTAGTGATATATTTTAGAAAATATCCTGTATTGTAAATTTTGGAAGGACTGATCTTTTAGTTCGACATATCCCGAAGAGACGATTCTAAAGAGTGGTCACAACATAGGGCTTGGTGGAGAAATAATGAAGTTATGCTTGAAAATATATTAATTTACACATCTTATCTGGAGCTCTGATCAATATTCATGGAGTAATGGTTATGACCCTTGCCCTGCTGTGAAAAAAATAATGTCTGCTCAAATTTCTAATGCAATGCTGACCACAGGGGTCTATACCGCTTCATGACAAATCTATATATGCTATACAATAAACTTAATAAATTATATAGTACATGTAGATCCCCATGAAGAGGTACAGACCCCTATGATGCTGACTACTTCAGATTTGATCAAGTTTTTGAGAAAGTATTGACCGAGGATCCTGAAAAGTTACTCTCGGAGCTTTCTGCATGACTTTCACCCTGCATTATATTGATGCCCTTTGACCCCTCTGTAAAAGTCACTTTTGGAAACTATTGTGATAAAATGACTGGGAGGATTTCAACTAAATTTCACAGAAATGTACCTTGTGGTCCTCTATCAAGTTTGTTCAAATCAAGACCCGAGCCAAAAATGGCCCCGCCCTCTGGCTTATCAGTTGTTTTTGTAAAAATCTTTAAAAATCTTCTTCTCTGAAACTACAAATCCTAGAGCTTAGATATATGGTATGAAGCATCATCTAATGGTCCTCGACCAAGGTTGTTCAAATTATGACCCCGGGCGAAAAATGGCCCTGCCCCGGGGCTTATCAATTTTTCAAAGACTTATATAGGAAAACCTTTAAAAATCTTCTCCTCTGAAACCACATACCCTAGAGCTTAGATATTTGGTATGGAGCACCAACTTATAGACTCCTACCAAGTTTGTTCAAATCATGACCCCCAGGCCAAAAATGGCCCCGCCCCGGGGCTTATCAGTTTGTTTGTTTTTAAAATCTTTAAAAAATCTTCTTCTCTGAAACTGTATGGCCTAGACCTTTGATATTTGGTATGTAGCATCATTTAATGGTCCTCTACAAAGATTGTTCAAATTATGACCCCTGGACCAAAAATGGCCCCGCCCGGGGCGTATCAGTTTTTCATAGGAAAATCTTTAAAAATCTTCTTCTCTGAAACTGTTAGGCCTTGATCTTTGATATTTTGTATGTAGCATGATCTACATGTAATGGCCCTCTACAAAGATTGTTCAAATTATTACTCCCAGATTAAAAATGGCCCCGCCCCAGGGCTTATCAGTTTTACACATAGACTTATATAGGAAAACATTTAAATACCTTCTTCTCTGAAACCACATACCCTAGAGCTTAGATATTTGGTATGAAGCATCACCTAATAGACCTCTACCAAGTTTGTTCAAATCATGAACCCCGGGCTTATCAGTTTTTAGCTCACCTGAGCCGAAGGCTCAGGATGAGCTATTGTGACCGCTATTTGTCCGTCGTCCGGCGTCCGGCGTCCGGCGTCCGTCCGGCGTCCGTCGTCCGGTGTCCGTCCACATTTTCAAACGACATCTCCTCTGAAACTGCTGACCCGATTTTAACCAAATTTTGTCAGAAGCAACAGTGGCTAGGGGGAACGAAACGTTGTTCACATTATGACCCCCGGGCCAAAAATGGCCCCGCCCAAGGGCTTATCAGTTTTTCATAGGAAAATCTTTAAAAATCTTCTTCTCTGAAACTGTAAGGCCTAGACCTTTGATATTTGGCATGTAGCATGATCTAATGGTCCTCTACAAAAATTGTTCAAATTATGACCCCCGGGCCAAAAATGGCCCCACCCAAGGGCTTATCAGTTTTTCATAGGAAAATCTTTAAAAATCTTCTTCTCTGAAACTGTAAGGCCTAGATCTTTGATATTTGGCATGTAGCATGATCTTATGTTTCTCTACAAAGATTGTTCAAATTATGACCCCCGGGCCAAAAATGGCCCCGCCCAAGGGCTTATCAGTTTTTCATAGGAAAATCTTTAAAAATCTTCTTCTCTGAAATTGTAAGGCCTAGATCTTTGATATTTGGCATGTAGCATGATCTTATGTTTCTCTACAAAGATTGTTCAAATTATGACCCCCGGGCCAAAAATGGCCCCACCCAAGGGCTTATCAGTTTTTCATAGGAAAATCTTTAAAAATCTTCTTCTCTGAAACTGTAAGGCCTAGACCTTTGATATTTGGCATGTAGCATGATCTAATGGTCCTGTACAAAAATTGTTCAAATTATGACCCCCGGGCCAAAAATGGCCCCGCCCAAGGGCTTATCAGTTTTTCATTGGAAAATCTTTAAAAATCTTCTTCTCTGAAACTGTAAGGCCTAGACCTTTGATATTTGGTATGTAGTATTATCTAATGGTCCTCTACAAAGACTGTTCAAATTATGACCTCCGGGCCAAAAATGGCCCCGCCCAAGGGCTTATCAGTTTTTCATAGGAACATCTTTAAAAATCTTCTTTTCTGAAACTGTAAGGCCTAGACCTTTGATATTTGGCATGTAGCATGATCTAATTGTCCTCTACAAATATTGTTCAAATGATGACCCCCGGGCCAAAAATGGCCCCGCCCAAGGGCTTATCATTTTTTCATAGGAAACTCTTTAACATTCTTCTTCTCTGAAACTGTATGGCCTAGACCTTTAATAGTTGGTATGTAGCATGATCTAAAATAAATGGTCCTCTACAAAGATTGTTCATATTTTGACCACGGGCCAAATATGGCCCCGCCCGAGGGCTTATCAGTTTTTCATAGGAAAATCTTTAAAAATCTTCTTCTGAAACTGTAAGTCCTAGACCTTTGATATTTGGCATGTAGCTTTGGCTTGTGGTCCTCTGCCAAGATTGTTCAACTTATGACCATGACCTCTGGGCGAAACTTGGCCCTGGCTTATCAGTTTTCATGGGAAAACTATATCATTTTTCTCTGAAACCATAAGGCTCAATGGCATACTGCTTTGCCTTGTGGTTCTCTACCAAGGTTGTACAAATGATGGCCCCGTCCCTGGGGTATCTCAGGTGAGCGCTTCAGGGCCTCATGGCCCTCTTGTTCATAGGAAAATCTTTAAAAACCTCCTTCTGTGAAATTGTAAGGCCCAGACCTTTGAAATTTATATGAAGCATCACCTAATGTTCCTTTATGAAGATTGTTCAAATTTTAACCTCCAGGCCTAAAATTATGGCCCTTGGTTTCATACTGCCCCAATCTGAAACTGACTTATTTTTACATAGAAATACAGTGTATGCATAAGTCTATAGTAACCAGGTGAGCAATTTAGGGCCATCATGGCCCTCTTGTTTTTAATACTAAATGTTCCTTTTCATTAGTTTTATCCAAAGAGGTTTGGTAAAAAAAATGCCTATGAGGCATTGGGTTAATAATTGTATTTATAAGCAAATGGCGCAAATCCTGGTTAGACTAGACTGCTCATACAAGATTTGTCTGATCTGGCATTACTGTTTGCAATAGCATAAAAAAGCATAAAAAAGCCAGAGTATTGAGTAAATGATTAACCCTTTCCCTCATATAAACATATTTCCACACATCTGCAAACAGAGTAGACCCAGATCAGACGGCTCGTATAGGAGCCGTCTGATCAGGGTCTGCTCTGTTTGCTAATGGAATTTGATAGATCTGTTTCTATACTTTCTAAAATGGCTACAATGTGCCACCATCCACATTTTATTATTACATGTACTATTTTGTCCATGAATATTCAGTAGGTATTGAAATTTGTAATAAATACAGAACAGGGAAAGGGTTAACTCACATAGTGCTTCACAGCTGCAAGACATTTTCAAATCAAACCGCTGTCGTCTGACTAGCGAATGTACGAACAGTGAATGTATGAATAAAATGTTCATTTTCAGTAGATTTATTCAAAGGGTTGTGTCTAAAAATAGCATATGGGGTAATGGGCCTAAAAATAGCCTATGAGGTAATGGGTCTAAAAAATGGTCTATGAGGTAATGGGCCTAAAAATGGCCTATGAGGTAATGGGTTGATTTTTTTCATTCATACATTTCAAATTCAGTAAAACCCCTCTAATGTGACCACTTAATGAACAAACCCGGCTGTCTTCATAAGCAGGCCACAAGGTGGTTGCTTAATGCAGGACAAAAGTTAAGCAGTAGGAGCTTTCTACATAACTTAGAATGCATTAAGCTACCACCCGCCTTTGCCACTGTGAATTATGCCCCTTTTTGGTAGTCGTATTAGAGGAGTTTTATTGTAGTTTCATTTGTTTCAAATGTAGATGTGACACATGTGGGCACAAATATATCATATCTTTTTTCTTCAGAATGGAAAGCTGCTGTACAGGGTACTGGTTCCATCTCTGCTGAATTCCACTCCAACAACAACCTATGCTACTAAACATTATAACCCAAAATTTAAACGACTTAGGAAGGAGAAAGTGTTGCTTGTAAGTATTGGGATAGAGTAAAAATCCTGGGCTTTACCTAGTAGTGTTCGCAATTGGACCAATTTTACTATCTATTATTGGTTTGATGCAACTAATTGATCATTGATTAATTATTGATTGTTAGGGCTCCTGCATTGAAAATCCAGGAGCCTTGTAGGAATCACATTTTCTGTCTGTCCGTCTGTCTGTCCGACTGTCCGTCAACAACTTTGATGTGATGCGATAACAATACTTCACATATCTGTGTCATATTAAGTGCATATGCTTAGTATCATCAGAGAAAGACACCTATAGTTTTTTGGTTGAATCAGATAAATACGTCCAGAGTTATCTGCCCTTGATTCATCAAAAATGCCATCAACTTTTGTCACCACTTTTGATGTGACGCGATACTGTAAAACAGGTTTTATTAGCGACAATATATATTTCGCGCTAATTCGCGAATGTCTTGCCCCGCGAATTCAATATTTTCGCTAATAAATCAGTAACAAGTATAAAAAGGAGTAACGTCCGAAATCGGTATATCCGAAATATGGTTAGATTTATCACGTCGTCGTTCATGTGTTTTCTGCATTAACAACATTCTTCGTTCAACACAAATGTTGGGTGAAGTGTATTGCTTCCATATATCTTGTTTAGTAAACAAAAAAAGTGCTTAAATAAAAAATACAGACCGAATAATGGAAGAATGATTTTTTTTCATTGATCTCCGTGAAAAGGGAAGTAACTCTTATATACATACATGTATACATGTATGGCAAGTGGTAAATTGTCGTAGATAGCATCTGGTTGTTTTGTACAATTACGAAATTTTGAAACAGGTTTGACTTTATGTGATTGTGAAAAACAATTCACTAATTTTGACTATTGAATACCGGCTTATGCCAAGCAGCGTTTAAATGATCAACACGTATACACAAACTTGTCAATTTGTTTTCACACGTTTACCGCCCAAGTCTCAATAGGGGCACTGATTTAACCTTTAGCCTCATAATGGACAAATCGTGATAACCATTTCTTTTGCAGACAGTTTTGATCCAAATAAGACCCCGAAGTAATAAATGAGTAGTAACTTTGTTGCTTACATTTCCACCATTTCATCAGTAGACCGGTGTGTCACGCTGTGCCATACATCCGAGTTTTGGGTAAAGTTCTAAAAACAAAAACAAAATTGAATACTGGTAAATACAGACCTTAACGCATACTATAAATTATCGATTGATAACCCCTAAATTGCGGACGGCTGTTACATACAATCGGCAGAAATTTATTCTTTACCCTTTTTACAGCGTACGGCAGAGTTTTATACGAGTCTTTTTCCGTTAAGTTAATTTAGCGAGATGGACGCCGTCGCGAAATCATCATGACGCGAATTAATACAAAATCACATTTACGCGAAATAATCATGACGCGAATATAACCTGTTTTACAGTAACCCAAACAGTACATGTACTTCACATATGGGTTTCATATTAAGGACATATGCTTATTATCGTCAGAGAACGACACCTATAGTTTTTGGGTTATCTGCCTTTGATTCATCCAAAATGCCATCAACTTTTGTCAACACTTTTGATGTAACGTGATAATTCAAATAGTACTTCACATATCGGTTTCATATTAAGGGCATATGCTTAGTATCATCTGAGGAAGATGCATGTAGTTTTTGGATTGAATGAGATCAGCATGTCTAGAGTTATCTGCCCTTGATTTATCAAAAATATCATATTCAACAAAAGAGCATCAGCAGGGCCCTCTCTCACTGAGTCAGTTTTTGTGTCACCTGCCGAGAGGCAGTTTGTCACTTAGGGATCACATTTCCGTTGTCTGTCCGTCCGTCCGTCTGTCTGTCTGTCACACTTTCCTTTTTTTGGCAGTTATTTATAAACTAATCATTATAGAGCTTTCAAATTTCACATGTGTCTTCCTCTCATTGGGGACCATTGATGTAACCAAGGTTCATCACTCTTCGTGCAATACTTTTTGAGTTACTCCCCTTTGTTTTGATTTGTGATGAATAGAGCTCCAGATAAGATGCATAAATTAAAACATTTTCTAGAATAACTTCTTTATTTCTCTTTGAAGCGATTCTAAAGAGTGGTCACAACATAGCATTTGGTGGAGAAATGGTGATTTTAGTGCTTGAGTACGTTTATTTATCTGTTGCTCTGGAGTTCATATCAAAATCAAATTCTCTGTCAAACTCATTACCTCATAGGCTATTATAGACCCATTACCTCATAGGCTATTTTTAGATAAAACCAATTTGAATAAATCTACCGAAAAGGAGCATTAAGTAGAGAAAAGGGAAATTTTAGAATGTTGTAGTTTGAAATCATTGTGATAAATAGAGCATTTGCTCCTACAGGAGCAAATGCTCCATTTATCACAATGGTTTCAATAGGTGATTATTACAGAGGCTTAGAAAGGCGTATTTATGGAAGAAAGGGTTAAACTGTCTCCAAGATGAATGAGTAACAAGAGAGGGTTTGGTTGAGAAATATATATATAAAAAATAGACTTCAAAGCTCCAGATAAGATGCATAAATTTAAACATTTTCAAGGATAGCTTCTTTATTTTTTGGTCTGTCCTACACTTCATCTTTATTTATCATAAGTGTGACTGTTTTTCAAAGAAAAAAAACTTTTCTTAGCTCTTGGTTGTTTTGATGTATTTTGTCAACAAAAATGTAATAAAATTCTTTGTATAATTTTTGACTAAATTCATGACTGCGACAAATTTACAGGGTTGATTCCGGATATATGTTTCCTTTATATAAACGTGTTATCAGGCCTTTGCAAACAGAGTAGACCCAGATCAGATGGCTCCTGTTCGAGGGAACCGTCTGATCAGGGTCTGCTCTGTTTGCTTACAATCGACCTGACTACAGTTTCTACCAATAATCAAATAAATCCCGTCTACATATGCCATTATAACAAATTAGCAAATAAATATTCATTTTGTCATTATTTCTTCAACAGGAAAATGGTTGAAGCGTTTAATTATTGATATGTTTCACTTTCAGCAGTTGATTAATGAACCAGCTATAAATTGTTCGACAAGTTCAACTGCAGCATTACTTAGTTGAGTCTGAGATCGTTCTCAAGCTTTTGATTGGTCAGATTTGAGTTCTCAAGCGTTTGATTGGTCAGATTTGAGCCAAAGGCTCAAATCTGACCAATCAAAAACTTGAGAACGATCTCAGACTCAACTAAAAGTTTTATAAGCATGGACCCTGATGTTGTTCCTATACAGCACTTTGTTGTACATTTGAGCCCCTTTACTCTCCTAGGCTATTGTTAGACCCAACCATTTTTATGCCCCCTTTGACGATAGTCAGGGGGCATTATGTTTTGCACCTGTCCGTCCGTGCATCACGCTTTTACGTGCAGTTGGTATGTGCAGTTGGTCACAGTTTTTTATTGTCTTATATCTCACTAACCACTATAGCTATTGGCATGGAATTGCATATACACATAAACCACCATCCATACTTTCACTGCGCACCCAGCCCATGCTGCCCACAAGCCCAAGGTCAAGGTCAAATGACTTAGAAACTTACGTGCAGCTAGGCAAGCACCACCACGGGGGCATCGCTGTGTCTTACAGACACAATTTTCTAGTTAATTTATCCACCGAAAAGGAGCATTAACTGGAGAAAAGGAAAATTTTAGAATTTTGTAGTTTGAAACCATTGTGATAAATAGAGCATTTGCTCCTATAAGAGCAAATGCTCTATTTATCACAATGGTTTCACAATGTGAAGTTTATAGAGGCGCAAAAATGCGTCACTAGGGGGTAATGTGTTAACCCTTCCCCTGTTCAGTATTAATGTAAGAACTTTAGAAGTAATGAAATCATGAATATTAACTTGATTGTTTTTATACGCCCGTTTGAAAAAACGGGACGTATTATGGAATGGCGCTGTCTGTGTGTCTGTCCGTCTGTAACATCTCTTACTCAAGTTCCGCTTGATGGATCCTTCTCAAATTTTAACAATGTTTATCTAGACATTCTACAGTAGCCTGCCAAGTCCCGATTTGTTTTTCCAAGGTCAAGGTCACACAATTGGACTTAGAAATTGCGTTTAGCAAAAATGTTAACCAGTCTGTCTGTCTGTAACATCTCTAACTCAAGTTCCGCTTGGTGGATCTTTCCCAAATTTAACCACAATGTTTATCTAGACATGCTACAGTAGCCTGCCAAGTCCCGGCTCGTTTATCCAAGGGCAAGGTCGCTTAATTTGACTTAGAATTTGCGTTTAGCATTTGCGTTAAGCAAAAATGTTAACCTCAATTTATGTGGAACAAGTCCACTTATTTACATAACACTTTGTGATAAAGCTTTGAAACTTGGAACACTTGTTCACTGTCACAACCTTCACCTGTAGGCAAGAGTAAATAACTCTGTCAAGCATTTTGATCGAGTTATGCCCCTTTTTAACTTAGAATTTTTGGTTAAGGCTTTGTTAAAGTCCATTTATTTACATAACCCATTGAGATAAAGCTTTTAAACTTGGAACACTTGTTCACCATCATAACCTTCACCTGTAGGCAAGAGAAAATAACTCTGTCAAGCATTTTGACCGAATTATGCCCCTTTTTAACTTAGAATTTTTGGTTAAGGCTTTGTTAAAGTCCATTTATTTACATAACCCTTTGAGATAAAGCTTTTAAACTTGGAACACATGTTCACTGTCACAACCTTCACCTGTAGGCAAGAGAAAATAACTCTGTCAAGCATTTTGACCGAATTATGCCCCTTTTTAACTTAGAATTTTTTTTGTTAAGGCTTTGATAAAGTCCATTTATTTACATAACCCTTTGAGATAAAGCTTTTAAACTTTGAACACTTCTTCACCATCACAATCTTCACCTGTAGACAAGAGTGCATAACTCTTGTCAAGCATTTTGACCGAATTATGCCCCTTTTTAACTTACAATTTCTGGTTAAGGTTTTGGTTAAAGTCCACTTAATTACATAACCCTTTCAGATTAAGCTTTTAAACTTGGAAAACTTGTTCACCATCACAAGCTTCTCCTGTAGGCAAGAATACATAACTCTGTCTAACATTTTGACATTATTATGACGCTTTTTAGCTTGGAATTTTTGGTTAAGGTTTTGGTTAAAGTCCACTTATTTACATAATCCTTTCAGATAAAGCTTTTAAACTTGAAACATTTGTTCACCATCAAAAGCTTCATCTGTAGGCAAGAGTAAATACAATGTAACTCTGTCAAGCATTTAGACACAATTATGGCCCTTTTTAATTTAGAATTTTTGGTTAAGGTTTTTTATACGCCCACCTAATAAAGGTGGTCGTATATTGGCGTGGCCCTGTCCGTCCGTTCGTTCGTTCGTTCGTTCGTCCATCAACATTTTGTTTGTCTGCAGTTTTCCCGGAAAACTGTTTGACAGATATTACTGAAACTTCACATAAATGTTTAATGTATCAAGATCTGAAGCTGAGTTGATTCTGAGGTTCATTTGATTTTTCGTTTCAGAGTTATGGCCCTTGTCTTTAAAAAATGCAAATAGTTTGTCCGCTGTTTTCTGGGAAAACTATATGAGAGATATTAATGAAACTTCACACAAATGTTTAATGCATCAAGATCTGAAGCTGAGTCGATTCTGAGGTTCATTTGATTTGTCGTTTCGGAGTTATGGCCCTTTTACTTAAAACATAATGTAAATACATGCAAATAGTTTGTCCGCTGTTTTCTGGGAAAACTATTTGAGAGATATTAATGAAACTTCACACAAATGTTTAATGCATCAAGATCTGAAGCTGAGTCGATTCTGAGGTTCATTTGATTTTTCGTTTCAGAGTTATGGCCCTTTTACTTAAAAAATAATGCAAATATATGCATATAGTTTGTCCGCTGTTTTCTGGGAAAACTGTTTGACAGATATTAATGAAACTTCACACACATGTTTAATGCATCAAGATCTGAAGCTAAGTCAATTCTGAGGTTCATTTGATTTGTTGTTTCGGAGTTATGTCCCTTGCACTTAAAAGAAATAATGTAAATCTATGCAAATATATATGAGGGTGACCATAACTTTTTCATTTGAAATGATAATAATTTCAATTTTTTTTATATGGTTAAACCTTAATATGAATTTTCACATATATTGCAGGGTTTTTGGCAAGTCATTTTATTCTAAAGTTATGGTCCTTGAACTTTGTGTGTTTGTTGCTTTGTTTGTCTGTCAGCTTTTAGTTTGTCTCTTGTTTCCGGGGAAAACTATTTAAATGATATAAATGAAACTTAACAGAAATGTTTTAAGCAACAAAATCTGAAGCTGAGTTTATTTTGAGGTTCATTCAGTTTGTCTTTACAGAGTTATGGCCGTTTCACTTTTCAAAAATCTGCAAATATGAGGATTAGCTATAACTTTTTTATTTAATAAGATATTCACTTCAATTTTTTTAAAAATAGTATCACCTTAATATGGAAATCAAGATCTGAAGCACAGATTAGAAAATGTCAACACTTATAAGGCATGTTGAATCAGAGAAAGTTTGCAAGTGGGCGTATTATGTACCGTATGCGCCTGCGGTACTCTTGTTGTTAAAGTTTGCCTATTTACAACCTTGAAACTTGGTCGCAAAATTGGACTTAGAATTTGAGTTTAGCAAATACGTTAACCCCAGTTTATGTTGAACAAAACCTCGACGGGCGTATATTGTGTCCACTGGCACTCTTGTTTGATAATGGCATATAAATATAGGATATTTGACCTAGACAGAAACTGTATAATTAGATCTATATCATATCGTAAGCAAACAGAGCAGACCCTGATTTGACGGCTCCTATAGGGTCAGATCTGTTTGCAAATGTGTGAAGACGCCTTTGAAAGGACGTTGCAAACAGTGTGGAATTGGATCAGCATTCACTTGTATGTTTCTGATCAGGTTCTACTCTGTTTGTCACACATGTGAGCATGGCAAGCAGTGCAGACCCTGATTAGACAGTGTGTTTTAACAACTCCCCTGATGAACATGTATGTTATAAATAATGACATTATGAATATTTATAAGGTGATTTTTTTATAATGGCCATTTTTAGCTCACCTAGCACGAAGTTTTGTGATCGTCCTGTGGCCGTCGTCCACAATTTTTTCAAATGGCTTCTCCTCCTAAACCACTCTGAGGATTTCAACTAAAATTCACAGAAATGTACCTTGGGTGGTCCTCTATCAAGTTTGTTCAATTCATGACCCCCGGGCCAAAAATAGACCGCCCTGTGGCTTATCAGTTGTTTTTGTAAAAATATTTAAAAATCATCTTCTCTGAAACTACAAATCCTAGAGCTTAGATATTTGGTATGAAGCATCATCTAATGGTCCTCTACCAAGGTTGTTCAAATTATGACCCCCGGGCCGAAAATAGCCCTGCCCCGGGGCTTATCAATTTTACATAGACTTATATAGGAAAACCTTTAAAAAATCTTCTTCTCTGAAACCACATACCCTAGAGCTTAGATATCCGTCCTGCGTCCGTCCACAATTTCTAACGACATCTCCCCTGAAACTGCTAGCCCGATTTTAACCAAATTTTGTCAGAAGCATCAGTGGCTAGGGGGAGCGAAACATTGTTCGCATTGTGACCCCCGGGCCAAAAATGGCCCGCCCAAGAGCTTATCAGTTTTTCATAGGAAAATCTTAAAAATCTTCTTCTCTGAAACTGTAAGGCCTAGACCTTTGATATGTAGCATGATCTAATGGTCCTCTACAAAGATTCTTCAAATTATGACCCCCGGACCACGAATGGCCTCGCCCAAGGGCTTATCAGTTTTTCATAGGAAAATCTTAATAAATCTTTTTCTCTGAAACTGTAAGGCCTAGACCTTTGATATTTGGAATGTAGCATGATCTAATGGTCCTCTACAAAGACTGTTCAAAATATGACCCCCGGACCAAAAATGGCCCCGCCCAAGGGCTTATCAGATTTTCATAGGAAAATCTTTAAAATTCTTCTTCTCTGAAACTGTAAGGCCTAGACCTTTGATATTTGGAATGTAGCATGATCTAGTGGTCCTCTACAAAGATTGTTCAAATTATGACACCTGGACCGAAAATGGCCCCGCCCAAGGGTTTGTCAGTTTTTCATAGGAAAGTCTTTAAAAATCTTCTTCTCTGAAACTGTAAGGCCTAGACCTTTGATATTTGGTATGTAGCATTATCTAATGGTCCTCTACAAAGATTCTTCAAATTATGACCCCCGGACCAAGAATGGCCTCGCTCAAGGGCTTATCAGTTTTTCATAGGAAAATCTTAATAAATCTTTTTCTCTGAAACTGTAAGGCCTAGACCTTTGATATTTGGTATGTAGCATGAGCTAATGGTCCTCTACGAAGATTGTTCAAATATGACCCCTGGACCAAAAATGGCCCGCCCAAGGGCTTAACAGTTTTTCATAGGAAAATCTTTAAAAATCTTCTTCTGAAATTGTTAGTCCTAGACCTTTGATATTTGGTATGTAGCATGATCTAATGGTCCTCTACAGAGATTGTTCAAATTATGACCCCAGGACCAAAAATGGCCCCGCCCAAGGGCTTATCAATTTTTTATAGGAAAATCGTTAGAAATCCTTTTCCCGGTAACTGTAAGGCCTAGACCTTTGATAACTGGTATGTAGCATGATCTAATGGTCCTCTACAAATATTTTTCAAATCATAACCCCTGGGTCGAAATTGGCCCTGCCCCAGGGCTTATCAGTTTTTCATAGAAAAATCTTTAAAGATCTTCTCTGAAACTGTAAGGCTTAGACCTTTGATATTTGGTATGTAGCATCATCTAATGGTCCTCTACACAGATTGCTCAAATCATAACCCCTGGGTCGAAAATGGCCTGCCCCAGGGCTTATCAGTTTTTCATAGGAAAACAGTCTTCTCTGAAAATGTAAAGCCTAAAGTTTTGATATTTTGTATGTAGCATGATGTAATGGTCCTTTTTAATGCTTGTTCAAATTATGACCTCTGGGTTGAAAATGGCCCTGCCACCAGGCTCTTTAAAAATCTTCTCTTAAACTAAAATGTCCAGACCTTTGATATTTGGTATATATCATTATTTAATTGTCCTCTACTAAGATTGTTCAAATTATAATCCCCAGGCCAAAATGGCCCCAACCAGGGGTTTATCTGGTTTTGCATAGTCCTTTAAAAATCTTGCTGCTTTGCCTTATGGCTCTCTACCAAGGTTATTCAAATGCTCACTTCTGGGTAAAAAATTGCCCTGCCCCGGGGTTATCTCAGGTGAGCGCTTAGGGCCTCATGGCCCTCTTGTTCATAGGAAAATCTTTAAAAATCTTCTTCTCTGAAACCGTTAGGCTTGATCTTTGATATTTGGTATGTAGCATCATCTAATGGCTCTCTACACAGATTGTTCAAATTATTACTTCCAGATTAAAAATGACCCCGCCTCAGGGCTTATCAGTTTTACATAGACTTATACATATATAGGAAAACCATTAAAAATCTTTTTCTCTGAAACCACATACCCTAGAGCTTAGATATTTGGTATGAAGCATCACCTAATTCATGAACCCCAGGCCAAAAATGGCCCTGCCCCGGGGCTTATCAGGCTTTTTTTAAAAAATCTTTAAAAATCTTCTACTCCGAAATTGTAAGGCCTAGACCTTTGATAAATGGTATGTAGCATCATCTAATGATTTTCTACCAAGATTGTTCAAATTGTGACCCCAGGGCCAAAAGTGGCCCCGCCCCATGGCTTATCAGTGTTTTATAGGTAAGTCTTTATAAATCTTCTCCGAAACTGTAAGGCCTAAACCTTTGAAATTTGGTATGTAGTATCATCCAATGGTTTTCTACCAAGATTGTTCAAATTATGACCCTGGACCAAAATGGCCCTACCCGGGCTTATCAGTTTTTCATAGGAAAATCTTTAAAAATCTCCTGTGAGATTGTAAGGCACATACCTTTGAAATTTATATGAAGCATCACCTAATGTTCCTTTATTAAGATTGTTCAAATTTTAACCTCCAGGCCTAAAATTATGGCCCTTGGTTCCATATTGGCCCCATATAAATAGAATATGATATACACAGAAATACTGTGTATGCATAAGTCTATAGTAACCAGGTGAGCAATTTAGGGCCATCATGGCCCTCTTGTTTTTGAACACATGATCTTTTCACCATGGCAGAAACGATAGAATCAGGGTCCATGCTTATAAAACTTTTAGTTGAGTCTGAGTACGTTCTCAAGCTTTTGATTGGTCAGATTTGAGCCTCTGGCTCAAATCTGACCAATCAAAAGCTTGAGAACTCAAATCTGACCAATCAAAAGCTTGAGAACGAAACTCAGACTCAACTAAAAGCTTTATAAGCATGGACCCAGACCTATATAAATGCATAAGCAAACATCACAGACCCTGATCAGATGGTTCCCACAGGGTCTGGGTCTGCTATCAGATGGTTTCCACAGGGTCTGGGTCTGCTATCATGTCTGGGTCTGTTATCAGATGGTTCCCACAGGGTCTGGGTCTGCTATCATGTCTAGGTCTGCTATCAGATCGTTCCCACAGGGTCTGGGTCTGCTATCATGTCTGGGTCTGCTATCAGATGGTTCCCACATGGTCTGGGTCTGCTATCATGTCTGGGTCTGCTATCAGATGGTGTCCACAGGGTCTGGGTCTGCTATCATGTCTGGGTCTGCTATCAGATGGTTCCCACAGGGTCTGGGTCTGCTATCATGTCTGGGTCTGCTATCAGATGGTTCCCACAGGATCTGGGTCTGCTATCATGTCTGGGACTGCTATCAGATGGTTCCCACAGGGTCTGGGTCTGCTATCATGTCTGGGTCTGCTATCAGATGGTTCCCACAGGGTCTGGGTCTGCTATCATGTCTGGGTCTGCTATCAGATGGTTCCCACAGGGTCTGGGTCTGCTATCATGTCTGGGTCTGCTATCAGATGGTTACCACAGGGTCTGGGTCTGCTATCATGTCTGGGTCTGCTATCAGATGGTTCTCACAGGGTCTGGGTCTGCTATCATGTATGCAAATGCATCCAAAAGGTGTCTATTATGTTATTCTGGTTAAGGATTAACCCTTTGCACGCTAAGATTGTTTTTTTTTTGCAACAATTGTCGTCTGCTTCAATTCTTAATATAACTTTTCTCTAATTTCTTTGCAAAAATATTATCAAGATGACAAACAGTTTGGATTATGTGGTGTCTCATCCGGATCCAAACTGTTTGCATAGGTATTAACAGTTTTGCTGCTAGCGTGCAGGTACAGTGAACCCTCGTTACACTGGCAGTGTTTGTTTTCAGACATTTCGCCGTTATATCGAATTTGGCGTTGTAATGAGTTAAGATATTATTCAAATCATTGCTTGTATTCAACTATCGTTTAATGTAGAACTCAAGTGCAGAAAGCTCCCTTTGGGAGCTTTCTGCATGTGTGTTCTGCATTAAGCAATCATGTGACATTTGTTACTTTGGAGGTTTCATATGCTTAGCTGCAATTTGGTTCCACGACAGACTGCTGTTGTAACGAATTGGCCGGTATAACGAATGCCGGTATAACGAGAGTTCACTGCACTGATATGGTTCTATGCTGTTTTCAAGGCTTGGATATTTGTTTTCGTACAAAAGCACTCATTTATTATTGCAGGTAAAAAGAGATGACCCAGATCTTTATAGCAAATTCAAGAAAATGACTCCGGATGAAAGACGAATGGAGCAGAAAAAACTTGGAGTTCCCACGGGAAATGCCATAAAAATAAGAGACGTGAACATTTCTTCTACAAGTAAATTGATAACAATATACTTATTGCATATCTATTGCATATCTTTCATTGACCTGATAGACAATCATACGGTTCCTTCCGGTTAGTGATTTCATATCTATTGTATATCTTTTGCATATCTTTCATTGACCGGATAGATAATCATGCGGTTCGTTCTTGTTAGTGATTTCATCCGTGTAAAACGCTTTTGAACGCACATATCCTGTGTGAAAAGAGGGCTACAGTGCTCCCTCTCTACAACGACACCCTTTGGGATTCAAAGATTGTATGTGTTGTTCAGAGGGAGTTGTTGTAGGGAGGGAAAATCAAACATAATTGGCTTATTTGTAGATCCCCAGATAAGGTGTATTTCAAGAACTAAAACCGTTAAGCCTCAATCAAACCCTATGTTTTGACCACTCTTTAGAATCGTCACAAAGTGAGGATTCTAAAGAGTGGTCACAACCTAGGGTTTGATGCCTCCGAAAGAGTTAATATGCTCTTAAAAAAATTGTTTCATTATTAATCCATTCCTTCATATAAATATGGTTTCACGCATTTGCAAACAGAGTAGGCCAAGAATCCAAGATCAGACCGCTCCAGTCCTAAAGATCCGTTTCTAATATTAATGATCATCATCATTTCTTGCATGAATATTCATGGAGTAAAGGGATAAACTTGTTTTGCCGTAACCCATTCCAACTTAGGCTATTTTTAGACCTAACCTCTTTGAATAAATCTACCGAAAAGGAGCATTAACTAGAGAAAAGGAAAATTTTCGAATTTTGTAGTTTGAAACCATTGTGTTAAATAGAGCAACAAATGCTCTATTTATCACAATGGTTTCAAATTACTAAATTCTAAAAAATCCTTTTCTCTAGTTAATGCTCCTTTTCGGTAGATTTATTCAAAGAGACTGGGTCTAAAAATAGCCTATGAGGTAATGGGTTAAGGCAAAATGAGACATTTACAGAATGATTTTTGTCAAAGTATCGGTAATATCTGAAATGGTATGTACCATACTTTGTGAACTGGGTTTCGGTACCGATAAAATACCGACCAACAGTTTCCAACCCTATTCATGATGTCATTATTTCTTACATGAATATTCATGGAGTAAAGGGTTTATTCCATGTATGTTTTTACAGATACTGTCTTTGATCCATACATTCCCAGAGAAGGCAAGGGCAAAACCTCAGTGCTGAGTGTCAGAGTAAGTAAGATTTCCTTACATGAGATGTCACAGGTTCAATGGTTTAACCCATAACCTTATAGGCTATTCTTAGATCATACATCTTTGAATACATGTACCAAAAAGGAGCACTAACTAGAGGAAACGATTTTTTTTAGATTTGTGTAGTGTTGAAATGATTTCAGAAAGTGACCTTTACAGAGGCTTCAAAAGTCGTCAATATGAGGGAATGGGGTAACTCTTTCATTTCCAATGTCATACCTGTGATTACCTATGCAAACAGTTTGGATCCAGATGAGACTGGATAAGTCATTAGTCACTCGGTGTCTCGTCAGAATTACTGTTAGTTACAATGACAATGAAAAACTTTATTCGCAATATAAGGCCTCCGGCCCAGAATACAAACTACTTTCTTCAACATAATTTAGCGCCACGTTAGTGGTAAAAGGTCGTACGTGCAGTTTTCAAACTTTCGAGAAAATTGAGTTTAAAGGTTTGGTTGCTTATGAAAAATCAGGGATGAAAGTCACACAAATGACATTTTAACTATTAGTGTGTAATGTTGAAAACTCAATATTGATAATACTTTCAACACCAAAAATTGACTACGTCATTAATTATAATTAAATTTGCAGATACGACCTTTTACCACATACATCTTTTCATGATATTGAAAAATGAAAAGGTCTTATATGTCAAATACGGCCTTTTACCACAACCACATTTCAACGATTTCATCGATTTGTAGGTTGTAAAAGGACGTATTTGGCAAATACGACCTTTTTCCATTACAATTTAATGTCACATGAATGTAAATAAATAGCATATAAAAGTATTTTCTAAGCAAAACTGAACCGGATACTTTAAAGTTTTCACTGATATGTCAGAAATAAACAAGACTTATAAAAGATATTGAATTATGTCCCTGTTCCTGTGTTATTCTAAATCTCTGTGTGGCATTTGTATTTAAATAATGGATTCAGATGTACAACGGATCTTGAAATTTACTTTTAGCCTAATACATTTATATAAAGTGACCACCAAATTATTTTAAAAGAAAACAATTATGCCCATTCACACAGCCAAACAATACATAATATAGTCTAAATTCAAAATAAATGCTGTATTCAAAACGGAATATGCATTTGTTATACAAATGTAAATATATTATTGTGAATTTTAGCCGAATTTTGGGTATGTGAGTTTGGTTTTACGGCACTGGGACACTAAATAGGTCATATAGCGCCAAGAATGATGAGATGACATGATCATGAGGGATGATTTCAGGAAGATGAACGTTTTGAACTATCAGTACCGTATCAACAATAATAATTCAAAAACCTACCTGTTCAAACAAAATATTGATCTTTGATTGAACCTGATTATGCATTCTATAATGCCTGACTGAGACAAAATGTCTAAATTATTATCATTGTGTAATGAGTTTGTCAGAAGGGTATAGTCACACAAAACACCGTTAAAAAGATATAACAATTATTTGTCATTTTTTTTGCCAGCCAACATGTGCCTTACTACATGTACATGTAACTCGAAACATGATTTGAAAGCAACAACTATCACTAGTTTTTGCTTAACCCTTTCCCTCATATAAATGTGTTTTCACGCGTTTGCAAACAGAGTAGACCTAGGTCAGACCGCTCCTACAGGAGCCGTCTGATCAGGGTCTGTTCTGTTTGTTAATGGAATTTGAAAAGATCTGTTTCTTTACTTTCTAAAACGATTGCAATGTTCTACCTTCCATATTTCCTTATAACCATTTCCCCATGAATATTCAGTAGGTACTGAAATTTGGAATAAACATAGAATAGGGAAAGGGTTAAACTAGATCGTAAGCAGACTTTGTGCGTTAGTTACTGTCATTGTGAGTCAACTAATGTGCGTTAATTACTGTCTTCAAACTCTGAATTTTCTGGTATTCTGCATATTTTTTGTCAGGTGACAAATTTGTGAAGTACACGCTAAAAACAATGCGGTATGATTTCCTTGTGACAAATGTGTACCAAACCTGCCTTCTTTTGGTTCGATATTGGAAGGCGAGATAGGTAATACATGTCCATGTCCGAATCTTTAGTGGGCCAACCCTATGGATGACCCTGGTTGCGTGTTGACACTTTCTGTAATGTGTCAACAGTGATGAACTGACTCTCGTCAAATGTATTATCAACGTCTGCCTTTATCGTATCTGTGACAGTCCCAGCTTGCCTATGCCTCTCATACTTGGCACACAAGGAACATTGGTCGTTGGAGGCTTGAAAAAAGATAAGCTGAATTTCTCGCAGAATATTTGTCTGTACATCGTTTGCTTAACTGGTGTATGGCCTTTTGATTTACACCAGTCTGTATATCGGGTGTATATCTTTTTGTATATTGAAGTCGTGATACAGGTATTTTTTTCCTGTCTCTTTCCCCGTGTAATGCGAGTCCATTCTGTTGACATGCTCGCATACTAGGTCTACTCTGTCAGACTGTCACTGCTTTTTTGTCGTCGGGACCGATCATCCTCTACCTTGAAATCCACCTTGGTGTTTTCTATCCAACGTGTCCAGCGTGTCTATCCAGTTTTCTTTTCCCTTTCTACTTGCTAGGTTTTTTTCCGAAGTTACAAATAAAACATCGTTGCCGTTCATAGGTTGGAAGTGCATAATACATGTAAAATATCTTCTGCCTGTTTGACTCACTAACTCTAGTGCAACATCTGAATCTACAACGCTCGCAGTCTTGTTACTGTACACTAAATCTTCTTTCCTTGACCGATTTACCAGTCTTTGATAAATAGGACTTGCATTGGCATCTCTGTCGTTTATGCGCTGATGCTTTCCACAGAGTTTCATTTCGTTTACGTTTTCGGCTTGAGAGTTTCTTTTCTGAGCTTTCCTAATTGGGTCGTTTATGAGGCGTTACTTGGTTAAAGTCAGAGCATGATGCATTTGTCGTCTGCGGATTTGAGGTATCAGTTTGTAAGGACACATTTGTCACAGGTGTATCTGCATCATAATGCTCACCCTGTCGACTTGCAATGTTCAACAAATTCATAGGAACTGCCCTCTTCCCAACCAGACGGTTTAAGCATCAGCAATACTTGCCTTCCAGTGTCCACTTTGTCAAAAGTTGGTCACTTCTTCAAAAAAACTTTTATTCGTTCTCGTGTTTCAACTTCTAAGTGTCACAAAGGGCAAGTATAGTGGTCATAATAGTCACCAATTTACTTTCTTAGCTCCTCTTTCTTAAATTTGAATCGAAAGAAATGGCAATTTCGAGTTCTTAACCCTTTCCCTCATATAAACGTGTTTTCACGCATTGCAAACAGAGTAGGCCCAGATCGGAAGGCTACTAGAGGAGTCATCTGATCAGGGTCTACTCTGTTTGCTAATAGAATCTGAAAGATCTGTGCCTTTACATTCTAAAATGCCTACATTGTTCTACCTTCCATATTTCATTATAACTATTTTGGCCATGAATATGCAGTGAGTACTGAAAAATGAAATAAACATAGAACCGGGAAAGGGTTAATACTTTTATTCTTGACCAGTTATGAACCACTCTGTTTTGCTAAATGACCGATAAAAGCATTGTTGGAACACCAGTCTAGCGTTATCAAAACAGAGCCTTCATAAATAATTACTTCAGCGATAATCCAACGAAAACAGGCACCAATACACACACAGTTCTCTAATTACAAGATTGACGACAAGGTTGCTGTATATTACATTATTCAAAACCATTTAGAGGTATAAGGTCTTATCTGTCATATATGACCTTTTCGTTCTAAACTGTAAGGATTTTTAATAAATTCATTTGAAGAAAAAGGTCGTATTTGGCAGATGCGACCTTTTACCACAAACTTTACATCAAATACGACTTTTTACCACGAAGTTTTTTTCATATTTGCAGATACGACCTTTGATTTTTTATCAATATCTCAAAAAGTATTTTGAATATAAGTTAGATATTTTAACAGAAGTTGCTACAGATAAATTAGATTTGAAAAATGAAAAAAAGTCATTTTCTGAAAAAATGTCAGATACGACCTTTTACCACTAATGTGGCGATAGGTAGTGTCAAATATTCTTAAAACATGGAAATGTACATGAATATTCATTTGATTCGCTTGACAGATCATATATAATTATGTAACATTCAATTTTCTTTGACATATCCGCAATCACTTTCTAGTAAATCGCGTCGATGTCTTAGCAGCAGAATGTCCCGACTGCACTTACAGGGCATATGCAGGCACAGTCTTTTATCATTTACATGGTGAAGTGTGATTGCGGATATCTCCAAGGAAGAATATAATCCCCCTCACTTTCTGAAAAAAGTTATAACTTAAGTTATATGTAGCATGATAAAATAGATCAATTGTAATCCCGATAAACTGTCTGTTATAAAGCACAGGTTTATTCACATATCAGATGCTTGAAAGGAGAATCACTTTCATTACGTTTCATTACAGAATAAACGCTGATGTTATTCAAGGAGGTTGCTAGCACATATAATGTATATGTACTAACAACCCTTTTACTGTGACTATGGTTTTTGCAACAAAAAATGTGGAAAAATAAAATTGTAGCAGAAGACAAAGTTTGCAGATGACAAAAGTTGGCAGCGCAAGAGTTAGATTAGACTAAGAGTTAGATTCTTAAACACTGTCTGATTAGAATCCAAACTGTTTGACTCTCATCTTCATCTGCAGAATCATATTAGTAATGTAAACACTTTCAATAAAAAACGAAAAACTGGCTAGACATATTTCAATAAAAAAACCCGAAAAAGTGGCTAGACATACAGGGCTTTTTCTGACCATTTTGAGAGCATGACCCATACCCCTAGCATTGGGAATTTTTGCATCGTTTTAACAAAATTGGGAAAATAGAACATATCAAAATAAGTTTTGCAACAATTCTTTTAGCATTTTACACCATTAAATGATGTTCTGTTCCACTCAAAGAATGCACAAATACCTTGTGGACCTCAAAAATGGGCAATTGGATGACATATGAATACTTTTTGCCTCTTTATTACATTTTAGTCTTTTGATTGGGAATTTTTTCCTTCAAATTGGGAAAAAAACATACTTTTTGCCATTGGGAATATAGCCTTAAAACGGCTATAAAATCGACCGAAAAAAAGCCCTGACATATATCGATAAAAGCTAGAACCTTGTAAGAATCATTGACTAGTTTTGTCTACTAATAAGACTCTTCAGAATGTACTGAACCAACGTTTACCATGATAAAAGAAAGCATCAATGAATATTAATTATTGCATTATTTCTTACATGAATAATTCTCTGATAAAGGCTGAACTTATATTTTCGAGGGCATTGTGCAAAGCTCTTGTTGCCACATACACAAGATGACTTTGTGATATATGTACACCAGGGTTGCGACGTGTCGGGGAAATTGAATTATTTTTCGAGGTCCGTCCATCCATCAGTCCGTCCGTCCGTCCATCTGTCTGTCTGTCTGACAGACAATCTGTCTGTCTGTCTGTCACACTCGTATCTGCTCCATATCTCTCACTAATGTGGAAGTATTTCAGAATGCTTTGGCTCAAATATTCGCCTCAACAAGACGATGTGCAGAACGTTTGATTCAGGGGCACTTGGGTCAAAGGTCAATGTCACAATTCAAGGTCAAATGTTTTTAGCCACATCCTTCGTGCCCGCTCCATATCTCTTAAACCCTTGGAAGGATTTCAAAATGCTGTGGCACAAATGTACTCCACAACAAGCCGATGTACAGACAGCAGGATTCAGGCACATTAGTCAAAGGTCAAGGTCACAATTCAGGGTCAAATGTTTTTAGTCTTTATTTTCATGTCTGCTCCACATCTGTATAACCCTTGGAAGGATTCCGAAATGCTGTGGCACAAATGTTCTTCTTAACAAGCCGATGTGCAGACAGCAGGATTCAGGCACATGGGTCAAAGGTCATGGTCACAATTCAAGGTCATGGTCAATTCAACATCAAATATTCACACTTTCTTGTCCGGATGATAACTCATATATAGCTTATGCCATTTTATTGAAACTTTATACATGGAAAGAGCATGATGAGAGAAAGTGTCATGTATAAGGGCCATAACTCTGGCTTCAATACTTTTGGAGGTATTGCCCTTTGTTACATTTTTTTTGTCCGATCAATAACTCCTGTTCTACTGATGCTATTGGAATGACATTTCATTTATGGAAAGAGCATGATGGAAGGAAGTGTTATGCACAAGTTTCATAACTCTGGGTTTAATAATATTAGAGGCATTGCCCCCGGTTTTCTGCAGAGTTATGGGACTTTGAAATTTTTACATGGAAAATTTTGTCCGCTGAGTTTCTCCAAAATCCTTTTATTGGATATTCATTAAATTTCATAAGATTGATTAGCATCATGCCTAGTTGTGCATATCCTATTCCTGATTTTCTGCAGAGTTATGGGACTTTTTTACCTGGAAAATTTTGTGCGCACAGTTTCTCCAAATCATTTGATTAAATTTTCATGAAACTTAATAGGATATGTGCATGTCTTATTCCTGTTCCTGTTTCAATGATGATTTTCTGCAGAGATATGGGACTTTGAAATTTTTACATGGAACATTTTGTCCGCATGGTTTCTCCAAAACCTTTTATTGGATATTCATTAAATTTCATAAGATTGATTAGCATCATGCCTAGTTGTGCATATCCTATTCCTGTTCCGGTTTGATGATTTTCTGCAGAGTTATGGGACTTTTTTACCTGGAACATTTTGTCCGCACAGTTTCTCCAAATCATTTGATTAAATTTTCATGAAACTTAATAGGATATGTGCATGTCTTATTCCTGTTCCTGTTTCAATGATGATTTTCTGCAGAGATATGGGACTTTGAAATTTTTACATGGAACATTTTGTCCGCATGGTTTCTCCTGGTTGGTTTTCATGAAACTTCATAGGATTGATCAGCACTATGTCTTGTCTATGTCCTGTTCGATGTATTTCTACAGAGTTATTCGACTTTGGAAAATTCTGGCCACGTGCTGGGGAGGCATCAGTTTTTGTATCAAGAACAATTCTAGTTGTCAAGGAAATTTGAAAAGAGGAGATTGAACGGCATATATTTTAACAGCCTGGGAAAAGCATGCACTGTTATTTGCAAACATTGTAGACCCAGATCAGAGAGCTCCTAGTTTGAAAATTCTGGCCACGTGCTGGGGAGGCATCAGTTTTTGTATCAAGAACAATTCTAGTTGTCAAGGAAATTTGAAAAGAGGAGATTGAACGGCATATATTTTAACAGCCTGGGAAAAGCATGCACTGTTATTTGCAAACATTGTAGACCCAGATCAGAGAGCTCCTAGTTTGAAAATTCTGGCCACGTGCTGGGGAGGCATCAGTTTTTGTATCAAGAACAATTCTAGTTGTCAAGGAAATTTGAAAAGAGGAGATTGAACGGCATATATTTTAACAGCCTGGGAAAAGCATGCACTGTTATTTGCAAACATTGTAGACCCAGATCAGAGAGCTCCTAGTTTGTCATGCAAGATCCTTTAGCAATTTTATGCCTTTCATGCTGAAAGGACTCTGATGATTCAGGGTTGAAAAGATTACATGAAATATGAACAAATGTTGTAGTATTAACCCTTTAACCCAAGAATATTTATGCAGGATATAATCACATCATGAATATTGATTAGATGATATGTTTTTAGCTCACCAGAGCACAAAGTGCTCAGGGTGAGCTTTTGTCATCGCCTGATGTCCGTCGTCCGTCGGCGTGCGTCGTTCTTCGTCAACAATTTGAACCTTTAAAATTCTTCTCCTCTGAATCTACAGGGGTCTCAGCTTTCATCTTTTGCACATAGCATCATCTGTAGGTCCTCTACAAAAGTTATATAAATTATACCCCTTGGGTCAAAATTGGCCCTGCCCCAGGTTTTTTTTTCAGTTTTCAATAGAAACATATAGTGAAAACTTTGAACATCATCTCTTCTAAAACTAGAAGGTCCTCAGCTTTCATATTTGGCACATAGCTTCAACTTCAGGACTTCTACAAAGGTTATATAAATTATGCCCCTAGGGTCAAAATTGGTCCCACCCCAGGGATTGCCTGTTTTTTGTAGCTGACTGCTTAAACAGCCCATGGGATCACTAGTTATGCATAGGAAAAACTTTAAAAATCTTCTTGTCAGAAACTACATGTCCCAGAGCTTAAATATTTGGTGTATAGATTTACTTAGCATAACTTTATGAGTTTTATAAGTATCATGGTTCTGGGGTTAAAATTGGCCCTGCCCTGTGTGTATAGACTTCTTCACATCAGAAACTACAGTCTAAAGGTTTCTCCTTAATATCAGCCTGAGCTGAGACCAGCCAGTGGGAGTTCTGATGTAATCACCCTTAGCCTGATCAGTAGAGTAGAAATTGTGTTTAGACAAATAACACACACTCATTTTAGATTGAGAAAACTGTGGATAGTTCTCAAAATGCAGAAAACTCTTAAAGCTATTTTTCATACCTATGCCCTGCATTAAGCTGCCAGCTATCAATTGAGAGCATATCTGTTGTGAATTTCAGCTTAACTCTTTGCATGCTGGGTAATTTTGTCATCTGCTAAATTGTTGTCTGCAGCATATTCATAAGTTATCCTAACTACACACTTTCTAAGTTTTTCAGAAGTTCAGTCTCATTGACAAACAGTTTGGATATCAGATCAGGCCCCACATTATGTTGGGCCTGATCTGGATCCAAACTGTTTGCATAGGTCATTAGTGGTGGGAGAATCCCACTACACACTTTCTTTCTAAGTTTTTCAGAAGTTCAGTCTCATTTACAAACAATTTGGATATCAGATCAGGCCCCACATTATGTGGGGCCTGATCTGGATCCAAACTGTATGCATAGGTCATTAGTGGTGGGAGAATCTGCCTCTAGCATCCAAAGAATTAATACAAGTTCCAGTGGTCTATGCTGTATCCATTCTTTCACTACATTCTTTCAGCATCATGTTCAGGTCCTCTACAAAAGTTATATAAATTGTGTCCTGGGGTCAAAATTGGCACCGCCCCTGGGGCGTTAAGTTTTCAATAGAAACATATAGTGAAAACTTTGAAAATCTTCTCCTCTGATTGTCTGGTGAGCGATGTCAGGGCCATTCTGGCCCTCTTGTAATGGTATTATGAAAACAGGAATTTTTATCCATGGCAGAAACTATAGAATCGGTTCCATATTATTCCATAAGCAAACAGAGCAGACCCTGAATTCAGACAGGTCCTAAAGGAGCCGTCTGATCTGGATCTACTCTGTTTGCAAACGTGTAGAAAGGCGTATTTATGGAGGAAAGGGTTAACTTTCAGCAATGTACTGGTATATCTGTGATCAACAGTTTGGATCCAGATGAGATGCTCTTCCACTGATTTTGTTTTTAGCTCACCAGAGCACAAAGTGCTCAGGGTGAGCTTTTGTGATCGGGTGATGTCCATAATGTTTCATCTGGCATCAGTCGTCAACAATTAAAATTTAGAAATCTTCTCCTCAGAATCTACAGGGTTCTCAGCTTTCATCTTTGGCACATAGCATCATCTGTATGTGCACTACAAAAGTTAAATAAATTATGCCCCCTAGGGTCAAAATTGGCCCCGCCCCAGGGGTGCCCTGTTTTCTGTAGAAACATATATGAAAATCTTCTCCTGAAACTCGAAGGTTATCCACTTTCATATTTTGCACCAGCATCATGTTCAGGGTCCATGCTTATAAAACTTTTAGTTGAATCTGAGTTCGTTCTCAAGTTTTTGATTGGTCAGATTTTAGCCAAAGGCTCAAATCTGACCAATCAAAAGCTTGAGAACGAACTCTTACTCAACTAAAAAGCTTTATAAGCATGGACCCAGGTCCTCTACAAAAGTTATATAAATTATGCCCCTGGGGTCAAAATTGGCCCCACCCCAGGGATGGCCAGTTTTCAATAGAAACATATAGTGAAAACTTTGAAAATCTTCTGAAACTGGAAGATTCTCAGCTTTCATATTTGGCACATAGCGTTATGTTCAGGTCCTCTACAAAAGTTATATAATCTCCCCTGAAACTGGAAGGTTATTAGCTTTTGTATTTGGCACATAGCATCATGTTCAGGTCCTCTACAAAAGTTATATAAATTATGCCTCTGGGGTCAAAATTGGTCTCCCCCTCCCCCCAGGGCTGGTCAGTTTTCTAGAGTGTAGAAACATAGTGGAAGCTTTGAAAATCTTCTCCTCAGATTGTCTGGTGAGCGATATCAGGGCCACAATGGCCCTCTGGTTTGTTGGCAGTGGGGTGGGGGAATAGAATGAAAATGTACTTTTAGAACTATTAAAAGAAAATTACAATATTTGCAAAAAATATTTGCTCACTCCCATCATTCTGTTTTGCTCACATTTATTCTAGAGTGTCGATGCTGCTAAGGAAAGAGGCATGGAGAAAACGAAGTTCTTTACCAAGTTTCGGGCAAAGCGAAAAATCAGCACTTATGAACAAGACTTCAGCTATGATAGTATAGCCCCACAGTTACAGAACATCTATATTGAGTCACAGAAACTGCTGACAAAGTAAGAACCGGTCAATAGATAGGAGTTGTTTCTATCAGTCTTAACCCATTCCCCCATATTGACGCCTTTTGACACCTCTGTAAAAGTCACTTTTTGAAACCATTGTGATAAATAGAGCATTTGCTCCTATGGAACAAATGCTCTGTTTGTTACAATGTTTTCAGAGCTACACAATTCCAAAATTTTCCTTTTCTCTATTAAATGCTCCTTTTCAGTAGATTCAAGGAGGTTGGATATAAAAATAGACTTTGAGGTAATGGGTTAACTCTTTATTCCATGAATATTCATGTAAGAAATAATGACATCATGAATATTAATTAGAACAATTTTTACAGTGGCACAGGATCAATATTTATGAAATGCAACAGGTAAAGAGTTAGCCCATTCCCTCATAGGCTATTTTTAGATCTAACCTCTTTGAATAAATCTACTGAAAAGGAGAATTAAATAGAGAAAAGGAAAATTTTAGAATTGTGTAGGAGCAAATGCTCTATTTATCACAATGGTTTCAAAAAGTGTCTTTTACAGAGGTGTAGAAAGGCATATTTATGGAGGAAAGGGTTAAAGTGAATTACAGTAGCCTGAATGATTTTAGTAGATGTTCATGAATCATAATACATCAATTGAAGTATTAGCAGGGCGAGCAATACATGATTATCATAATACTCTTGTAAGTAGTTTTCCTTACGCAGAAAATCAACTATGTTCACTAAATAATGTATGAGTTACATCTGACTAGGGAGTTGAGAGATTGATTTGATTCTAGTAGTGGACTGTGACAGAAATGATTTCTGTCACAGTCAAATACTAGAATGAAATCAATTATGGTTGAACTAGTAGAACAATTTCTTGCAGGTTCATTAATCAACTGTTAAAGTGAAGCATATCAATATTTAAATGCTTTAACACTGCACCTGATATTAACCCTTCGCTTGCTAATGCTATTCACATCAATATACCTACCTGTAAATAGTGAAGACCCAGATGAGACAGCTCCTACAGGAGCTGTCTCATCAGGGTATGCACTATTTACAAGCTGATTGTGCAACCAGTGCACTCCACAGCAGTGATTGCACAGTGAAATACTTGTACACAGTGAAGATATATATATACATGTAATTGTACAACAGGGCATGGGTAAAGAAGGAGAAATATGTTTTAAAATTCAGCAAGAGAAGGGTTAATAACACTTTTTCATGCCTTTGCAAACAGAGTAGACTCTGTATATGGCTTCTGTAGGAGTCATCTGATCAGGGTCTGCTCTGTTAGCTCATTGAATCATATAGAGGTGATTCTATAGTTTAGATGTGGTTCTATAGTTTAGAGGTGGTTCTATAGTTTAGATGTGGTTCTATAGTTTAGATGTGGTTCTATAGTTTAGAGGTGGTTCTATAGTTTAGATGTGGTTCTATAGTTTAGATGTGGTTCTATAGTTTAGAGGTGGTTCTATAGTTTAGAGGTGGTTCTATAGTTTAGATGTGGTTCTATAGTTTAGATGTGATTCTATAGTTTAGAGGTGGTTCTATAGTTTAGATGTGGTTCTATAGTTTAGATGTGGTTCTATAGTTTAGATGTGGTTCTATAGTTTAGATGTGGTTCTATAGTTTAGAGGTGGTTCTATAGTTTAGATGTGGTTCTATAGTTTAGATGTGGTTCTATAGTTTAGATGTGGTTCTATAGTTTAGATGTGGTTCTATAGTTTAGATGTGGTTCTATAGTTTAGATGTGACATACACACATGTTTATGGCCATTATATCTTGGTCAAGTTCGATAGTCATGTAAATCGCTTTCATATATACAGTGTAGTTGTTTAGGAGTTGCGGCCCTTTATTTGCAAAACACACATATTTGTGGCCATTATATCCTGGTCAAGATTGCTAGCCATTTAAATCGCTTCAGTTGTTTAGGAGTTGCAGCCCTTTATTTTCTAAAATGGCATAAATGATTAAATCGCTTCAGTTTAATTTTGCATACATGATTATGGCCCTTACTTTCTGTGAAAAAAAAATCTGAAGTTGGGGCATCAGTGTCCTATGGGCACATTTCTAGTTTAGATGTGAATCTATAGTTAATGTTTAGATGTGGTTCTATAGTTTAGATGTGATTCAATAGTTTAGATGTGGTTCTATAGTTTGTGCCAAGGTAAAAATATCATGTGCTCATGTACAGTGCTCCCTCCCTACAACGGCCCTCTCAATAACGATTCCCTCCTTACAACAACGCATGTCACTGTTTCCGAAACAATAAGGCTCCAGAAACAACTTTTTTCCATCGTATTTTCTTTATGCCTCCATCAAACCCTATGTTGTGACCACTCTTTAGAATTGTCACTTTGTGACGATTCTAAAGAGTGGTCACAACATAAGGTTTGATAGAGGCATAACGGTTTTAGTTCTCGAAATAACCTTATCTGGGGATCTGCAAACAAGCTAATTATGTTTGATTTTCCCTCCCTATAACAACTTCCTCTGAACAACACATACAATCTTCGTACCCCAAAGGGTGTCGTTGTAGAGAGGGAGCACTGTACAGTAAAAGCTCTCCATGCCAGAATTCTAGTAGAGAATAATTTAGATACTTTTGTCTACAAGAGCTGTCTGATCTGGCTCTTCTGTGTTTGCTAATGTATAGAAAGGCATATTCATGGAGTAAAGGGTTAATTACGTTCTGTGATAGTTCAAGTTTTACCTATAACCCTTTCCTCCATAAATACGCCTTTCTACACCTCTGTAAAAGTCACTCTATGAAACCATTGTGATAAATAGAGCATTTGCTCCTGTAGGAGCAAATGCTCTTTTTATCACAATGGTTTCAAACTACAAAATTTTAAAAAGTTTCCTTTTCTCTAGTTAATGCTCCTTTTCGGTATATTTATTCAAAGTGGATGGATCTAAAAATAGCCTATGGAGGAAAGGGTTAAGGAAGAATGTTGGCTTTGTAAAATATCAAAATTATATTATTATTGTTTTCTTTTTCAGTCTCAAGAAGAATCAAGATATCATGTTTGACTATATGACGATGCATGCTTTCAAGGTAAGTACTACTTCAAATGGCTGTTGTTCTGATCAATGACATGAACTAAGCATGAATTATTTCATTTTATAAGAAAGCAGACCTTTAGAAGTTGATCTGATTAGGGTCTGCTCAGTTTGCTTACGATATGCCATAGTTCTGGTCTTACAATTTATGTCAAGGCAAAAAATCCCCCTGAAAATTTTATTATAATTGTAAAAATTCAGCTAATAAATTTTCATGATGTCATTATTTCTTGCATGAACATTGAACAGGTAAAGGTAAATAAGGGTCAAGGTTACAGAAAGTCAAGGTCACTGTCCTATCATATTAACCCTTTCCCTCATATAAACGTGTTTTCACGCATTTGCAAACAGAGTAGACCCAGATCAGACGGCTCCTAGAGGAGCCGTCTGATCAGGGTCTGCTCTGTTTGCTCATAGAATTTGATAGACCTGTTTCTTTTCTTTCTAAAATGGCTACAATGGTCCACCTTCCATATTTCATTATAATTATTTTCTCCATGAATATTCAGTAGGTATTGACATTTGGACTAAATATAGAACAGGGAAAGGGTTAAGCTAGTTTCTGTTCAGTAATGCAATAGAAATTTGTGTATAAGAAGAACTTGGATAAGAAAGGGAGATTGTACATACTCCATGAATATTTATGTTAGAAATAATGACTACATGTATATATAAATCTCCTTTAACCCCTTCGCTGCCTTACCCCGAGCCTCACTCAGGGGCGTGTATCCTGTGTGCTATAACCCAAGTGAGATTCGGAGTTATTACGATCTATGTTAAATTGCAGTAAATTTATGTTATTAAGTAAGGGAAGCAACTCGTCCTTTACATTTTGCAGTGACAGTTATTTTGAATGGTTTCCCTTATCTGTAATATGTGTAATGGGTAGAAAATATGTGTTTTATCAAAAAGTTAACACAGATTCCTATCAAATTCCTATTAAATTTAATGGTTAGCCATTGTGGAATGTCTATACTGTGGTTTTGCATAGAAGAAGTGATAATATCAATCGTAACTACTCGCCCTAATCCGTCAAGAGTTCCGTCAGATAGAAATAGTAGTGGGGTTCCGAGTGGTGATAATATATCGATGAAACTTTCAGGAAGTATTGAAAAAAGTGTTTTTAAGCAGCATGTGAAAAATTGGTGCAGATTACGTGATTATTAGTGAAGTAATGATAAATTTTATGTAGGCTGGTAGGTCTGCCGAGAATGCGCTGAAGTAGATCCCGGCACATAGGGTGTACAGGTACATGGCAGTGAAGGGGTAAATCCATGAATATTTATTAACCCTTTCCTCCATAAATACGCCTTTCGACGCCTCTGTAACAATCACTTTATGAAACCATTGTAATAAATAGAGCATTTGCTCCTATAGGAGCAAATGCTCTATTTATTACAATAGTTTCATAACTACACAATTCTAAACTTTTCCTTTTCTCTAGTAAATGCTCCTTTTCGGTAGATTGATTCAAAGTGGTTGTGTCTAAAAATAGCCTATGGAGGAAAGGTTAAGATATAATTACTATATGAATAAACTTTAGAATCAGATCTATATTAGTTCATAAGCAAACAGAGCAGACCCTGACGTCTAATCTGGATCTACTCTATTTGCAATGGCATTGAAAGGCCTATTTATAGAGTAAAGGGTTAGTCCATTACTTCATGTATATTTATTAAGAAATAATGAATACCTGTACATTTAGCTCCTCTGTTTTGTGATCACTGGGCCGTAGCCGTTGTTGTAGTTGTAGTCATCGTGCAAAAAATTTAATGTAGCTCATTACTCAAAAAGTACCGGTATAAGAAATATCAACATAAAACTTTCAGGGTAGTCTAGTTTCAGTCCGAATGACTGCTCAGCCGACTGTACATTTACTCCCCTGGTCATTGAGTCATTCGCCTACAATATTGAGCACTGCTAACATATGGCGCAATCATGCAGCCGCATTACTGACTAGAGACTCTCACAGGTACCCATTTTAACCCCTGGGTTGAGAGGAGGTGCAAGTGGGAGACACTGAAAAGCGTCTCTGAAATTTCCATGAGGGACCGGGATTTGAACCCCGGACCTCCCGACTAGTAGTCAAGCGCGTTACCACTAGACCACCGCACACCACATGTATAAATAATGTCAGTATTTCTGACATAAATGTGAAACCGGGAGATGGTTAATAAGGCAATCTTAGCAATGATTCAAAATGTCAAAATTTGTTTTATATATTTTTTGGTTCATTTTCTTTCCAGCAAATGACTTACAAGCTAGACAAAGCTACGGTGCAGTGGGAGTTTGTTGAGTCGTTGGAACCACCTAGTGTTGTCCATGCTTGTGTGAAGGAAGTTGCCTTGGATGAAAATTATTTTGCCCAGTTGACACTTCGGGTCCATCTGCGACAGGTACAAATGAGTTGTTCTCACGTCTACTTCGGTGTTGGTAATGTCGTCTCATAGAATGTTAACCTTTTCCCAGTTCTATATTTATCCCGAATTTCAGTGCCTACTGAATATTCATGGACAAAATAGTTATAATGAAATATGGAAGCTGGAACACTGTAGCCATTTTAGAAACTGAAGAAATAGATCTATCAAATTCCAATAGCAAACAAAGCACACCCTGATCAGACAGCTCCTACAGGAGCTATCTGCTCTGGGTCTACTCTGTTAGCAAATGCATGAAAAGGCGTTTATATAAAGGAAAGGGTTAAGTAATTGTTGTCAACAAAAATGTTGTCGGCTTCTTTTCTCATAAACATTTTTTTTCTACGTGTATATCTTTTTAATCCTTTACAGTATAACCCCTCCAAACCGGACACTCAGTAAACCGGAATCCTCTCTAAACCGGACAAAATTCTCGGTCCCGTTTTATTCCTTCTTTATTTCTATGCAAAATTCCTCTCAATACCGGAAACCCCTCTACTCCGGAAACCGGACAAATCTTCAAACATTTTTGTTACAAATTTCCCCTACATACCGGACAGCAGGCTAAGGGCTTGTCAGTTGACACGTCCCTTAATCACAGCCTGGGGCAGTAAAACTTAACATCTTATCGCAAGGTGCGCGGAAAATCATGGTCTATTCGGACTCGATTATGACCTGTCGGTGCCGTGAGATTAACTAATGTGCAGAGCAACAGATAAGCTTCATTTTTATCGTTTTAACTAATTAATTGGCAGGAAAAACAAATTGATTTCAAATTCTTATCATTCAAAAACGAAAACCAAAAAAGGAAAATGAATCCTGCTGGGAGATGCCGTCGTTTTCGGAATGTTTGTTTTTCGTATGTTTACTATCGCACCGGTAGCAAAGGGAGGTTAATGCGCACTCACAAACTGCACCTCATACCATTATCGCACTGTTATGGACCCAAAAATCTATGAACGATAAAATCCGAGTTCTCCGCATATAGCGTTATGGTCGAAAAATCCGCGAACAAATGTCAAAATCTAAGCGTGGAAGAGTTAGAAAAACGATAGAAACTGCTGGCATACCATCCATTGCCAGGTTTCTTAGTAAAAAGGAACCAATGCCAAAGGAAATCGTCGGCAGTTTGCTGATATAATTTTGAACGTCGTTTCATCGAGAAAATCGCTGATGGTTGTTTTTAATTATTAAAGCGAATTATGTGAACTGAACAGATAAGGTATTCAAACTGTGAAATTGGTTTTAATTATTGATTTATGGATAATCTGGATACTATTTGTTTGGTTATTAAAATAGGTGTATATGTACATGTACACTGGATGATAAATATGGTCATATATAAAAACCTCTCCAAATCGGAATCCCCTCTAAACCGGAATTTTTACCTGTCCCCAACCTTGTCCGGTTTAGAGGGGTTCTACTGTAAAGGGTTAAAAAATACTAATGATACTCATAATAATTACATTTTCAAAAGTGTGACTGTAGATTCTAGGCATTTTCAAGTATTAGATTTATTTTCACTCTTTTATTTTACAGAAACTGGCAATATACGACAGATTTGGGCGACTAATGTATGGAGATCCTGACCTAATCAAAAACGTTTTAGAATACATTGTGTTTGAAAACCGTATAATAAGTGTACATAGTAGTTGGCGAGTACATGACAAGGTGATACCAGAGTGGGATACGGAACAAACGGAATTTATTAACAGAACTTTCATGGAGAATTCCAAAGTTTCAGTGGGTTAAAATTTCAACTACAAGTGTGTTGTCAACATAGATACCCTTTCAATTTCAGTTGGTATCTTGATGAAATGGGATGCCAAACTTGACTTGCGACTCAGTAACATAGCTCTTAACATCAAGTCGAGTATTCAAAACCTGTTAACCCTCTACTCCATAATACGCCGTTCTAGGCTTCTGCAAACAGAGTAGATCCAGATCAGACAGCTCCAATAGGAGTCGTCCAATCAGTGTCTGCTCTGTTTGCTTATGGAATTATATAGATCTGGTTCTTTAGTTTCTGCCAAGGTCAAAATTTCCTTTTTTTTATGAACCTGGATAAAAAATAATCTAATTAATATTCATGATGTCATTATTTCTTACATGAATATCCATGGAGTAAAGGGTTAATGATGTTGGTTTTGTTTCCAGCTTGTAAGGCAGAAACTAGGAGCCAAATCCATGTTTTAGGAAATTCTTGAGTCACAAGCTTGAGTACTTCTTCTGTTGTGTTACACAAGATATAAATTGTTTGCAATTGGATGTCTGAATTTGCATATACAGTGAAAACTTTGTATAGCCACCACTTAATGAATACACATGGGGATTTGCTTAACTCTTTCGACGCCAATGTCGCCTGTTGGCACCATTGAAACAGTGGCGGCATCTGACCTGGGACTTCACTGTTTTCTGTATTATTTTAGCTCAAGCATACAGGTTTTTAAAAACAATTGTTTTACTAATATACCTTTATTATTTAGTTTAGAATTATATTTAATATGAAATTATTATTGCAGACGACACTTTTAAATTTGGCGCCAAAAGAGTTAATGGTGGTTACTTAACCCATTCCTTCATATAAACGTGTTTTCTCACATTTGCAAACAGAGTAGACCCAGATCAGACGGCTCCAATAGGAGCCGTCTGTTCAGAGTCTGCTCTGTTTGTTTATGACATAATATAGATCTGTTGCTTCGAGACCATTCTGCAGGTCACAGTACAGGGTTTGGTGGAGAAATAAAGGAGCTATTCTTGAAAATGTTTAGATTTACTCATCTTTCCTGGACCCCTTGGTACCTCTTATTATGATAGCAGCATAACACAGTGTGATTGGCATGCAGATTGAAACTGTTTATATGTGATGTCATTAACCCTTTCCCTCATACAAACGTGTTTTCACGCATTTGCAAACAGAGTAGACCCAGATCAGACGGCTCCTAGAGGAGCCGTCTGATCAGGGTCTGCTCTGTTTGCTAATAGAATTTGATAGATCTGTTTCCTCACTTTCTAAAATGGCTACAATGTACCACCTTACATAATTCATTATAACTATGTTTTCCGTGAATATTCAGTAGGTACTGGATTTTGTAATAAACATAGAACAGGGAAAGGGTTAACCTGTTTACGTGTGAGGTTCCCCTACTCCATGTATATTTAGGGGCCTCCGTGGCCAAGTGGTTATGGTCTTCGACTGACAATCCCTTAGCCCCTCACCACTGTGATTCGAATCCCGGTCTGGGCAATGGGCATGTGAATCTTTCATTTGAGGAAGCCTTCCAGGTCGGTGGTTCTACCCGGATGTTCTTCTGTATACAAAACAATGCAATTTGTTCCGTGCACAGAACCTCAGGGGTCTTCCTCCACCTGTAATTAGCTTCACATCGTGATGTGACTGAAATACTGTTAAAACGATGTAAAAACCTGATAAAAATCAAACCAAAACCATGAATATTTATGTAAGAAATAATGACATCATTAAAAGGATTGTTCAACTAGCACATGGACACAAGAATTGTTGGCCATGTCATAAATGTCTATACTATAAGCAAACAGAGCAGACCCTGATCCTACAGGAGCCATCTGACCTGGGTCTACTCTTTTTGCCAAGGCGTAGAAAGGCATATTTATGGAGTTAAGGGTTATTCCAATGCTAGCATGTCAAGCATTTCTCATATTGAACTATGGTTTCACAACTCTGCCATGATACTGGTTGTATGAAGTTTGTTATAAAATCATTAACACTACAGATGGTATTGGTTTTTTGTTTCACCCTCTGTAGCAAGCTGACACTTAACCTTTATTCCATAAATACACCTTTCTACGCATTTGCAAACAGAGCAGACCCTGATCAGACGGCTCCTATATAAATGATATAATGTAGATATGATTCTATAGTTTCTGCCATGGCTAAAAATTCCTATGTCTATGTGCTATTATAACAAATTAATCTAATTAATATTCATGAGGTCAATATTTCTTTCATGAATATTCATGGAGGAAAAGGGTTAGGGGTGGCATCTCTGCCATCCATCCACCCATCATGCTTCATTCATAGACTTTTCCAAGTACAAGTAGGTGACATGTACATTCCTCTGAACACTCTTGGAAGTCTTAATCAACCCTTTCCCTCACATAAATGGTTTTTCACACCATTGCAAACAGAGTAGATCCAGTCCCTGGGGTCAAAATTAGCCCCGCCCCAGGGGTGCCTTTTCTATAGAAACAGTGAAAACTTTGAAAATCTTCTCATCTGAAACTGGAAGGTTCTCAGCTTTTCATATTTGGCACATATCATATTCAGGTCCTGTCCAAAAGTTTTATAAATTATGCCTCATGGGTCAAAATTGGCCCCGCCCCGGGGTGGCCAGTTTTCCATTGAAACATACATGTACATGTATAGTGAAATCTTTGAAAATCTCCTCCTGAAACTGGAAGGTTCTCAGCTTTCATAATTGGCACATAAAATCATGTTCAGGTCCTCTACAAAATTTATATAAATCATGCCCCTGGGGTCAAAATTTACCCTGCCCCAGGGATGGCCAGTTTTCTGTAGAAACATAGTGAAAACTTTGAAAATATTCTCCTCTGTTTGTCTTGTGAGCGATAATATCAGGGCTATCATGACCCTCTTGTTTCTTAATCAAACAGAACAGATGCCGTCTGATCTGGGTTTACTCTGTATGCAAAGGTGTTAAAATGTGCCTTTATGGAGTACAGGGTGAATAGTATCCCATATTCCATTGCAAACAATACAAGGTGGCTAGTGAGCTGCATAAGGCATTCAGATGCAGGTGGTTGCTTAATGCGGGGCAAAAGTAATGCAAAAACTCCTATATGAGCTTTCTGCATTACTTTTGTTCTGCATTAAACTACCACCTGCCAGTGTCTGCTGCACTTTATTTGAAAAGGTGTCTCTATCAGATCTCAAGTACACTTGAATTTCTATACTCTTGACTTTTCAGCATTGCTAACCCAAGACTGAACCTCCTGCAACTGTGCAGTATTACTATCAGGTCCTCAATACCATTTTGTTTTTAGCTCACCTTGCACGAAGTGCCAAGGTGAGCTATTGTGATCGCACTGTGCCCATCGTCCGTCGTCGTGCGTTGTCGGTCGTCAACTTTTTCTTAAAACGACATCTGGATTTTTACCAAACTTGGCAGAAATGTTCTTTGGGTCAACCTCTTCCAAAGTTGTTCAAAGAATTTGATTCCATGCAGAACTCTGGTTGCTATGGCAACCAATGTCCAAAAAGAAGTAAAAACTTTAAAAATCTTCTCGTCAAAAACTGTAAGGCCTAGGGCTACCAAATTTGGTATGCAGAATCATCTAGTGGACTCCTACTTAGATTGTTCAAATTTTGCCCCTGGGGTCAAAGTTTGCCCCAACCCTTAGGGGCACAAGTTTTACATAGGATTATATAGTAAAAACTTTAAAAAATCTTCTTGTCTCAAACCTGAAAGGCTTAGAGCAGTGATATTTGGTATGAAGCATCATCGGGTGAACCATTACTAAGATTGTTCAAATTATGCCCCTGGGGTCAAAATTGTCCTCACCCTGGGGGTCACAAATTTTACTGAAAACTTTAAAAATATTTTTGTCAAAACCTGTAAGGCCTAGAGCAGTGATATTTGGTATGAAGCATCATCGGGTGAACCTTTACTAAGATTGTTCAAATTATGCTCCTGGGGTCAAAATTGTCCTCACCCTGGGGGTCACAAATTTTACTGAAAACTTTAAAAATATTTTTGTCAAAACCTGTAAGGCCTAGGGCTATCAAATTTGGTATGTAGAATCATCTAGTGGACCTCTACATAGTTTGTTCAAATTTTGCCCCTGGGGTCAAAATTGGCCCAACCCTTAGGGGCACAAGTTTTACATAGGATTATATAGTAAAAACTTTAAAGATCTTCTTGTCTGAAACCAAAAAGCTTAGAGCTGTGATATTTGGTATGTAGCATCATCTGGTGAACCTGTGCTTAGATTGGTCAAATTATGCCCCTGGGGTTAAACAGGGCCACACCCTGGCGGTCACATGTTTTACATAGGATTATATAGTAAACACTTTAAAAAATCTTCTTGTCTCAAACCTGAAAGGCTCAGAGCTGTGATATTTGGTATGAAGCATCATCTGGTGAACCTTTACTAAGATTGTTCAAATTATGATCCTGGGGTCAAAATTGTCCTCACCCTAGGGGTCACAAATTTTACTGAAAACTTCAAAAATCTTCTTGTCAAAACCTGTATGGCCTAGGGCTATCAAAATTGGTATGCAGAATCATCTAGTGTACCTCTACATAGATTGTTCAAATTTTGCCCCTGGGGTCAAAATTGGCCCAACCCTTAGGGGCACAAGTTTTACATAGGATTATATAGTAAAAACTTTAAAGATTTTCTTGTCCAAAACTGAAAAGCTTAGAGCAGCGATATTTGGTATGTAGCATCATCTGGTGAACCTTTATTAAGATTGTTCAAATTATGCCCCTGGGGTCAAACAGGGCCACACCGTGGGGTCGCATATTTTACATTGGATTATATAGTAAAAACTTTTAAAATCTTCTTGTCCGAAACGGAAAAGCTTAGAGCTGTGATATTTGGTACATAGCATCATCTGGTGGACCTTTACCAAAATTGTTCAAATTATGCCCCTGGGGTTAAAACTGTCCTCACCCTGGGGGTCACAAGTTTTACATTGGATTATGTAGTAAAAACTTTAAAAATCTTCATGTCCGAAACTGAAAGGCTTAGAGCTGTGCTATTTGGTACATAATATCATCTGGTAGACCTTTACCAATATCATTCAAATTAAGCCCCTAGGATCAAAATTGACTGTGCCGTAGGGGGTCCCAAGTTTTACTAAAACTTTAAACAAATCTTCTTGTCAAAAACTGTAAGGCTTAGGGCTACCAAATTTGGTATGTAGAATGATCTGTTGACCTCTACATAAATTGTTCAAATTTTCCCCCTGGGGTCAAAAATAGCCCATTCCTTGGGGTGGGGGAGGGGGAGAGATCAGAGCTGGTATATTTAGCACCGAGCATCATCTGGTGGAGCTTTACCAAGACTTTTAAAATTGTGCCCCTGGGGTCAAAATTGATAGGTCACATGATGTCATTTAACCAGGTTAGCGATACAGGGCCATCATGGCCCTCTTGTTTCATGTAAAATCCTCTATCTAAACCATAGTATTATTTAATTCTTAACTTAACCCTTTCCCTCATATAAACATGTTTTCACGCATTTGCAAACAGAGTAGACTCAGATCAGACGGCTCCTATAGGAGCCGTCTGATCAGGGTCTGCTCTGTTTGCTAATGAAATTAGAAAGATCTGTTTCTTCACTTTCTAAAATGGCTACAATTTGCGACCTTCTATATTATATTGAAACTATTTTGTCCTTGAATATGCAGTAGGTATTGAACTTTTGAATAAACATAGAACAGGGAAAGGGTTAATAAATATTCATGTAAGAAATACTGTCGTCGTGAATATTAGTTTTGATGCATTTTTACAATACCATAATAAATACAGGACATTTGGCTGGAATAAGAAACTAGAATATGATCTATAAAATTCCATAAGCAAACACTGTAGACCCTGATTATACAGCTCCTGTAGGAGCTTCCTGATCTGGTTCTTCTGTTTGCAAAGTCAAAATGCATCTCTATCTGGAAATATTTGATAAAACCCGTTATTTTTATTTTAAATTGCTAAAAATTTAACCCTTTCCCTGTTGAATACTCATGTAAGAAATAATGACATTATGAATATTTGTTAGCTAATATTTGTGTCACCTGCCGAGAGGCAGTGTGTCATTTAGGGATCACTTTTCCGTCGTCTGGCCATCTGTCACTTTCTTTTTTTAGCTGTCATTTCTAAACTAGTCATTATAGAGCTTTTAAATTTCACACATGGAACAAGCATGATGAGAGGAAGTGTCATGCACAAGGGCCAAACTATGTTTTTAGTTATTCCCCTATTCATATTAACAATAAGTTTTTGTGTCAGCTGCGAGCAGGTGACACATGTGTCCCTCCGAACACTCTTGTTTATAATGACATAATATCGAGGGCTAGGTGCAAAACTATTGTAACTCCTTCACAAAGTGAAGGAGTTACAATATTTTTGCACCAAGCGGCCTAAGCCCTCGATATTTACCCAGGGGGTTTTGGTACTGGTAATAACCGTAGTCATATTTATCATAACTTCATAAGAAAACAGAGCAGACCCTGATCAGATGGCTCCTACAGGAGCCATCTGATCTGGGTATACTCTGTTTGCAAAGGTGTGAGAAAGTGCTTATATAACAAAAAGGGTTAACTGAAACATAAACACTTATCAATAATGGTAATCAGTTAAATTTATTGTCAGTAACATATTTCATATGATAATGGTTAGGAAGAAAACATAATACTATCCTGTAAACAGTTAACATTTTATTATTAATACAGGACTAATTGTTAATTACATGTGATGAAAATTACCACAGAGATGAAAGGAAAGACAATTTAAATATGATAAGATCTGTTTCTTGAGTACACTGCAAATTTATATGAAGTACATTGATAAGAAAAAACAACATTCACCCAGTAAAATACCCGAATTGCATGTAGAGTAGGACCTGCCTATAGCAGCCAGTAATGAATACCGGTAAACATGGGGGACCTGCTTATAGCAGCCAGTAATGAATACTGGGTACCAGTAAATATGGAGGGCCATAAGAGCAGTTGGTTGCTTAACCCTTTCCTCCATAAACACACCTTTCTATGCCTCTGTGAAAGTCATTTTTTAAAACCATTGTGATAAATAGAGCAAATGCTCTATCACAATGGTTTCAACTACACAATTCTAACATTTTCCTTTTCTCTAGTAAAATGCTCCTTTTCGGTAGATTTATTGAAAGAGGTTTGATCTAAAAATAGCCTATGAGGTAATGGGTTAATGTAGGATGGAGGGGGAGCTTTTTGCATAACTTTCATTCTGCACAAACCATTTATTCCCCTTCTACGCCATTTCAAACAGAGTAGACCCAGATCAGACGGCTCCTATAGGAGCCGTCTGATCATGGTCTGCTCCATTTGCTTATTATATAATATACAGTTTCTGGCATGAAACCATGCCATTGTCCATGAGCTGTTATAACAATCTAATGAATATTCAAGGTGTCATTATTTCTTTCATGAATATTCATCAATTAAAGGGCTCAGCTACCATATCTATATATATAATCTTTATTTCCTCCAGTATAGGAGAGCCATATACAAACAAGCAAAATGACAACATACAAGTAATGACAAATACAGACATCTACAACCAATGAAACAACACATATATTATGACAATACAGCAAAAACATACATACCATACAGCACGAGAATCATGAAAATAATAGATACAAATAGAAAGAGAGAAAGAGATACAGAGAGATATATATATACGGAGAGAGAGAGAGAGGAGAGAGAGAGCTTCGCATTATGTAGATCTCTATCGAAATGAAGTATAGAGATGATGGAACGGAAACTTCACAGAGGATTTACATGTACATCATTTACACGTTTTGTTAAATCTCTAGCGAAACGAAACTTAGAGAAATGTTAAACATGTTTAACAAAATGATTGGGTACGCATAAACTGTACCTTAACTGTATGCGCCGATACATCTCTAACGAAACGAAATATAGAGATGTGTCAAGCGCGATTAACGAAATATCAAATGGCTAGGAATAAGGGCAAAACAGTTATAGAAATGCCTATATTTCTATTACATATCCTGAGTACAGTACATTCGTGATAATGCGAGGTCTACACCAAATTCCATTACTGATCCCACTGACAAGTGACATCCCAAAGCAGGCCGAAAGTCACTCAGAAAGCTCCACTGGAAGCCCTCTGTGCAACTTCCAGCTTTCAGAAACCAGCATTCAGTCCGGGATGCTTCAAACAGGGCTACGAATTATCGAGGGTCCACTGCATGCCATTAACACAGTTCATTGGTAGCACTTATATACATATATGCAAAACACGCTGTATAACGATAATAGCACATGTATATTGTTAATACAACAATACAATCCTTTGATATATGCCCCTATCCATTTTCGTAGGAGCTTTTCAATACATTAAAACAAAATGAACCAACAATTTGATGGCATACTGAGGTTAAGTCAGGCTGCAGAAAGTGACGTAGTCCAGATAAAAGATGGATGACTTGCAAACGAGGAGAATATGAAATTAAGTTTTGATATACCTCGTTACCAAAAGCGTTGCAAATATTCTTCCATAGTTTGCTTCTTGCGCTTACCGTACATTCACAATAAAAAGCTACATGTAAGGCGTATTCATCAGTCAATCTATCGCACCGTTTACATCTGCATATGTAAGGTTTCCCAAAGAGAAGATGTATAAGCTTCACAGCAGCCTGTGAAAACTGTAAGAGAGTACGATTAGGTTTACTTAGAAGCCAAAATTGGCAAGGACGAATCTCAGAAAAAGACTGGATTATACAATATTCTGAGAGTATATTGTCCGACAAAATACGAGATTGAACGGATGCCATACACTTAATTTTGATGTTATTATGAATTACTGTCTTCCAAATAGATTTGGATGGGAAATCGCCCGTCCTGTAGTACTTTACAAGGATTTCAGTTAAGCCATATTTGCCACATATCCTGTGTATGTCGGGTATAAAACCCTTGACTTTACTGCAGAAATTAAAGTAATAACAAAGTCTGTAGTTGAACAATTTCTTAACAACACTACAATTGTCCAGCCTGCATAACTGACCCAAAAATACCAATTTTCTTTTATCAATCTCGGTCTCAATAGGCAGCATGCCCAAAGTACTTAAGACAATATCTGATCTGGAACTTTTGGGTAAGCCTTGTATGAATTTCAAGCAGAATCTATGTGCAATTTCAAGTGTTGAAATGTCGTCCTTACTCAAGTCAGACCACAGTTCACACCCATACAAGGCTTTTGGGAGGACAATAGTCTCATACAAGTGTTTAGCTGAAATGGGGTGAATGCCATTCTCACATATGCCATAACTGACTATGCTAAAAAAAGTTTTCCTTAGCTTACTGGAACAGTCCTGTATTATCTGTGATAAGTCTCCATTCTTATTAAATGAAACACCTAAGTGAGTATATGATTCGCATTCAGCAACCTTGTCACATCCTAAATTCCAGTTTCTATTGCAATTTATTCTGCCCGAGGACTTTTCATTTGTTACTATAACTGCTGATTTACTTGCGTTGTATGTGTATCTAAATGTACATCCATATTCATAACATATATCCATTAACCTTTGTAAACCAGATTTTGACAAAGACAGTAAAACCATATCGTCTGCTGACGAGGGACACGTGCAATTAAGACCATACACAGTTAATCCATATTTACTACACACCAGTTTATCCATCAAATCATTGATAAAAAGAAGATATAAGTGTGGACTGATAACCCCACCCTGCCTGGTGCCCTGTAAAATGGGGAACCAATCAGAAATATGTCCATTGCTTCTTACTCTACTCTGCATATCCTGGTACAGATTATAAATAGCCTTATACAGGGGTAGATCAATATTCGAATTATACAGTTTTACCATGAGCGCTTCATGCCACACTCTGTCAAAAGCTTGACGAACGTCTAAGAAACAAGTATACAATTTACTCCCATTTTCACTCACATAATCACAAGATTCCCTGAACAGAAATGATGTCATAAGACAACCCATGCCCTCTCTAAAGCCGCCCTGGAGATCGTTTATTACGCTACTGTATTCTCTCATGCGGGACAGTATAACGGACTCGTAGAGCTTCAAGACAACAGACGAAAGAGTGATTGCCCTATAATTGTTCGGATCACTGTGAGATTTCTTCCCTCCTTTGTGCAATACAATAATATCCCCTTTCTTCATGTCTACAGGGCAGTGAGAAAACTTTAACATAGCACTAAAAAGTTTTGCACAGCTTCTATACATAAGGTCTCCCCCAAATTTGAAATTTTCGTAAAAACACCTGTCTGGCCCACATGCTTTGTTCCGCTTAGCCTTATTACATGCATTTTTCACCTCATCTATCGAAATTTTAGTATCACTTTCACTGAAAGTTAATTTGGAGACATATTCATTAATACTATTTATCTCTTCATTTATTTTCATGTTATAAGAGCCACTAAAATTTACATTGGCGGTAGGTGTATATAGATCTTCGAAATACTGAGCCCATTTATCATTAATCGATGCCGGATCTCTATATACAATATCATTAAAAACCAGCTCATTGCCTACAGCAGAACGTGATTTAGGCTGACGGCGTTTCAGACACTTCCAGAATAATTTTGAATCTATGTCAGCATATTTATCTATTTCTTCGTGCAAATTTGATATGTACTGCAGTACTTTTTTACGGTGAAGTTTTCTTAACACGCGCTTGGCGTCCTTATACTCTGCATAAGACACGTGATCTCTGCCACGCGGTTTTCCATTAGAAATCCACTGGCGGCGTTTGACCTTTGACTTCCTACTAGCAAACTTCAAGTCATCGTCCCAATATGGTTTCAAAAAATGTCTGAACTTTGACTTCGGAAAACAGGTCTCGTTGCCGGAATTAACGAGAGATACAATAGAATCGTAAAGATTGTCAATCTGAGAGGTGTCCACAATATCCTTATTCAACACAGAGGCAAAATTATCATTATCAAGCAAGAATGATTGATATTTATCAATATGCTCCTGTGTTACCTTTTGCCAATTTATTTGCAGTGTATCACCATTGTTTGGTGGTGCAAAGACAACATCAGGTATCCTAACGGTACAAATTACTGGACGGTGACTAGATACATTTAATGCATTGTCATCAGGTATAGCGCAGCTCACAACTAAATCAATTTTCTCATGGGGTAATAGTACATGGTCAATGGTGGAGCCTATGTTGCCATTATAGCTAAAATTAGTGCTCTTGTTATCCAACAGGGTGTCATTGAGAGATATTATATTATTCTTTTTCAACATTTCAGAAAAATGTAAGTTACGTTTGGTCTTTGTATTGACAGTTGCATTAACGTCACCCATAATACACACAAGACCTTTCTGACCGAAACTAAAGAACAAGTTCTCTATTTTGTCTACGTAACTTTTGAAAATATCTATACCATGGTTAACACACGGCACATAAACCTGAAACATATATACAATATTATCAGGGTTAAGCTGAATCTGAATTCCAATAATTCTATCATCTTCAAGGTCAAGTGGAGTGACAATATCATTCAAAGCGCGTTTCCATAACATGCACACTCCACCTTTACCAATTTTCCTGTTACTAGGCAAAGACAAACTATAATCAGAAACGGCATGACTACAATACATATTGTCTATGGAGTTTAAAAAGTTAAGATCTTGTTCATATAACCAGTGTTCTGCAATACCACATATATCAATATTATGTTCATACAAGGCATTGCACAAATAAGACGAGCTCGACATAATACCAGTCGCATTCCAAGTCATAAGGTTAAGGTTCATTATAGTATAGATTTCGGTTTACACAAGGAAAATGTGGCATGCATATCTCCTGAACATAACAAGAGTCAATACTTGTATATACAACACTATACATAATAAAGTATATGTATACCAATTTCCGGCACATGTTTAAACACACCATCATCCAAAACTTGCCTCCAGTACGTCCGACATTTAACAGTCGATTGGATCTAGATTGGGTGGCCCATAACGAGTCACTCGGCCTAGATCCACACTGACTATGTAGAACCAAAACGGTACGAATATCCGGACGATACCTGAATAGACGAAAGACGGAATGTGCTCTCACCATGTCCACTACCCACAAACAGTACAGATCCAGATCGCATGATCCGTCCGATCTAGATCCATAGCCGCTACAAGTACCTAGATAATTGCACGCACCATAAAGTCCACCAGAAGGCGTGAGACACTGGACAATACTTAAATGTTTATCCATACGAGGACCGATAACAGCACACCCGTCATCTATTACAAGTCTATATCTAGATCGGACGACACACACTGAGCTATCCGGTCTAGATCCATACTGATTATATGTACTTATGTACATGCATTCATTTCGAAGCAAAATAATACACAGTATGAATCGGTAAACATATAGATACATAAACACCTCAAACGTAACAACATATCTGTCGTCTACAAGCAGTATAGACCCAGATCGAGAGATGCGTGGTGAATCACCAGATCTAGATCCAGACTGATTACATACATGTATATACATGCTCGCACAATGAAGCGCAATATAACACACGAAACCTCCACCGACATTTAAATAAATAAACATCCACATAGCAGTAAGAGCATAATTGCCAACCACTAACAGTATAGATCTAGTCTGTGCGATACATAATGAGCCACCCGGCCTAGATCCATACTGCGTGTATGCAATAAGACACTTACACCCACCGTGAAGCCCCGTAATACACAGATGATTATTTCGATACAAACGTCCACTATGATCTAGACAATTATATACGATATTCCGAAAAACACACATATACGAAATCTGCACTAGCATACTCTCATAATACCCTTTATCCATTAGAAGTATAGCTCTGAATCGGATGACATGTAATAAATCAGCCAATCCAGATCTACACTTGTTACAGAGATACATACACATATTAGTTGTACCTTCAAATGTTACATTCACAACATGACAGAGATATGTAAAGACACGATAGCATTGCATGAATGTTATTGTCCACAATACAACTCTAGTGACCTAGACTAGTCTATATCCGACGCTAGCACTGAGAATCTATTATGCGACCCGTGCTGGTCGTTCTGTCCATGATATGGGTATCGCCAACTATTATAGTCGCCACTGTCGTGCACGTGATCGTGACGATAATTTCGACTATAACCGTCGTTGTAATTATTACCTACTGACCGTTTGTGCTGATTGTGCGTGACCCACGGTCTACAAGTAATGAAGCGAGGCCAGAAATCTGGGTCTTCTACCAAACACGCCTTTGCATTGTCGAATATATTCAGTCGAATGGTTGCAGTATTGTACTTCCAGTTGCGGAAGACGGTAACCTTGGATACACCTGGACCTTTGTCTGAGACAAATGTCTTAATTTCCTGTTCCGATATCGATGGCAGGAACCCTCCTACATAGAAACGTTTTGTCCTACGCCTTTTCACATGCGAGAATATACCGTAATCTGAGTCACGGGGACTTCCCACACTGGTGTCAAGATCGCCTTTCGAGATCGAAGCCCGGTGACTTTCAATTCTAGGCTTACCCTTCCTCAGAAGTGTGTCTCTGTAAGGAGACATTTCACCGGATTTCGATTTCGAGCGGCGTCTCGAGGGACCAGTTTCGGGCTGCTTACTTGAGGCAATAGTGCCGTCTACAATCACTGGTATGGCCATATTACCAAATGTCTGGTCTGATTCTACATTACCCTTAGCATTGTCTATAACGGGGGACCGGGTAGACTGTAACTGAGGAAACTGGGACAAACTATGAATGTCTATTTCACCCTGGGTAGTATATGTGCTGTCTACAGTCTCCGACAGTTCATTCACGGGAAGTTGGGGTTCACACATATTACCGTCCTGTGGCTGAATATCTACAATAGACGATTCGGCGTCCGTTGTCGTTACACGGGTTCCGTCATTTCGCGGACAGTGTTCCCCATCCGTGTGACAATCAGCTTCACCGCTAACCTGAACCGACTGACGAAAACTGTCAGGCCTATGTCCCGCGGTCTGTACTTCAAGAGTCGACACATCTCCACCTGAGTCTACAGTTACAGCAGGCTCAGGGGATAGTGTTCCTACAGCACGACCAGAGACGTCGAAGTTGACAAAATCACACAACTTGTCTATCATAGATTTCATTCGTACCACCGAATTTGATACACTACGTAAGTTTGCCTCTGTTCCACTTATCTTATCCGCCAGAGGCTGCAATGAGTCACTCAGGATGCTACACTGTTTGCTCATGTCAGACGCAAACTTTGCTACAATACTAGTAGTCTCGGACAACGATTTCTGAATCGTCCGTATTTCATTTGTACGGGAATGTTCAACAGCAATTTGTCTCTGTTTAGTTAAAAGAATATCAGCCTGCATGCTGCTTAGTTTATCTGCCAACAGTTTGACCTCACTTTCACACGAGCATTGTGTACGAGTAACATCAAGTACGGATACATTGTTTTGCGAGGACATGGATTTCGACCTACTTCTATTGCTGGAGACACTTACAATTTCTTTTATGTCCGAATAGTCTGAACCTTCTAGGACGGATAAAATCACGTGAATGTCTCTTGCAAGTTTGACAGATAAACGCTCACCGTAGCGTGTTCTTACCCTACGTTTAACTGTACAATTGGCATCAAAGGGGAAATCGTCGCTTGCTTTCAACGACTCAAAAAGAAGACACCTTATGCGATCTAATTCTCCTTCATCAGAGTGATAATCCGACAGGATTTGGTTAACACACATATCAGCCGGTAACCGACGGAATACATTTAGCAGACGATTGCACACATCCAGATGAGTAGTATCCACCATATCGTCAGTCGTAATCAGAGTACTGGAAGGATCAACAGTTTCGGGAGTCGACATATCCTGAGACACTTGTAGTTGACCGGGTTGCAATGAAACTTGCGCAACAGAAACCGGCGAACAACCAGATACATTCTGAGAGGATTGAGATGTCCGTTTATCACAGACCGGCATTTTCTCCTCCATTTCTTCGTTCAAACGGACTGGCTCGAGTTCATAATAAGATAGTTCATGTACTACACTGTCAGCCATTAAACCGTTATTTCCCAATTGTTGACACTTGTTAGTAGTTAATCACATGACTTTACTGTGTCACGTCTGACTTATATACACCAATAGTTTCGAGGTCTTAGAAATTGTTTACCTTTCTATCCTTCATATATGTCCATAGATATATCCAGATCACATATAATCACATAAAATCCAGTGATGCAAACATTATCGGACAATACTATGGATTAAGACTCCATATAAGGATCCACTGGGTATCCAATATCGCAGTTTACAACACACATAAGACAAATGTATTTCACAAAAGCATGGAAAGCGCCAACACAATGAATCACAGTCAAACAAAGGAATCGAGACGCTTGTCACAAAAACATACAAATTTACATCCAGGAATCACCCAGTGCATTAAAGTCCACATACATCGCACCAACAGATAAATGTTCTTCCTTTTAAGTCCAATTTAATGAAAATTATCACCAAATAACAGTTTATATTTCGATAATTTACGAAAATTCTTAGCGAAGGACAAGAAAATCCGCCATCACATTCCACGCATCCATGACCCAGAATCTGACCTCATTTTAACCAATGCTACTGACAGGTTTTACTGCACGTTATAAACAAAATATTGCAAGCTTTAATTTCACAATTGCCAAGATTTATAATCAGATCTGAAACATTCAATATAATGGTTCAGACTGTGTTATATGCAAATAGAATAAACTTACTACAGTAAAATACAACCCCAGTGACCAACCAAAATAAGTCTTATTTGGGCTTTTAAGACAGGTGGTAGCTTAAAGCAGGATGAAAGTTATGCACAAAGCCTCTCCACCTTTTGTCCTTTCCCTCTTATAAATGCTTTTTAACGCCTTTGCACAGAAAGTAGACCCAGATCAGACGACTCCTGTAGGAGCTGTCTAACCAGGGTCAACTCTGTTTGCTTATGAAATTATAATAGATCTGACTTTATAGTTTCTCCCAATACCCAACAACCATGTGTACATATGCTATTATAAAAAATTCAGCTAATAAATATTTATGATACCATTTTATATTACATGAATATTCAACAGGGAAACTGTTAACCCATTACCTCATAGGCTATTTTTAGATACAACCTCTTTGAATCAATCTACCGAAAAGGAGCATTAACTAGAGAAAAGGATTTTTTTTAGAATTTTGTAGTTTGAAACCATTGTGATAAATAGAGCATTTGCTCCTATAGGAGCAAATGCTCTATTTATCACAATGGTTTCACAAAGTGACTTTTCCTGAGTCGTCAAAAGTCATCAATATGAGGGAATGGGTTAACCCTTTCATACAATTGCAAACAAAGTAGACCCAGATCAGATGGCTCTTATAGGAGCTGTCTGATCAGGGTCTGCTCTGTTTGCTAATGGAATTTGATAGATCTATTTCGTTAGTTGCTAAGTTGCTAAAATGGCTACAGTGTTCCACCTTCCATAGTTCATTATAACTATTTTACCATGACTATTCAGTAGGTATTGAAATTTGGAAATAAACAGAACAGGGAACCAACTGGCAACTATAGAACTGGGAACCAATCCGCTACTATAGAACTGGGAACCAACCCGCTACTATAGGACAGGGAACCAACCTGCGACTATAGACCTTCACGTATATTCATTATATGGTCACCATAGGCAAATTGCTACAATTTTCCATCTTTATTTTTCTTCATTTTTGTTTCAAGAAGCAGTCACAGTAACAAACAGTTTGGATCCTGATGAGCTCGGCATCTCATCTGGATCCAAACTGTTTGCATAGGTAATCACAGATGCAACATTGGCAGCAAAAGAGTTAAAAAAGTATGTAAACAAAACGAAGTAGTGTTTCCCCTACAGTAAAAGCAGTATTGTACAGCCGACATTTAGGTTTTGGCACTTATAAAAACACGCCCCTCATAACAATTGTTACAGATCTTCATTCACACATACCAGTCTCTACTTTGTGCATGAATCAACTACAGTATCAGCACCGTGGTATAGTAACATACATGTAGTAAACATAGCACTGTAATCACTTTTGAATGCTGAAGTTTCAAAGTGGAACAGTATTTCATTGTTAAACCCTTTACTCCATGAATATTCATGTAATATGAATATGTAATACTCCATGAATATTCATGTAATAACATGTAAGATATCATGAAATTGTGTATTTCATTTACATTATTTTTATAATGGAGTACGGACATACAGCCTTTTGGTCATAGTACAATCTGTAGATTCAGATCTAGATTTATCTTGTTCTATAAGCAAACAGAGCAGACCCTGATCAGATGGCTCCTACAGGAGCCATCTGATCTGGGTCTGCTCTGTTTGCAAAAGTGTTAAAAAGTGTTTATATGGTGTAAAGGGTTAACAATAATCGGTATGTTACATTCAGTATGAAACGGTAGTTTTTAAGAGTATATGGAATGGCAAACAGTGCATACCCTGATCACAGGGCTCCTCTAGGGGCCCTCTCGTCTGGGTCTACAATTACTGCAAACACCAGTTCACTTGTTTCCAGCATCCAAAGGGTTGATCAGCTTAAAAAATAATTTCAATCCTAACAGCTACATAGAAATACAAGCACGATACATGACCACTGGTGGTTTTAAGAAGAATGGTAAAAACTATAGGGTTTTATTTTTTGGTCTTATATATACTCTGCAAAGGTGTAGAAAGGCGTATATTTATATTTACGGAGTAAAGAGTTAAGGAATATTACTCATGAACATTTCTGTAGAATTATTTAGAAAGCATATCGGTAGTTTCTGACAAGATTTTTGAAAGTTTCACTATATAAGAACATACATGTACATGTATATAGAACAACTAACCAAGCCAATTAAACCTTTCCTCCATAAACACGCCTTTCTACACCTCTGTAAAAGTCACTTTTTGAAACCATTGTGATAAATAGAGCATTTGCTCCTCAGGAGTAAATGCTCTATCGATTACAATGGTTTCAGAACTACAAAATTCTAAAATGTTCCTTTTCTCTAGTTGAAGCTCCTTTTCGGTAGATTTATTCAAAGAGGTTGGATCTAAATATTGGCCTATGAGGTAATGGGTTAAGCCAAGGGCAGCCATGCGTTTTGTCGCATGAAAATGATTTAAAGAATTTCGTAACTGATCAGTTATTTAGAACTCAGTTCAGTATTTTCTGAGAAGAGGGCGTTTGCAAAATAGGCCTGCCTACTGTAACCATAGTTTTTTAGAAGATGGTAAAACATGGAACATTTCTGTAAAATCACTTTGAAAATTACTATGGTCAAACATGGAACATTTCTGTAAAATCGCTTTGAAAATTACTATGGTCAAACATGGAACATTTCTGTAAAATCGCTTTGAAAATTACTATGGTCAAACATGGAACATTTCTGTAAAATCGCTTTGAAAATTACTATGGTCAAACATGGAACATTTCTGTAAAATCGCTTTGAAAATTACTATGGTCAAACATGGAACATTTCTGTAAAATCGCTTTGAAAATTACTATCTCAATAACCAAGTACTTTACTCAAAGTGCATTAATAATGGAAAACAAAACAAACATACTAGTATACAACGTAGAAATAAATCTCGAACTATAGTTTCTATTCTCATTTTTTTCTTAATAAAAAAATATGGATTTCAAATTGTTTTTGACCCCAAACTACATCCTTATTACAGTAAAACCCTGCTAATGCGACCACCTAAAAAAAGCATAATTATGGGTGCTAGATGCAGGTGGTAGCTATATGCAGGACAAAAGTAATGCAGAAAGCTCCTGGAGGAGCTTTCTGCATTACTTTTGCCCTGCATTAAGCAACCACCTGCTTATAAAGACGCCCATGTCAATTCATTAAGTGGTCGCATTAGAGGGGTTCTACTGTATTTTCTTGTTTAATGTAGAAAATACTCCCATAAAACAAACCAGATGGCTGGTCCTTTCATTTTAAGATGATTATGTACAAATGAATTTAGGATGGATTTGTTTTTACTTTTTAAACCTGGAGTTTATCTTGGTCTAGCTGTTTATACTTGTTTCCTGCACTCAAAAAGGTCAAACGAGAAAGTTGTCCAAGGTCTACATAAACAGATGAATCACACATAATTCATCACATTCTCTTTCACTTTTTATCCAGACTAAAATCCCTTTTTAGTTTTCTTTAACAAACTAAATCCATAAGATACACGGATATATTTTACTTTATTAAACACAATAAGGAATATATACGTCAATTTCCATTGATTTTTGATTGCCTCCTATTCATGACATCAGCAAATATTGGAGGGATATAGTATCATCTTTGATCCTCAACTATATATATAAAATTACGCCAAAATGAGCAACGTCAATGACGTCACATTGCTGACGTCATACCATTTTGTTGATTACTAATGAAGTCTTATGGACGAAAAATGTCAGTTAAAAAGTAAAAAGTTTTCAAAAAATCTTAAGTTAGTTCTGCATTTTATCTATTATCTGTAAATATACATGTAATTCAAAGATCAGCAAAGGTCTACACGATGGTAATATCACAAGTGACATGGTTGTGCACAACTTCAAAGGCATACTGATTCAGGACTGTAACACATGAAAGGAAACTGTCAATGGTCCAGATTTCATCAGCGAGCAACACCATATGGAGAATGCTGAAAATAAAAGACAAAGAACTGTATGTTAAACCCCTTAACCTCATGAATATGCATATGAAATAATGGCATCATGAATATTAGATTAACTGATATGTAGCACATAGACATATGCATTTATCTATATTACATGATGTTTTTTGTATCCATAGCCTTCCTATCATACAGATGGAAGGTATCTGAGTTACGATATACACAAAATTTGACACATTTCACATCAATGTGGTATATTTTAGTTTGTTTTGGTTTTTGTCGGGTATTACATCGTTTTAACAGTATTTCAGTCATAACATGACGTTCGGCTAATAACTGATGGAGTAAGACCCCAGAGACCCTTCTGTGCGTGGAACAAATTGCATTGTTTTGTGCACAGAAGAACATCCAGGTAGAACCACCGACCTACCGCAAGCCAGCTGGAAGGCTTCTTCACATGAAAAATCTAAATGCCCAGACCAGGATTCGAATCCACAGCAGTGAGGGGCTGAGCGACTGTCGGTCGAAGACCATAACCACTCAGCCACTAAGGCCCCATTCAATATGGTATATCTAAGAGACTAACAGTAGGAATGTGTAACCATATACTCCATGAATATTCATGTAAAAAACAATGTACATATATATGGATACAGAGCTACAGATAACTGTGCGTACACAAATACTAAAATTGTCATGTCTCCACCAAACCCTATGTTGTGACCACTCTTTAGAATCATCTCTTTGAGACGATTCTAAAGAGTGGTCACAACATAGGGTTTGGTGGAGAAATAAAGAAGTTATTCTGGAAAATGTTTTAATTTAGCTATCATATCTGGAGCTCTGTGAATATTAATTTGCTGAACCCTTTGCTTCATATAAATGTGTTTTCACTGTAGAAGCCGTCTAAAAAGGGTCTGCTCTGTTTGCTCATGACATGATCAATTCTAGTTTTTGTCAAAGCGAACAATTCCTTTAAAAAATTATAGTAGAAAAATTCAGCTAATGAGTATTCATGATGCCAATATTTATTAAAATGAATATTGAACTGGAAAAGGGTTAATATTCACGATGGCAAATGAACAAGAAAGGCTTTAGCCCTGGTGAACACTGTAGAATCCGATCTATATAACTGCATAAGCAAACAGAGCAGACAGATCTGGGTCTATTTTGTTCACAAGGACATTAAAAGTCATATCAATGGAGTAAAGAGTTAACCCATTCCTTGTTCTATGTTTATTTCAAATTTCAATACTTACAGAATGTTTATGAACAAAACAGTTAAAATGAGGTATGTAAGGTTTTTAGAGAGTAAAGAAACAAATCTTCCAAATGCCACTTGCAAACATAGCAGACCCTGATCAGATGGCTCCTATAGGAGCCATCTGATCTGGATCTACTCTGTTTGCAAACACGTAAAAAGGTGTTTATATGAAGGAAAAGGTTAAGTAACTTACCAAAAGTCTCAATCCAAACATCGAGTCTTGTTCTTTGCCTGTGGCCACTGCTGGTTTCACTTGACCACTGGTCAAGATGCCCACATGTTTGCCCCTCTCCTTCATGGACTCCAGGAAGACAAACCCACCACTCTGAGTGAGCTGGAACTTGGTCTCTATGCCATGAGTTACACCTGGGGGCTGAAATAAGCCATAGAATTGGGTTTGAATTGGGTTTGAATTTACTACCAGATTGTCAGACATAAGCTGTTTATCTCATGAATATTTTAACCTTTTACCTATTCAATATTCATGTATGAAATAATGACATCATGAATATTTATTATTTGTAGACATAGCTTAGAATTCACTATTACATCCCTATGATTCAAGAAGATGCTCAAACCTATTTGCTCTGAAAACAAATCAATCATGATAGAGGATATTCTGGAGTTAAACCCTTTCACCGCCGATGTTGCATAAATGCACCATGACAAATAGTGCAGTCCCCGATCACAGACTTCACTATTTGTCTCAAAATCTATTTCTATGTCTGTGCTTTATTCCTTTGAAGTTTGCATTTATTTATCTTATTTCCTTATTTTACCGAATGATTTAACAAAATTGGATAGCAGACGACAATTACAAATTTGGCGCCGAAAGGGTTAATCCTTTCTCGATATTGAGCAGCCAATTCGTGACTACCTATACAAACAGTTTACATTCTATGGAGATGCAGACACTGAAATTGCATTTATGAAGGGAAATGGAAGGAAAAATTAACTTTGAAAATTGAAGCAGACAGTAGTTATTGCCAAGAGTGTGCAAAGATTTAATCTTTTCTCCATAAATATGACATTGATCACTTCATTACTATTCATTAACCTAATCTTTATAAGGTAAACATTTAGGATGGACTTAATGGCTTAGACAACAAGAGCCCCGTGTGTCGGGGCATTATATGTCCCAAGTGGCATTGACCCTTGACTGACTGACCTCAAAATCAATAGGGATCATCTACTGACAATGACCAACCTCCCTACTAAGTATGAAGAAAGCACACCCAATAGTTATCAGATTATTGAGTAGACAAGATGTTTTGAGTTGAAGGTCACTGTGACCTTGACCTTTGACCGACTGACCTCAAAATCATTAGGGGTCATCTACTTGCCATGACCAACCTCCCCTCCCTACTAATAATGAAGACATCACACCCAATGGTTATCAAGTTATAGTTATCAAGTTATTGAGCGAACAAATTATTTTGAGTTGAAAATCACTGTGACCTTAACCTTTGACTGACTGACCTCAAAATCAATAGGGGTCGGTTCATCTACTGGCCATGACCAATCTTCCTAGTTATTGAGTAGAAAAGATTTTAGAGTTGAAGGTCACTGTGACCTTGACCTTTGGCCCACAGACCTAAAACTCAATAGGGTTCATCTACTGGTCATGACCTACCTCCCTATCATGTATGAGGACTTTACACCTAACAGTTTTGAAGTTATTGATCAGACAAAAATGTGGCTAACGGACGGACGGACAAGCGCCATACCATAATACGACCGAAGTTCCCTTCGCGGTATAAAAATTGAGTATTTCTATATAATTTCATAAGCAAACAGAGCAGACCCAGATCAGATGGCTCCTACAAAACCATCTGATCTGTTTGCTAAGGCATGAAAAGGCATTTACAGGTTTGAAAGGATTAAGAATTTATTACAGCAATGAGTATTCATAGACTGGTTTTTCACAATAACACATCAACAACAAACAATTTAGCTGTGACAGAACCTTCAGAATCGGATCTACAGTGCTCCCTCCCTACAACGGCCCTCTCAATAACGATTCCCTCCTTACAACAACGCATGCCACTGTTTCCGAAACAACAAGGCTCCAGAAACAACCTTTTCCCATCGTATTTTCTTTATGCCTCCATCAAACCCTATGTTGTGACCACTCTTTAGAATCGTCACTTTGTGACGATTCTAAAGAGTGGTCACAGCATAGGGTTTGATTGAGGCATAACGGTTTTAGTTCTTGAAATACACCTTATCTGGGGATCTGCAAACAAGCTAATTATGTTTGACTTTCCCTCCCTATAACAACTCCCTCTGAACAACACATACAATCTTCGTATCCCAAAGGGTGTCGTTGTAGAGAGGGAGCACTGTATATCAAATAATAAGCAAACAGAGCAGACCCTGATCAAATCTGTCTCTACTCTGTTTGCAAAGATGCTAGAAGTTGTCTACATGAGAGCCAGAGGCTGAAACCTTTCCTTCATATGAATGCCTTTTCAAGCATCTGCAGACAGAGTAGACCCAGATCATTTGACTCCTGTAGGAGCCGTCTGATCAGGGATAGCCCTGTTTGCTAATAAAATTTGATAAAACTTAATAGAATTTAATAGGTCTGTTTCGTTAAGTTTCTTAAATGGCTTCAATATTCCACCTTCCATATTTCATAACAATAACTATTTTGTCCATGAATATTCAGTGGGTATTGAAAATTGAAATAAATATACAACAGGAAAAGGTTTAAAGAACACACAGGCTGAAATAGAAGCAGTGAACATCCTACCATCGGCACAAGTATGGTGTTTCCATTCATGATGCACAGGAAGTTGTTGTTGTTGTGTAGCCTCACTTGATTTCCTCCTTCATTGACCACAGTCCATGTGGCTGAAAAAAAAAGGAACTAAAATATGGAAAATTTCACAAAAATAATATTGTAGAACTTCTTTAACCCTTTACTCCATAAATACACCTTTCTACACCTTTGCAAACAGGGTAGACCCAGATCAGAAGGCCCCTGTAGTAGCCATCTGATCAGTGTCTGTTCTGTTTGCTATGATATAATATAGATATGATTCTACAGTTCCTGCTCGCAGATGACACAAAAACTGTTAATATGCTGGAGTGAAATCAGAACAAAGGGGAATAACTAAAAAAGTATTGCATGCAGAGTGATGGACCTTAGTTACATCAATGGTCCTCAATGAGAGGAAGACACATGTTAAATTTGAAAGCTCTATAATGATTAGTTTAGAAATGACAGCCAAAAAATAAAAGTGTGACAGACAGACAGATGGATGACGGAAAAGTGATCCCTAAGTGCCACACTGCATCTCGGAAGGTGACACAAAAAACAAACTAATTAATCTTCTTTTCTTTTTAATTAATCTTCATGATGCCATCATTTCTTACATGAATATACATGCAAGAAAAGGTTAACACTTTACCCGATGAATTATGAAAATAAGAATGACTATGAATATTAATAACTTGGTTTTTTCTAATGGCATTTTAACCCTTTCCTCCATAAATACACCTTTCTACGCCTTTGTAATAGTCACTTCTTGAAACCATTGTGATAAATAGAGCATTTGCTCCTATATATCACAATGGTTTCAAAAAGTTTCCTTTTCTCTAGTTAATGCTCCTTTTCGGTAGAATTATTCAAAGAGGTTGGATCTAAAAATAATTACAGGTACACAGGCTGACATAACGATAAATCATTGCTTAGCATGCAAAGAGATAGGGAAGTTTGAAAAAGAAATCATGGAAAATAACTCCATAAATACGCCTTTTAATGCCTTCATAAATACGCCTTTTTATGTCTTTGTAAACAGAGTAGACCCAAGCCAGATGGCTCCTATTGAAGCCGTCTGATCAGGGTCTATTCTGTTTGCTTATGCTATGATATAGATACAATTCCAGTTTCTGCTTTTGGAAAACATTCCTGTTTGTATGTGCTATTATACCAATTAATATTCATGACATCAATATTTCCTATATAAATATTCATGGAGTAAAGGGTTAATGATGTCTGTGGATGGAGAGACAGACATATACACAGGGTGGGGCCAAGTATAACACATTCCCACTTCATTGTAGTGGGTGGGGGAGGATATACTGTTGAACTTCAATATCTCAAACTTGGATAACTCGAACTTTGGGATATCTCAACTTAACGTTTGATCTCTAATACAGAATTGCTCTAAAATGTATTACTACACATATCTAAAAACACATGTGACAGCTTAATGCAGTTCTAAAGTAATGCTGAAAGCTTCAATAGGAGCTTTCAGCATAACTTTAGAACTGCACTAAACTGTGAACTTGAGAAATTGTCCTGATTAGAAATCAGAATACTGGAACTTCTGTTATCTCAAACAAATGTTATGGTCCATTGAAGTTCAACAGTAATAAAATGCTGCCAATTACCTACCATTTGGTGGTGTAGCTTGACCCGGCTTAGTTTGACACAGCCCGTCCACAACCAGCTGTCCTGTTGGACTCTGTACAATCTCCAGAGAGCGGCCACTGGATCGGGATACCAGCTCTACCACATTACCAGATTGAAACAGACTCTAAAATTGAAAGGTAAATGAAAGGTCACAGATTGAAAGGTCATTGTTCATTTCTGGGGCTTTGTTCAATGCTGTGACTGCAGCCAAGCGGAAAATTCCAGATATACAGCAAACAATTTTGATGTCTACATAAATTTTTAACCTTTAACCCATTACCTCATAGGCTATTATTAGATACAACCTCTTTGAATAAATCTACTGAAAAGGAGCATTAACTAGAGAAAATATATTTTTTGAATTTTGTAGCTTGAAACCATTGTGATAAATAGAGCATTTGCTCCTATAGGAGCAAATGCTCTATTTATCACAATGGTTTCAACAAGTGATTTTTACAGAGGCGTAGAACGGCGTATTTATAGAGGAAAGGGTTAACCCTTTACCTCATGAATATTTATGCAGGAAATAATCACATCATGAATATTAATTAGATGATATGTTTTAATGGTACAATAGAGCAAATGCTCTATTTATCACAATGGTTACACAAAGTGACTTTTACAGAGTCGTCAAAAGTTGTCAATATAATGGGAATGGGTTAACCCTTACGACACCTTTACAAAGTAAACCAGGGTCTGCTCTCTTTCCTTACGATATAATATAGTTACGATTCAAGCCAAAAATTCATGAGTCAATACGCAATGATAACAATAGATCATAAGTAACTATGCCTCGTCATCTAATTAGTGACGCGCATGAATGGATTAACGAGATTCCCACTGTCCCTATCTACTATCTAGCGAAACCACAGTTTTCAGCTCTGTTACCTTGTCACTGATCTTTCTTTCCAGCTTTGTATTTAAAACACTTTTCTCTTTTGCCTTTTCCACTGATTGCATTGGATTTGGCTATGTGAGAAAAAATCAAAAATCCTCTCCTTAACTGGTGGGGGAGGAACAGTGAAATTAAACGCATCCATGCCTCTGTGCGTAGAATGACACTGATTGTTAATTTTGTGTTTTTCACCTTTCTCATGTGACCATTCACAACGCATTCTCTCCCATCTTACCAAGATCAATTGATTTATGACACATTTTACAATATGCCTTGAAAGGCTACGCAGTCGCGTTTTCCGTAATTCATTTGTTTGGTGCAAAGTTTACAGTATTACACAAGGACCCCTCGTCCGGGAAGGTTTACTTTCAGCTTCACAAAATCGTCGCCAATTATCACTTGTCTTGTTTCTTTACCAAATGTCAACGTCATTTCTTTCTCTAGCCATCTGGTGTAGAACTTACTTTTCACACTGTTTTTGTAATCTCTGCCTGTGCTTCTCAATGTTTTGGTCTTACATTCAGATTAGTTGACATTACAGATACAGAATTTCATAACACGGGCGCCATATTGGAAGGTTGAACGAACACTGCATAATACGAGTGTTTTGACTGGCTGTAGGACAAGAGTCGCATTATTTGATTAGCTGAACTGGAATCTCGCTGTTAACGTGATAAACATTATTAACGCGGATTCACTTGGAATATAGTAAAAGAATATAATTATCGGTGAATAATAAGTTCCCGGATGAATCCCCCCCTCCCCTTTCCAAATTTCTCATCGGATCTACATGTACGTCGATTTCAAAAACGGCCTGAGTGAAACAAAATCAGAGGAAAATTCTGATCCCTGAATTATTATACATGTGAAATGAAAATTATGGCCAGGAAAAAAGTTTTAGGGCCAGTGTGAATAAAAATATGGTCTTTTTAGGGCCCATCTTCAAATTTAGGGATTTTTCAAGACAACCGTCCAAATTTAGGGCCTTTTCAAGACTGCGAACCATGGGGATACTATGCCTCCATCATTTTCTTACCAATAGATTTCCTGTTGCTGTTGTAGCCATAGCTTTATTGATCTCCTTGGCAGCATAATCGGCTTCTCGGCTCACAGTTTTACCTAGCTGGTTTAGCTCATGACCAATTTGTCCAAAAAGACCTCTCTGGAAAGGAAACAATTATGCATGTAAAATATGTAAATCTTTGCATAAACTAGAAAATTGTGTCCATAGCCAATATTGTCCCTAGTCAAGCACGTTTCTATGTGTTATATAGTGAAGAAAATTTTCAAAGTCCTATAACTCTGGTAAGAATGGTCGAAGCAAAATTTCCTTTCTTTACACGTTTTAACATCAACGTTCTATGCAAATGCTCTATTTATCGCAATGGTTTCAAACTACAAAATTCTAAAAGTTTCCTTTTCTCTAGTTAATGCTCCCTTTCAGTAGATTTATTCAAAGAGTTTGTATCTAAAAATAGCCTATGAGGTAATGAGTTAAAGGTAACGTAGTAAATGCTGACCAAGTTGCTCTTTTGCATTATTCACTTTCTGTATGATGTTGAAAATAGATTTAAAAGCGTTTCTCTGTTTAATATTAATCACTCCTTTACTCCATATATATGCAATTCTATGTCTTTGCAAACAGAGTAGACTCAGATCAGATGGCTTCTATTGAAGCCGTCTGATCAGAGTCTGCTCTGTTTGCTTATGATATTATATAGATATGATTCGATCCACAGTTTCTGTCAACGCCAAAATTTCTGTGTCAATGTCAATTATATAAATTAATCTAAATAATATTCATTTAATCTAAATAATACTTATGATGTCCTTAATTCATGGAGTAAAGCTTTAAAGAAATAACATCATAATGAATATTCATGAGCTGAACTATTTTAACCCATTCCCTCATAGTGACACCTTTTGACGCCTCTGTAAAAGTCACATTTTGAAACTACATGTATTGTGATAAATAGAGCATTTGTTCCGTAGGAGCAAATGCTCTATTTATCACAATGGTTTTAAAAATTACACAATTCTGTAATTTTCCTTTTCTTCAGTAAATGCTCCTTTTCAGTAGATTTATTCAAAGTGGTTGGATCTAAAAATAACTTATGAGGGAATAGGTTAAAGCAATATTAACAAAGGAATTTTTACTGTGGCAGAATAGAATAAGATCTATATAGTTCCATCAGCAAACAGAGCAGACCCTGACCAGACTGCTCCTACAGGAGCCATATGATCTGGGTCTACACTATTTGCAAAGGTGTTGAAAGGTGTTTATGAAGCAAAGGGTTAATAGCCTTTTTAGAAAAAAAAGTCAACTTCCTACACAACCTCTAAAACTGCAGGTAGGGTCATCGCAAACAATCATTTTTTAACCCTTTACTCCATGAATATTCATGTAAGAAATAAAGACACCATGAATATTGATTAGATTAATTTTTGTAAAATTAATGGCACATGAACACAGGAATCTTTGGCCTCATTGCAAATTATTATTATCATTTCAAAAGCATTTTTGCAAACAGAGCAGACCCTGATCTGATGGCTCCTATAGGAACCATCTGATCTGGGTCTACTCTGTTTGCATAGCCTAAGTACCATAGAGCCTTAAATAAGATGTGTGAGTGAGTTGGGTTTTATGGCACAGCAACCAACTCACTTACTATAAGATGTGTAAATTGAAACATTTTCAAGAACAGTTCCTTTATTTCTCCACCTAACCCTATGTTGTGAATCTTCTCAAAGAGACTATAAAGAGTGATCACAACATAGGGTTGTTTGTTTGTTTGTGTTAATTAATTTGGGTTGGTGGATAAATGAGGATTTTAATATTTGAATATGCACCTTTATCTAGTGCTCTGACTATATTTATCACATAATCTGCCTTGTGGGAGTGCCGTAACAGAGTGCCATAAATTGCAAAAATGCACTAGTGCATTTTTTTATGCAAATTAGCAATCATTAGCCAATTGCAACGCTTATTTAAGCATTAGCCAATCGCAGCGCTCCATGTGCGTCGTCCATTGTATAACTATGCTGTTTGTAAGCAATGACAGTAATAGCCATCAGCTATAGCCTGTTATATTTGTATGGTATTTTCGAGGCTTATGTGATAAAAAGAATCTTAAATTCGTGTTAATTACAAATTGTTTTCATGAAACTCGTTCACTATAATGAATATGACACTCGCTAAAGCTCGTGTCATATTATTATAGCAAACTCGTTTCATAAAAACAATTTGTAATGAACACTCATGTAAGATCCACTATATATACAATCTTCATTTCTTTGGAGAAAAGCTCACCACATGGTGTGTTTACTTACCGACTGTTTCACTACTACTGTCGGGGGCTGCTGTACAACTATTGTGGAATGCTTAAAGAAAATAGAAAGAGAAGACCCATCCATTAATAGAAGACACATTCCATTAATTTATGTATACATACAATGCAAGATGGAAATAATGAGAATACATGTATAAAGAAAGCAAATAAGAGAGCCATAATGGCCCTGGGTCCATGCTTATAAAACTTTTAGTTGAGTCTGAGTACGTTCTCAAGCTTTTGATTGGTCAGATTTGAGCCTCTGGCTCAAATCTGACCAATCAAAAGCTTGAGAACTCAAATCTGACCAATCAAAAGCTTGAGAACGAAACTCAGACTCAACTAAAAGCTTTATAAGCATGGACCCTGATATCCCTCATCAGACAATCAGAGGAGAAGATTTGCAAAGTTTTCACTTTATGTTTCTATTGAAAACTGGCCACCCCTGGGGCCGGGCCAATTTTGACCCCAGGGGAATATTAGAAGACCTGAACATGATGCTATGTGCCAAATATGAAAGCTGAGAACCTTCCAGTTTCAGAGGAGACGTTTTTTAAAGGTTCAAACTGTTGATGACTGACAATGCACATGGCACGATTCACACTGACTTTGTGCTCTGGTGAGCTAACAAAAGAAACAGATCAATTAAATGAGCTAAAAATGGATTAGCATCAGCAAAGAGGAAATAGGAGTCTTGAATATTTGCAAGCAATAGAGAATGTATTAAAATGTTTGTAAAGTGTCCATTTTCCTGTGATGCAGATCATGTAAGATCTTTAACACGTTCCTCCATAAATACGCCTTTCTACGCCTCTGTAAAAGTCACCTGTTGAAACCATTGTGATAAACAGAGCCTTTGCTCCTATAGGAGCAAATGATCTATTTATCACAATGGTTTCAAACTAAATTTAAAATTTTACTTTTCTCAAGTAAAAGATTCATTCAAAGAGGCTGGGTCTAAAAATAGCAAATGGAGGAAAGGGTTAACACATGCATTGTAATAACCAGAATAAATATGTTTATACATGTACTCACTGAGCTATAGATAAAGGTGCATACCCAAATACTAAAATCGTCATTTCTCCACCAACCCTATACTGTGGTCACAGTACGGGGCTTGGTGGAGAAATAATGGAGCTATTCTTGAAAATGTTTAAACTTATACATCTTATCTGGCCCTCTGTGTACCATTATTATTCCAAACATTCGAACACCATTTCTCCCCTCCCCATCAGTGTGAAAATCTGAATAAGTCAATTCTGTACAGTTTTTATAATTTTAACCCTTTCCTCCATAAATACGCCTCTGATCAGGGTCTGCTCTGTTTGCTTTTGACATATACATGTAGAATTCTACAGTTTTTGTCAAAGCAAAAATATTACTTGAAACATTTATATCAAAGTTCAGTTAATAGATATTCATGATGTCCTTATTTCTTACATAAATACTGGACAGGGAAAGGGTTAACCCATTCCCTCGTATTGAAGACTTTTGATGACTCTTTGTGAAACCATTGTGATAAATAGAGCATTTGCAAATGCCCCATTTATCACAATGGTTTCAAGAAGTGGTTATTACAGAGGCGTAGAAAGGCGTATTTATGGAGGGTTAAATACTAGACACAACATAGGGTTTGGTGGATAAATAAAGGACTTGCATATTACTAATCTACATTTTGAAAATATTAAATTTAAAGGTTTAATTTATTCATCTTATCTATTACTCTGAATATACCCTTTCCCTCATATAAATGCCTTTTCACCCATTTGCAAACAGAGAAGACCCAGATTAGATGGCTCCTATGACCTATGGGAGACGTCAAATCAGGGTCTGCTGTGTTTGCTCTTGACATAATAAAGATTTGATTCTAAAGTTTTTTTGAAGCAAAATATTTCCTTGAAAATTTACATTATAAAAATTCAGCTAATACATATTCAAGACCTCATTATTTCTTATATGAATATTGAACAGGGAAAGGGTTAAGTATAGCTTGGTTGAGTAGTAATAGCATTTGTGCAATGAGCAATAGGTCTGTTGATATACAATACTTACCCCTCCTGCTCCTGTGGTGTACACTGTTGATGTACCAGGTGGATAGCCTTGATAAGGGGGAGGGTTGGTTGGGTAACCTTTTTGGGCCATTATAATAGGGATGTGATCGATACTCTTGTTGAGAACTGTTCAGGCTAATATCTGAAAATAACAAGCATCATGATCGAGTTTCATGTAAATGAATATTCCATTTTATCTGCAATATTTTATGGAGCTTAAGTGGGGGAAATGAACACAAAACTGACTTATATACTTTTGCAAAGGTTTTGTTTGCTCTTTCCCATGGTTGATACCTATCCAGGTCCGACACTGTGAAAACATTGAGGAAACTCCATGATTTGTCTAACCGTGACATCCCTAATATTGATCTCGGTCCCTGTACTGAAAAGCCCTTTTCCTGCCACACTTTAACTAATTACCTATTATGGATAAGTCATTATCATTTATGCCCTGCTGAAACATCATGTAAATATGTAACCCTTTCCTACAAATGCTTGTTTTGCCTATATGCAAACAGAGTAAACTTAGATCCGAAGGTTAATCTGATCAGGGTCTGCTCAGTTTGCTTGTGAAATTATAATAAATCTGACTCTACAATGTAAAAAAAAAAAATATTGTGTACAATGCCTTTGCAAACTGAGAAGACTCAGTAAAATCTGATCAGTGTCTGCACTGTTTGCCTATGGAATAATATAGACCTGCTGGTGCAGTTTCTATCATGCTCAAAAGGTCCTGTATTCATATACTCAGGACTAGACATTTAGACAAGTTCTTCCAGAAACTACTTGTCAGATTATTGTTACAAATTTCCCGCTAATAAGTATTATCATAGTACTTACAGAGTTCCAGATAAGATGCATAAATTAAAACATTTTCAATAATAGCTTCTTTATTTCTACACCAAACCCTATGTTGTGACCACTCTTTAGAATCCTCTGGTCTAGAAGAGAGGATTCTACAGACTAAAAGAGAAATGACCAAGGTCTGTAGTATCATTATTTCCATGTGGTAAAGGGTTAACCATTTCCATCATATAAACGCGTTTTCACACATTTGCAAAGACTAGACCCAGATCAGATGGATACCGTAGAAACTGTCTGATCAGGGCAGGGGTTAAGCTACTCACCCTGCAGGACTAGTGACCACAGAAATCCACTCACCCTTATGAAAGTTTCACTCGCCCTTGAATTTTCATACATATACTCTTTAGCCCATTCAAATTCTTTGAATCATTTTTCTTGCACTTTTCTTGTTCTCTTTACTTTACCATGCTACTTCTATGTTTTTGTTCCTTTTCTCTCTTTCTTTTTCCTTATTGTCATAGTCTCCAGCCCCTGCTTTTCCTCCGAAGAATATAAGCTTGTTTGTGTAGACATTTTGACATATAGTGGGGAAAACTAACGGTGCTTCCATTTTTGTTTTACCACTAAAATTTTGACTTGTTTAAATTTAAGGTACGAATGCATCAAAGGTTTAAATTAAGAATTGTTCGCAGTTTGACAGATTAGTGTACAAAAAAGTTATACTGTTATGCATATTTTAGTTTCATACTTCGATTGAGTATTTAAACCAGCGCTAATCTTTTTTACCACAAATAAACTTTCTTTGGCCGAAACATTTGTACTTAGGCCGAATATGTGTCGCTAGGTAACACTGTGGAGTCAGGTGCGCCTGAAATCGGAATGCCTCTTAATTCTTTGTAGATAATAGTCAAGTGTGTGGCAGTGTAGAAATTATGTCTTCAATCTGACACATGCAGAGAATTTTCAGCCATTTTAATTTGCAATTTAACGTATTTTACTCAAGGTTATCAATTTGGAAAATAACAGATCAAAAAATCCACTCGACCTAAAGGGTGAGCATATATTTTACAGCACTCAACCGATTTCAAAACCTACTCTCGGATTTGCGTGTGGATTTTTCCTGCAGTGTCCTTGAAAAGTTCACATTATAAAATTTATCTTATAAATTTGAACAGGAAAACGGTTAACTGTAAAGGACCCTCTGTAATGTATTGTTCAAAGTGAAAGTAGCCGTTTCTCATTTCACACCTAAAACTTACTCAATTATGTTAGTATGAGTGATTTTATTAAATACCTACTTCCGTATGTATATCCAGCTACAATGAATGTATAAATCCAAAGCCGAAAAATTTAACACTGTCAAATGTCAGCAAATAAATCAACAGGAAGTGAGAATTTGATGATCCCTTCAAATGTCGACTTTTTTAACAAAATTGATCCACTGAAAACGAAAAGACTAATCTTATTTCGCAAGTCTAATAATATCGTATGACTATTAACGCATTCTTACCTGTTTTAAATGTGTGTCAAAATGTGTGACACTTAGTCACTGCGGTCTTTTGTCAACTTTTCCAAGGTAAACAAATACCAAATAGTAGTGGTTCGACTACGTCATCGACAAGCTGGTTCCCATCTGCAAGAAGGATTACATAACAATAGTTGGAGCATAGTTTATGTAGCAACTTATAAGAAACACATGACTATGCATCGAATCTAATTTTATTTAAGTTTTCAACTATTGCTGAAATACTCGCGGAAATTCTTAGAAAATGTGGTTTTACGGTGTAGAGAATATACACCGGAAATGCAATACGGAGTGCCTATTTGAACGTATGCAGTATTACGGGTGGCTATAACAACGGCGGCTGTATTATATAAAATAATCATCTACTTCGGGCCGCTACAGTTTTCTAGTCTCTCTATAATTATTACGAGACTCAAATCGTACATAAGGTTTCACAACGATAAATTCCCGTCGCTACAGCTTCTAGCTACTAATTCTGCACGCAGCTTAACCCTTTACTCCACAAACACTTTACTACATCTTTCCTTTACAAACATTTGCAGTGTACGTAGACCAGAGACATATACATGTATTATGTCTCTGAGTAGACCATACAATGAGGTTCACGACACTAACTTAGAGCAGCTACAGTTTTCTAGTCTCTAATTCTTCCGAGGCCATCATAGTCTGTACTGTTTCTAGTCACTAATACTTCCAAAGTTCAAATCACTCATCGTGGTTTTCGAGGCTAAATTCGGACCGTTACAGTTTTCTGGTCGCTTATATTTACGAGGTTGAAATTGCACTCTAATGTTTTTAGAGTAGTCTAACAACACAAATTCTGACCCAAGGTCAGCTATGTTACAAGTGTGGCAAATGATTTGGATCTACAATCTTTTATGGTATCAGTGCGGATCCAAACCATAAATTCTCACTGTAAAAAGTGAGGCATTCAATTTGGATCTTAACTATTTTAGAGTAACAGCGCAGGTCCAGACTCAAATTCAAAACTGTGAAAAATGATTTTATTTTGAGTGCGGCATTTGATTTAGACCCATAGTTGACTTTTGAATTCCATTGCGGTTTTTTTTTTTATTCCATTGCGTTCCATTTCTGCATTGCGTGAAAATAGCTGAGCTGTTCAGATTGATCTACGTCGGCAAAATGTCATTTATGGTGCCATGATAGGCAGGAACCACGAAAAAAATCATTTATTTTTTATTTTTGCATTAATTAATAGCCACTAATATCTGCTATCTATTGCATTCACGAAACACCACTAGATATATCACAAAAGCCGTGAAAATCCAGTTTACTTTATTACCATCGAGTTTTTCTCTGGGGGATGGCTTATCGGGGGCACCAAGGGGGGGGGGGGGGGGGGATTAGAGCATGCGCGTAGATAATCGTGCGATAAAAGAATAAGCGACCATAATCAAATTATATTGCTTTACTTCGATAGTTGGTGTGAAAAATAATAATTGGAGATAGGTTTTTTTGCATGTCAACCGTCATCTTTAATGCATAGGTGAAATAAGTTGCGGCGAACCTGAAAAAATAATAAAATTGATGATTATTAATTTGCCAAACTATACAGTCGTCATTACATATTTACTCCACGAATATTCATGTAATTAAAACATAATGTTAACACAAATTCAATTGTCATAGTCAAAACTGTCAACTCATATAGTACACTATTCCATAAGCAAACAGAACAAGTCAAACTTGGTTGGAATCGAATGATCTGGGTCTTCTCTGTTGCAAATGCGTTAAAGGGGATGTCTATGGAGTAACAGGTTAACCACTGCCCTGGAGATCAGTATTGTAACCAAACTCGCTTAATTTGTTAAATTACAGTGATCTACTGTATTCGTTATTACCTACATTAATTCAAGAGTCGAGTTTTGATAATAATAATAACAAGAACAATAATAATGATGATAATCATAATATTAATGATAATTAAAACAACAGACAGCTTATAAACATAAGAAGCTGACACATTAAAATACCATGGCAGAAACTGTCAAATCATATTACATGTACATTATACTATATGCAAACAGAACAAGCCAAGCCGTTATCGGAACCGTCTGATCTGGGTCTGCTGTGTTTGAAAATGCGTTAAAGGGGATATCTATGGAGTAAAGGGTTAACCACTGCATAGAGATCAGTATTGCAAACAAATTTGTGTTATCTGTTAAATCACAGTGATCTACTGTATTCGTTATTACCTAAACTCTTTCAAGAGTCGAGTTTTAATAATAATAACAACAACAATAATAATGAGGAAAATAATAATAATCATTTCAATTCAATTTGAATTGATAATAATAACAATAAAAATAATTATAATTAAAACAACAGACAGCTATAAACTTAAAGTAATTTACCCGGCGTCAGGCACCATTCCGCAAGTCGTTGTCTCATTCAGCCATATTTCCCCATCGGTAGCCTCAACTATGTAGGTCACGTGACTAGATAAGCCCAGTGCGACACGTGCGTGATTTATGGGTAAAATGCAATAAAATCAGCTTTTTTAAATGATCCGGTGGAAGAAAAGAGGAGGAGCTTAGTGGAAATGTTACTTGCGATATAAGCTCTCCATTGGTCAAGCTATTGATAATTATCGGATTACGCAACTCGGTTGGGGTTCTCTTTTGTATATTTTTGATGTTTTCCACCAATGCAAATTTTAAGTTGTCAGCATTTTCAAACAACTATAACTTCTGTAATTTGTGTCCGAATTATATGCGGTTTGCGGCATATCAAAAAGCATTGTATCAGCGAGGGATCCGTGTCACAGTTTTTTGATATCTTACTTTGGTCGCCTAACATCAAAAGAAACGTAGCAGGAGGCAGAATTTTAGGGGTCTTAAAACTAAAATATTGCATAACTCCTAAACGGAGAGATTTATCAAAAATCTGTGACACGGTTCCCTAGAAATGCACATGATTTACATATTGGCCAATTACAAAACGTTTAGTCCGAAAGATAACTTTGTAATCGCTGTTTGAAAAATTTCAAAATGGCACATTTTTAAAAAATGGATTTCAAATGTCGGTTTTGATAGGATTATCGATATTTCTGATAAATAATCAAATAAATTAATATAACTAACCAACCAGGCTTAGAAAAAAATGGCTTTTGGTAGTTTTAAATATGATTTTACGAGATTTGGTGCTAAACTATCTCGCCACCTTAAAGGTATTTCGAAAGGAATGTTGACACATTAACCCAATGCTGTGTATTTTGGGACGCTGACTCCCTGGCATCTAGTACACAAACTGATAAGGCGGGCTACCATCACATAGGACCAAGGTATAATTGCATAACATTATCTCTTATGGCCATTGACCCTGACTAGACATTTCATGCGCTCTCCAGGGAATTAATAATCAGCATGGCTGGACACTGCCCATGTGTATTGGGGGTCACTTATGAAAGAGCTTTGAGATGTCTTTAAGCAGAGACATATACATATGTGGTGTGTGGTAAAAATGCCACAAGTAAAAATGCCTTAGGTAAATATGCCATAGGTAAAATTGCCACAGGTAAAGTGGTAAAAATGCCTTAGGTAAAATTACCGTAAAAATGCCTTAGGTAAAAATGCCACAGGTATTAAAAAATATTAATAACAAATATTTTTGGATTTATAAAAGGAAAACTGTATAATTTGAAAAAAATTTTTTTTATACCATTTCATAATTAAATTTAAATATGTTCAAAATTAAAAAATATTTTGCTTTTTTATTTACCTCTGGCATTCCAGGGGTGGTGTCTGGGTCTACTAGTTGTTTAAATAATTGTAGGAAAAATCTTTTTTTTTATTTTGGACTCGGACCAAATTTCAAAATATTTGTTATTAAATTATTTTTTATATACCTCTAGCAATTGAGGGGTGGTGTCTGGGTCAACTCTGTTTAAATAATTGTAGGAAAAATCATAAGAAACAGGTTTCTGCATCAGCGATATCGTCATTTAACATCAGACTGACACTTAATTTGTACCAAACTCCTCACATGGATCTCCCCCGTCACTTAGTGCGATTAGGGGAGATCACTGAGTTGCAGGTTGAACTTGTACAAGGTCGCCGTTTGAATAGCCTTAGCCCAAATTCAAGATGGCGGAGGAATGCAATTAGCGAAATGACATTTTAAACATTTCCGGACCTTTATTCATTTTACATCAATAATAAGACCTTTTAATGTGTCAAAATGTTACAACATAATGTTCTCATCATAATTCTGTTAATACTCCCCAATGTCGTATCCCAGTTAATTGTAAATGTTAAAAACAAAGGAGGAGATGTTGAAAAAGAAAGGATCGAGGCGAACACTACAGCCGACATAGTCCATCTGGAGTATCTCTCCAAGGATGGTTCACTAGTTACTCAGCTGATTGATTTCAAAGCTGTAAGTTTGTTGATTAGATTGACAAAAGGAGGACACTCAATGCATTACTATGCTTCATGAAGGATTAGTTGTGATTTATACTATAGTAGACTGTTCTCAACATTCATTGCCCTTTCAATACTAGTATTGACAGGGATTTTCCTCTCTTAATTGGGAAGGGGCCTTAGCCTGCTGATTTTAGGAAGAATTATCGCTAAAATTGCTGATTTGGGAAACAAAAAAGCTGGTGTAAGTTTGGATTTTGGGGAAAACTGCATGATTTTAAAGAAATTTTCAATTGGGAAGGGGCCTTTTACAGGCCTCTGTTATAGAAGGTGAAAAACCCCTGATTGATACAGATAGGGCAATATAATCTGACAAAACTCAAATCATTCATTGAATAAATTTAACTAGGCTAGATCAGATTGTAGTCCAAATCACAGGGGGACCATTTCGTGGGTCTAGATGATCTAAGAAGTAAAAAAAAAAATGATTGGGTCGAATTAGGGTTCCAACTTCCAACTTCCAACTGCTGATTCGCAGATTTCCCGATCCATTCGTAATAAGCCTTTTTTTAATAAGGCCCAGTTTTGGACAGCCAAGATGGAATAACGACTAATTTTTGGCACGACTGTGAAGTTGGGACATTGTACTTTTCAAATAATATAACTTTTGATACATTCCGACTAAGCCATAGCCAGTGCCGACGTGAAATTGATCTGCTATGGGGAATTTAACATTTCCTATAAAACTTCGTATTTCGCAGGAATGATAAAAGTGAGAAAAAATATGAAAAAATATAAAAATCAGTTATAAATCGAAATACAGAAGTTTTATAATGTAGAACTAGATCAGATTGTTGTAAATGGGTGAAAAGAGTTAAGGCATATGGAAACACAAGTTACAATGTAAAGTCAACCATGTGTGTGTGTGTATGTATGGAGGGGGTGGGCTGTTTCATGATTTTAAAGAAAATTTTCTAAGGCCTTAAAGGGAAAGGGCCTCCATTATACAGAAGGTAAAAAGCCTTAGTCTCATAAAGCAGAAAACTAAAATCCAATATGAAACCACTTGCCAGAATTTCAAATAATTTTACCCTTTACTCCATAAATATGATAGAGAAAAATGACCTAATGAATATTAATTAGACTATTTTTTATGATGGCACATGGACACAAAAGCATTTGGCCATGGTAGAAATTGTAGAATCTATATAATTCCATAAGCAAACAGATCAGAGCTGTCTGATCTGGGGCTTCTCTGTTTGTAAAGGCGTAGAAATGCATATTTATGGAGTAAAGGGTTAACAGAAAAGTGCTAAGTTGACCCATTCCTTTCTGAAATCACGATGACATCTCAAAAAGACGTTAAACATCTAAAAAAAAAAAAAATGAGGATTTTTATCAGACTGCATTTTGAACACCTGCCATTTTAACGTTTGACATCATTGTGTAGGATATATTTCCTAATATTTTATGCGACTTTGTGAGGTGTGTGTGTTTTGTGGAGTGGGGGTGTTGGGATTATGTGTTTTAACTCTTTCTCTGTTAAATATTCAATTAAGAGATAATGGCTTATTTATTAGCTGGATTTGTATACAGTAAACTTTTCAAGGAAACCTTTTTCTTTGACAAAAACTGTAGAATCAGATCTATATCTTGTTAAAAACAAACAGAGCAGACACTGATCAGATGGCTTCTATAGGAGCCATCTGATCTCGGTGAAAATTCAAAAGGCATTTATATGAGGTAAAGGGTTAATATTTACACAAATGTAAAATGTTGTTCTTTGAAAATAAATAGATAACATGGTATGTATTCTCATATGAAGGATATTTGGATGATCATGTCCCACTTGTGTAATTTTTCAGGACATCCAAGTGTTCCGAGCATATGTTCCATGGGAAGAAGAGCGGGGCATAGTACAAAGCAAACCACAAACACTTTGTTTCATAACAAGATTTGGAAAGAATGAATTCATATCATCAGATGCCATGTCAAAGCTGAGACAGGTTGGTATAAATAAGTCACCTTATTCTGCCTTTTTTATGCCCCCACAGATCTGTGATCAGGGGGCATATTGTTTTTGCTCTGTTGGTTGGTCAGTTGTCTGTCACAACTGTTGGTTTGTCCCAAATTTTAATGTTGGTGATAATTTTGTTGCCATTTCACTAATACACATTTCAACTTTGCATGCGTGTACAACTTATGGAGGCGAATATTTTTAGGGGTGACTTATTAAGGTCAAAGTCATACATAAAAGTCAAAGATCATACTCATATCAGGGGCATAGTGTTTCACAAACACAACTTGTTTACTTTCAAAACCATTTAAAGGCTATTTTTAGATCCAACCTCTTTGAGTAAATCTATCGAAAAGGAGCATTTACTAGAGAAAAGGAAAAGTCTAGAATTTTGTAGTATTGAAACCATTGTGATAAATATTTATCACAATGGTTTCAAAAAGTGACTTTTACAAAGGCGTAGAAAGGCGTATTTATGGAGGGTTTTGACTCTTCTGTAAAAATCACTTTTTGAAGCCATTGTGATAAATAGAGAATTTGCTCCTTTGGAGCAAATGTTCTTTTTATCACAGTGGTTTCAGAACTACACAATTTCAAATTTTTTCCTTTTTTCTATTAAATGCTCCTTTGCACTACATTTCTTCAAAGAGATTGGGTCTAAAAATAGCCTATGAGGTAATGGGTAAAATACTCATGAAACAATCATGACATCCATCATTATTAATTAAACACAGGACAGTTTAGCCATAATGGAAACTAATTAGAATTAGATAGATATATATTATTTCATAAGCAAACAGTGCAGACCCTTATCAGATGGCTCCTACAGGAACTTCTGATCTTGGTCTACTCTGTTTGCAAAGGTGTGAGAAGGCATTCCTAATATTCCTGTTAGAAATAATGTGTGTAAGAATATCAATTACCAATAGCTTAATATCTGTATTGAAAACTTGTGGCCCAGGTAAAAAAGTGTAGAATAAAATCTACATGTATATACAGTAAAACCTCTCTTAACCGGAATTCTAGTACAGGAGAATTTAGATATTTTAGGCAGGTGACTGCTTAATGCAGGGTGAAAGTCATGCAGAAAGCTCCTCTAGGAGCTTTCTGCATGACTTCCACCCTGCATTAAGCTGTCACCTGTCTCCAAGGCCGATATTTATACTAAATTTAACGTCCGGTTAAGAGAGATTTTACTGTACTTGAAATTCCATAAACAAAAACATACCCTATAAGAGCCATCTGATCAGGATCTACTCTGTTTGTAAAGGTGCTAAAAGGCATATCTATTGAGTAAAGGGTGAATACAAGTTGATTGACTCTTGCAAATACCAATAGCAAAGTCCAGATCAGTTCCAATTAGAAGGGCATCTGATTTGAATTCAAACTTTTAGACCCATTGGCTTTAGTTCTGAAACCATAAATGAATCAAATATAGTTCAATCTTGCCGACGTTAAATAAAACTTATCTTATCTTAATTGTTGCCCTTGATATCGATATATCACTGATATCATGTTCCAGTCGCAGTAATAATGCAAAATTAAGAAGTATTGATACAATTTAGGAAAAGTACTTTATAACAAAGTTTCATTTAATGAAACTTATAAAACATAACATACCATACCCGATACAATTTGCTGTTAACCCTTTACTCCACCTGCATCTTTTCAAACAGAGTACATGTAGACCCAGATCAGATGGTTCCTGTACCCAACTCCTCTGTAAAAGTCACTTTTTAAAACCATTGTGATAAATAGAGCATTTTCTCCTAAGGAGCAAATGCTCTGTTTATCACAATGGTTTCAGACCTACAAAATTCTAAAATTGTCCTTTTCTCTAGTTAACCCTTTCCTCAATAGGCTATTTTTAGACCCATCCTCTTTGAATGAATCTACACAAAAGGAGTATTTACTAGAAAAAAGGAAAATGTTATAATTGTTTAGTATAGAAACCATTGTGATAAATAGAGCATTTGCTCCTGTTGAGCAAATGCTCTATTTATCACAATGGTTTCAAGAAGTGACTATTACAGAGGCGTAGAAATGCGTATTTATGGAGGAAAGGGTTAATGCTCCTTTTCGGTAGATTTATTCAAAGAGGTTGAATCTAAAAATAGCCTACGAGGGAATGGGTTAAACAGGGAAAGGGTAAAAGGAATATTTTTTTTATGAATTTTTCATAATTGCAAAAAATTTGAAACTGGACAACATTCATTGACAACAATATGATTAGTTATTTACACAAGTTTTAAACTTACTTCCAGAAAAATCCTACAGCCATTCGATCACCCGAGGAGGATAAAGGTCTGGAGAAGCACACATTGAATATGCTGGTAAACGTGGACATGATGTCAGGACTCAGTATTCATCTGGCTAACTTCTGCCAGGACGCAACAGAGTCTACGTATGCCCAAGACACAGACATCTCCCTCATTTCTCAAGGTAAAAGAAAAAATAATTTAAACTGGGACTTGAGGAAAAGAGTGTTATTGCAGTTTATAGAAAAACAATTATTTAACCCATTCCCTCATAGGCTATTTTAAGATCCAACCTCGTTGAATAAATCTACCAAAAAGGAGCATTAACTAGAGAAAAGGAAATTTTTTAGAATTTTGTAGTTCTGAAAGCATTGTGATAAATAGAACATTTGCTCCTTAAGAGCAAATGCTCTATTTATCACAATGCTTTCAATAGGTGACTTTTACAGAAGCGTAGAAAGGCGTATTTATGGAGGAAAGGGTTAAACAGGGACTTGAGGAAAAGAATGTCATTGAAGTCTAGACCCAAACCAGCTATCATGTCTCTAATTAAGGTCTACACCACATGACATTAGTATTTACACAATTATTTTTAGCTCACCGTAGCTATCACTTAGGGTGAGCTATAGTGACCATTCATCATCCATCCGTAAATGTCATTCAAATAACATATTTTCTGAAACCTGGATGGAAGTCGATGAAATTTGTCAGGTATGGTCTTTAAATGGAAGTTGATCAAATAATTGCTTTCAATGCAGAACTCAATTGTCGTCATAGCAACCAATATGAAAAAGTTTAATGATTTTCTTGTCAAAACTATTGATTTGATTTCAGTAATTTTCTGTAGAAATGATCCAATGATAAAACTGCTCAGCCATTGTAATTCATTCAAAACAATGTGGCAGCTAGGAGCAGTGCTATCTTTTCTGATATTGCTAGAATGAAAATTTAAGAAAGTATGTTGGTTGGTTGGTTTGTTTGTAGACAACTTTAACGTTGGCGATAATTTTGTAGCCACTGCACATACATACATCATGGTCAAAGGTCAAATTACGGGTAAACTTTAGATTGGCGATAATTTTGTCATCATTCAACATACATCCTTCAAACTTGGCAAGCATGTGCAGCTTGTGGAGGCAAACATTTTTAGGGGCGACTTATTAAGGTCAAGGTCATAGGGGTGACTTATTAAGGTCAAGGTCAAATCGAGGGCGTAGTGTTTCACAAACGCATCTTGTTACTCGAGGAATGATCCTCTGAGTCACCATAGCATTTCATAATGAAGTATTCTTTGAAATAAGGATTTTGCATTTAGCTCTTTGCACGCTAGCGGTGAAACTGTGATTACTTATGCAAACAGTTTGGATCCAGATGAGATGCCGCATAATGCGGCGTCTCATCAGGATCCAAACTGTTTGTCACTTTGACCACATTTTTGCAAAGAAATGAGAGAAAGTTTATTTTAAGAATTGAAGCAGATGACAATTGTTGCAGACGAAAAATTACTTAGCATGCAAAGAGTTAGTGTTTACCAAAATTGTCTTAAGATATCTCTCATATTTCACTTGTGTTTCATACAGTACAAATTATGTCATTGTATCTTTATTTGCAGTTCTGAACAAAAACCTGAACACTGTAATGGCATCCATGAAAAAGATAGAGCTACAAAAGTATTCACGGTGCAAAGACACTTCAGATATAACCAAGCCATGTTTCTGTCAGTACCAGCTCTGTATAGGCTGGTACCCGTGTGGACTGAAATACTGTAGAGGCAGGGACTCGTCAGGAAAACTTGTGAACTATCGCTGTGGAATCAAAACCTGTCGTCGTTGTTTGCTCTTTGAGCACTTTGCCAAACAAAAGATGTTCTGTTTATGGGATGATCTGTAAGGTGCTTCATCTGCTTGGATGTGTATTTGTTTTGATCAAAATCGGAAGAGCTTTAATCTGCTGAAGTTTTGTGATATATAGCATACATTGTATTTATATGTACCATTATTGATGTTTAACACAGGTGGCAGCTTAATGCAGGGTGGAAGTCATGCAGAAAGCTCCTAGAGGAGCTTTCTGCATGACTTCCACCCTGCATTAAGCAGCCACCTGCCTACAAAGACATAAATTCTTCATTACTAAAATTTCATAGTATCGAGTTTTTACTGTACAATATTTTTTCATCAAACAGGATTTTTAAGCATATTTTTAGCTCACCTGAGCCAAAGGCTCAAGGTGAGCTATTGTGACCGCCTGTCGTCCGTCGTCCGTCTGTCCGTCTGTCTGTCTGTCCGTCTGTCCGTCTGTCCGTCCGTCTGTCCGTTCACTTTTATTTCAAATGACTTCTTCTCCTAAACCACTTGAAGGATTTCAACCAAATTTCACAGAAATGTACCTTTGGATGTCCTCTATCAGTTTTGTTAAAATCATGACCCCCGGGCAAAAAATGGCCCCGCCCCACTACTTTTACAGGGTTTTTTTTTAAATCTTTAAAAATCTTCTTCTCTGAAACCACAATTTCTAGAGCTTTGATATTTGGTATATAGCATCATCTAATTGTCCTTTACCAAGTTTGTTAAAATGATGACCCCCGGGCCAAAAATGGCCCTGCCCTGGGGCTTGTAGTTTTTACATAGACTTATATAGGGAAACCTTTAAAAATCTTTTTGTCTGAAACCACATAATCTAGAGCTAAGATATTTGGTATGAAGCATCACCTAATATACCACTACCAGTTGTGTTCAAATAATGACCCCTGGGCCATAAATGGTCTCACCCTGGGGTTTTATGCTACTTAACATCAGAATCTGTAACACTTAAAAGGTAATTTCCTCACAGTTATTTCCCTTGTCCCATCAGCATAGCCATAAGGGACAAAGGGAGATATAGAGAATAATAGGTTAGTGCCGTAGATGGGACGCTTTATCCGACGAGGGGAGAAAACGTTGAGGCGAGGCTTGCCGAGCCTCAACTGTTTTCTCTCCGAGTCGGATAAAGGCGTCCCATCTACGGCACTAACCTATTATTCGATTTATCCAGTCAATATAGTTTAATGTCTTTTTTATAGACCCATAACACTCTTGAAATAATTTACATTGAAAATGCAGTTTTTCGAACAACGGATCCCTCCCTTTTCACTTCCATTTAGACGTAAATAGATCTAATGAGCTACCGCAGAGGAATATAGTTTCGATATTTGTATTACTAGAAGGGAAACGTGGTTGAATTTGAAAAATAAGATGATTTGAATCGAGGGTCGATAAGTTATTTCAAACAGACATGATCTATATTCTTTGGTCAAATTCGAGTTACGTAGTCTCGGTTTCTATTTTTAGATTCTACCTAACGTCACTCAGAAATCGATGGAACTGAACAGGCTATATTTAGGTTTATGACTATCACCGCCCCTGTAAGAGTTTATCATTCAAATAATCATGAGAGTGAAAAGAAAACATTTACTATTTATCTGTCAATCTTTGCTTCCAGGTTTGATTTTATCAAAAACGGGTTTTACCAGTGGTGGATTAAATTAATAAAAGTGATAAATCAACATCATTTTGTATGTGGCCTCAGTGGCGTAATCGGTAAAGGCGACGTCTCTAGAGAGATTAGAATTAGTTTTTGTAGGATCAGGCGCGGGTTCGAATCCAGCTGTAGCCAATTATTTTTATTTTTTCTCATTTGAATAATTCTTCTGGTGACCAAATAGATCTGTTAGATCTATTCCATCAACATGTTTATGAATGTTTACAGAAAACTAAAATAGTTCCATGGTTATAGAATCATTACGCTTATCTACTAACCTAATAAACCTTCCACTACCGGAAGTAACCAAATAAACCTAAGTTTATTTGCACCCCCTTTATTATGTCACTAGAGAAGCCTGGTGACTGGATAAAACTGCATTGGAGTGCTAGTATCATTCTATTTATAACTATTTATAATAAAATGTTGAAGGTAAATCAGTGTAGCTGTTTTAGAAGGCATAGAAACATCTATCAAATTCCATTAGCAAATAACAGACCTTGATCCTATAGGAGCCACCTTATCTGGGTCTATTCTGTTTGCAGATGCATGAAAACAAGTTTATATGATAGAAATTAAGGGTTAAATAAACAACAGCAGCAGTTCAAAGGTTACATCTGCTGGGCAGTAAAATCTCTCCAGGTCAATGTATGACTCTTAACTCTTTGCATGCTAGTGGTGAAACTTTGATTACCTATGCAAACAGTTTGGATCCAGATGAGAGGCCGCATACTGCGGCGTCTCATCAGGATCCAAATTGTTTGTCATCTTAACCATATTTTTGCAAAAAAATGAAAGTAAGTTTATTTTAAGAATTGAAGCAGATGACAATAACTTTTTGTTGCAGACGAAACATTAAAGGCATTTTGACCCATTAACCCCAGTGTGTAGTGTGAGTGATGTTACATGGTGTCTTCCAATGTCTCTCAAATTAGATGTGAGAGATATAGGAAAGTAACAATTCAGCCAATCATGGAAAATGATCACGATCTAGACTTTTGATCTGGGTACAAACCCAACTGATGTAAGTCATGGTAATGTTTAAGAAAACTGTGAAAACATGATTATGCAATGGCCCAACTGATATAAGTCATGGTATTTCTTAAGAAAACATGATAATCCCCCCCCCCCCCCCGCCCCCCCCCCCCCCCCCCTAACAATGATAGGTGTTAAACTTACTACTGTGGATTAAGTCTGCTGCACCAAAAAGCATCTTAAATATAACTTTTTTTTATAAAATTTGATGACAACACATTAAAAAGTCCTAAAATGTCTGAATCTTGTATGATTTTAATGAAATAACTGAGTAAATATAACTTAATTATAACAGTAGACGTAACTCTTCTCAATTTCAATTGTTAAAAATACTAATGACCCGTTTAATTGAATTATCATCAGATATTCACACCTAGAGCTAGAGTTATTTCTAAACACCTATTAACCCTTAACCTGTTTGCTTTGACAAAAATTGATCTGGGACTACTCTTGTTTGTTAATACTTAAAAAAATTGTTATTGCCATAAATAGAAGTTTTAGCTTTGAAAAAAACTGTAAAATCAAATCTATATCTTGTCAAATGTAAAAAGAGCAGACCCTGATCAGACAGCTTCTATAGCAGCCGTCTGATCTAGTCTACTCTTATTTTTAATGTGTAAAACACATTATTTCTCTGAAGAGAAGTTTTTGCTTTGACAAAAACTGTAGAATCCGATCTATATTGTGTCAAAAGAAACAGAGAAGACCCAGATCAGACAGCTTCCGTAGGAGTCGTCTGATCTGAGTCTACTCTGTTTGCTAATGCATAAAAACAGCTTCATATGAGGGAAAGGGTTAAACAATTTTTAAAGATATTCTTATTGGTCATTTCACACAAAAACTGGCATTATGTACTGCCTAGCACTCTATTTGCCTATATACCTGGGTCAAGGTATAATTGCATAGCTTTATTGATCTCAAAGACCAGTTTTAGGCATTTTGAGCTAAGGCAAAAATGGCACAAGTTGTAAACAGTTTAGATCTTGGTCAACCAGTCACTTGGTATTAGTTCTGAATTCAGTTCAAGTTTATTCAGCAGTGAAAGGGTGAAAGCAGTGCACTAAGCTTATTTCATCTGCTAGAAATGTTGTCCACTGAAAAATTAACATGTCAATATACATGTATTACTGTAACTCAGGTGAGCGATATAGGGCCAATGGCCCTCTTGTCATAGTTTTAAAGCATAATTTCATGTCATCAGACCTCTTTGTTCAAAATTGCAATAGATCATTATAAATGCGAAATAATGGATAATTATGGGTTTGTAAGGCAGGTGTTAGCTTAATGCAGGTCAATGCATATAGGAACTTTCTGCATTACTTTTGCCCTGAATTATTATAAAGCAACCACCTGCTTTTTAAGACGGGATGCTTAAGGCAGATTCTACTGTATATTCTACTAAGTATATATCTTGAGCTGAATTCCTCCAAACAAATCGTGCAACGGCAACCTTGCCGATTCTGTTATTGGTCGTCTAAACCAGGTCATGTTTACAAAATAAACCATTATTGCCGTCATATCATAATCATGTTCATTGTGTACATATTGATGTTGAAAACTCATTTCATATGAATACCATATATTAATGGTTTATTATTTAATGGGATTAAATCCTAGTATATTAAGCTTTTTCTGTTATTGCCATTTGTTGTTGGGTTTTTTTCAAAGAAAGAAAGAGAACATATCTGCTATAGCCTTGGTGTTGTCATGTACATTTTTTTAAACTCTTTCCGCCATATAAACGCCTTTTCACACATTTGCAAAGAGTAGACCCAGATCAGATGGTACCTATAAGAGCTGTCTGATCAGTGTCGGCTCTGTTCACTTATGGTATAATAAAGATCTGATTCTACAGTTTCTGTCTGAGCAAAAAATGTCACGTGTTCATATAACGTAAGAAATATTCATGGTATCATTATTTCTTACATGAATGTTAAACTGGGAAAGGGTTAACCCATTTCCACTTAGGCTATTTTTAGACCTAACCTCTTTGAAAGTCTACCCAAAAGGAGCGTTTACTACAGAAAAGAAAATATTTAGAATTGTGTAGTATTGAAACTATTGCTCTATTTATCAGAATGGTTTCAAAAAGTGACTTTTACAGAGGTGTCAAAAGGCGTAAATATGCGGGAATTAGACTATTTTGCACACAAAAAGGTTGACATTGGTTTTGTTGTGTCGTTGATGATCAGTCACAGGTGGCAGGCGTGTGACCATTTCATAAATACTACTGATAAATACCTTCAAATACGTTTAGACATCATACTTTGACGGGCGGAAAAAAATCTTTTTTTTTCCCGTACAGTATATTACTATGTAATATATTACTATGTAATATACTATACGAAGAAAAAAAATTTCAATTTTTTTTTAATGTCAAAGTACGATGTCTAAACATATTTGAAGGTATTTATGAAATGGTCATGCGCCTAGCACCTGTGATCAGAGCTATAGATAAGTGGAGTAATAAGGGACAGTAGTAACTTCTAGTAGCTCAGTAGAATGGCCTCCAAGAAGCAATTCTAAGAACAGGAAGTATCAATAGGATAGAGTGTGCTGAGAAATTAAGAGATTTTGAGAAGATTCTCCTTTAACCCTTTACTCCATAAATATTTATGTAATGATGTCATGAATATTAACCCTTTCCCTGTTCTATCTTTATTCCATATTTCATGGGACAAAATAGTTATAATGAAATATGGAAGGTGGAACATTGTAACCATTTTAGAAAGTAAAGGAACAGATCTATCGAATTTCAGTAGCAAACAGAGCAGACCCTGATGAGATGGCTGCTATAGGAGCCGTCAGATCTGGGTCTACTCTGTTTGCATATGCGTGAAAAAGCGTGTATATGAGGGAAAGGGTTAACTGAATTTGTATAGTTACATACGAGTTAGGGAATTTTTGGTCCATACACAAAGTGTAGAATCAAATCTATATTATGCCATAAGCAAACGGGAACTGAATGCAAAAGGATTAAAACTATATTAACCCTTCGCTTGCTATTCGCGTCAATACACCTACAAATGTACCTGTAAATAGTGAAGAACCACTGCAGGAGCTGTCTCATCAGGGTCTGCACTATTTACAAGTTGATTATGCAACCAGTGCACTCCACAGCAGGGATTGCACAGCGAAATACTTGTACACAGTGAAGATATATGTAATTATACAACAGGGCATGGGTAAAGAAGGAGAAATGTATTTTAAAATTCAGCAAGCGAAGGGTTAAAGGACGTATTTGTAGAGAAAAGGGTAAACCCTTTATTCCATAAATACAGCTTTACAGAGTAGACCCAGAGCCTGCTGATTATGAAATATAGACCCGATTTACTTTCTTCCAAAAATGTTTGTTCATATGCCATTATAAAATAGTATCTAATGAATATGCATGCTATTATTTCTTACATGAATATTCATGGAATAAAGGGTTATCTACAGCTCTAGATGATATTGATGGCTTTAAGCTATTTATGTACCTATTCTTTTATACTGCTTTAAAAGTTTGTAGTTTATTAAAAAATCACAAAAAACTGTGAAATATATACTATGCAAAAAGTTATTAAATAATCAAATGCCTACTTTCTTCCTTGTCACTGTTTTAGCTTCGAAGAAAAATTGTCCATCATTTGATTACTTTCCCACTTGTGCTAACCATGGTAACTGATTACTTTCCTGCTTGTGCTAACCATGGTCAGGGTTTTCCCTGACCCCCTATTTTTATTGAAATGATCCTTACATTTTACAAATGACCTTCGAAATTAAGAGGGTCTGTTCTTTACTTTATAGTGAGGAGGTCAAGAGGACCCTCAAATTGGGATTTTTGAAGGGGCTAAGGGAAAACCCTGCATGGTAAACGATTACTTTCCAACTTGTGCTAACCAATTATTTTCCAACTTGTGCTAACTAATTACTTTCCCGCTTGTGCTGCTTACTTTCCCCGCTTGTGCTAACTATGGTAACCCATTACCTTCCCACTGGTACTGGACCTTTCAACATAGGCAACATTGTAAAAACAAGAGTACATGTACCGCATACTGTACACACACTTGCAAACTTTCTCTGATTCAATATGCCTGATAAGTTTTGACATTTTTTAATTTGTAAATTAATTCTGATCTCCATATTAAAGTAGAATACTGTTTGTCAGTATTCCATGTTATTTTAGTGACCATAAATCAGTACAAGGGAGTAAGTCTGTCAATAGCATGTCTAAAAATAGATTTAATCTGCATCAGCAGTTGTCATGGAAGTCATGTGACCATATGCACATGTTTTGAATTGTATAAAGAGTGATAGAAATAACCATGGGAAAGAACTAATCTAGACTCCTGATTGGTCCATAGAATAAACTCGAAATGTCATTGGTCAGTTGGTAAGTATATATAGAAGCACATGTTAGCACATGTTCAGTTTGCCCTTGAAGCTTCTGATGAGGCTTAGAGGTTTTTAAGCACCCCACCCACCACACCCTCCTTTATCATATTCATAGTCATAATTGGTTCTTTCAGAGTGAATATAGATATCAATCAATAATGTTCTTGTTCACACATGCGACAAACAAGAGCACTGCGTGCGGGTGCTGGTACTCGTCTGTCGAGATATCTTAAAATTTTATTTCTTACGTCCATCAAGGGGCATAATATTATAACAAATTCTGAGCTTAGGAGATATAGTAAGTTTACAGAGTTACTTAGAAAGTTTATAAGAGTTGTGGCCCTTTGTCAGTTTGTAGCCTTTATGATGGTGGGAAGGTGTGAGATTTCATAAGATTTGCTTAAATGTTTTTAAAACAACAGCAAATGAAAATATTTTTGTTCATCTTTTTTAAAATTCGGTTAACCCTTTCCCTCATATAAACGTGTTTTCACGCATTTGCAAACAGTAGACCCAGATCAGACGGCTCTGTTTGCTAATAGATTTTGATAGAGCTGTTTCTTTGCTTTCTAAAATGTCTACATTATTCCACCTTCCATGTTTCGCCATAACTATTTTGTTAATGAATATTCAGTAGGTATTGAAATTTGGAATAAACACAGAACAGGGAAAGGGTTAAAGTTCAGAGGTCAAGTTCAAACGTCATTGATGGAAAGGCCTTGCAACAAGGGATTCACAGTTGAACTATGAGAGCCTAGTTGGTTACAGTTTCAAAATGACAAACATAAAAAAATTTTTTAAAAAATTCCTAAGTCCGTAAAGGGGCATAATTCTGACAAAAAAAAAGCTGTCACGGGACAGCGCACCCAACTATTCTAATTATTGTTAGTGTAAAAATGCGTGATGGTGGACTGGAATGGTGTCCAAAATACTAGAAAGAAGTAATCAAAGCCTCAGCAACATGTCTTTGATGTTATTCAAGATGTAGGACCTCTTTGCAATCTTTAGAGAAAGGAAGTTAAAAAGGCCAATAACATCTGTTATTGGTTATATTCCCAGTTTCAGGGCTTTATGTCCAGGGGTTGAATAAATAAGTGGACCTTGTGAGGGGCTTTAACCAATAATTCTAAGTTAAAAAGGTCCATATTTCTGTCAAAATGCTTGCCAGAACTATGCACTCTTGCATACAGAGTACAGATGAAGCCTGTGATGGTGAATAGGTGTTCGTTATCTCAAAGGGTTATGTAAAAAAGTGGACTTTAACAAAAACTTTAACCAGGGATTCTGAGTTGAAATGGGCTATGGTTCTGTCGGAGTGCTTGACAGAGGTATGTGCTATTGCCTACAGCTGAAGCTTGTGATGGTGAACAGATGTTCCAAGTTTCAAAGCTTTATCTCAAAAGGTTATGTAAATAGTTGGATCTTACTCTTTGCTTAAGAAGTTCTTACATTTTGTAAATAGATTTAACATTGAGGAACTAAAGATTCTGCCAGGATTTTGTGTATTTTGTGTCTCACTGAAAAAAACGCTTGTCTTTGGCAGATTTCACTAAGACATTACTAGGAAAATTAAGGGGTGTAGCTGATGATTATCAATCGCGATGACTGTTGCCTTGGCCATGGAGTGGTGGATCTTGACGACAGGGATAGCCCAATCTTTTTGAAACCACCTGGGTCGCGGCTTGGCACGGCATTGTTTGTCTCGTTCAGTGTCGGTTGGATTGATATTACGACACTCCTTTGCCAATTTTGCATACGGGGAGTATATATTGGTGGTTTGTTTGTAATTGTTGCAATTGCATGGTGTTTGTTTATATGCATTAGCTACAAAATTGACCTATTCTGTTAACCGATTGTCCTACATGTGTAAGGCAATATCTTATGTATAGTGTTGTATGTCATACATAAACCCGATCCAGATGTTTCTGGGTCGTAACTGTATGATGTACTGACACTGTACATATAATGTTTCATTTGAGTTTGGTGACATAAGTGGGCGGACACAATATACCGGTAGTCACGGTGTGCGTCTGTTTCCCTTGAATTGCGGACATAAAATGTACAGAAAAGGATGATTTTGTTTTTATCTATAGTTCTTAAATTAATTCAATTTTTGTTAAGTTTTATTGATATCTCTATCTTAAATTTCATTTGTTTTAAATATTCTATACGCATATTATATATTCAATTCTGTACATGCAATTTAATCATGTGAAGCGCTTTTGAACGCACACATCCTGTGTGAAAAGAGCGCTATATAAATGTGGAATAATACTAATAATGATAATATAATTTCAGAATGTACACATGGAAGTCTGATGGACAATATTTCTAACAAGCTCGGGCATCACTTCAAAGGCCAGCGCTGACAATGCAATTCCATCGATTAGGACCATACAGAAAACAGAATTATTCTAACATTGACTGATCTGAGCTTCAAGTATTTGTTTGTGGAAAGCAGCGAAATACAGAAATGCAGTTTAATTAGGTGCCTAAGACATAAAGAACTTTTAAACATTCATACTTGGCTAAAGTTTTCAAGAGGAAGAAATGACTTTATACTATAGATGCATTACCTATAAGGCTGAACTTGAATAAATAGTCTAATATTTAATTTTTCATATTGTCGCGTCGGAAATTCTAGTGAAGCTTTGGCCTGCTGAAGGGAGGTAACCCATTATAATAAAGTTCCATAACAATTTCATGCTAATAATAATTTGCCTTTCCTTGATAGAGGGAATAACAAACCATCTCAAGGAGCTGCACGGCAAATTGGTGATAGCAAAATTTCATGGCTGCATAGTCTGCCTTCCTAGATGGAGGGAATTGCAAAGCATATCTAAGACGCACAAAGTAAGTCAACCTAATGGTTGCTAAGTATAATGGTTGCATACAATATATACGTTTATTTGAAATTAGGAGGCAGTGTGTTCTTGTCCTTACTTTTAGTGTGCATGCACCTGCGTACCCCCTAATGTTGGTTGCTGAATATGATGCTTGCATACAGTAGATACGTTTGTTTGCAAAATGAAAATCAAGGTAATGGTTGCTAAGTCTGATGGTTGCATACAGTATGTACGTTTGGTTGCAATTAGGAGGCAGGGTGTTCTTGTCCTTACTTTTAGTGTGCAGGCACCTGCGTACCCTCCTAATGTTGGTTGCTGAATATGATGGTTGCAAGCAGTTTAAATGTTTGCAAAATGAAAATCAAGGTAACTGTTGCTAAGTCTGATGGTTGCATACAGTATATATACCTTGGTTGCATGGTTGCAATTAGGAGGCATGGTGTTTGTGTGCAGGCACCTGCGTACCCTCCTAATGTGTGTAAAGTTTACGCATGACTGGTGGTGAAAGACAAACATGCTTGCAGCAGTTAATAGTATACCAGTAATACTGTACTGAATAATTCTCTTTAGGTAACCTCCTTTCGGTGGCCAACGCTTTGCTAAATATAGTCTGATTTGGACTTAACCTGGCAGACTCTTTCCGTCACGGCCAAAAACTTCCCATCCAATATGTTGGTATAATAAGAAGTGTAAAATAAAGAAATAATAAATACCTAGTATATAGATGTTTGTGTTTGTATAATGGTCATCTTAAAATAAGGTGATATTATATATATAAAATAATTGAAGTGAATATTTTATTAAATAACAAGAAATGTCGAAACCGGAAATCAAACCGGATTTTCCTTCACTATTAACTAGTGAATTCTAAGTTCAAAGGGGCATAAATCCCAGAAAAATTGCAGAAGGAAATATTCCTGACAATATGCACATATACATAGTGTGTCCTTTGCTACATGCAAGGTTTTATGAAAATCTGTTGAGCAGTTTCAGAGGAGTTGCGCTTACAAGGATAGGGTCGAAAGACCTAGTGATTTCTAAGTTCAAAGGGGCATAACTCCGAGAAAAATTGGAGAATGAGAAATCCCCAACAAAATGCACATCTACATGTTGTGTCCTTGCTACATACATGGTTTAATGAAATTCTGTTGAACATTTTGAGAGTATTGTGCTTACAAGGATAGGGTCAAAAGACCTAGTGATTTCTAAGTTCAAAGGGGCATAACTCCAAGAAAAATTGCGGAAGGAAAAATCCCTGACAATATGCACATCTACATATCGTGTCCTTGCTATATGCAAGGTTTTATGAAAATCTCTTGAACAGTTTTAGAGGAGTTGCGCATCCAACCGCCGTACATCACCATTTCAATAACTGGAGTTTTCCGTGAAAACCCGGTTAAACAAGTGTTCGGAGGAACACGTGTCACCTGCTCGCAGCCGACACAAAAACTTATTGTTAGTATGAAAAAGGGGAATAACTAAAACATTGATGCTAGAGTTGTGGCTCTTGTGCATGACACTTCCTCTCATCATGCTTGTTCCATGTGTGAAATTTGAAAACTCTATGATTAGTTTAGAAATGACAGCCAAAAAAAGGAAAGTGTGATGAACAGACAGACAGACAACGGAAAAGTGATCCCTAAGTGGCACACTGCCTCTCGGCAGGTGACACAAGTTATGGCCATCCTCATAGTTGCAGATTTTCGTAAAGTGCATGGGCATATGTAACGACATTGAATGAACCTCAAAATCAACTCGGCTTCAGATTTTGTAAAACATTTGTGTGAAGTTTCATTAATACCCTTTTAATAGTTTTCCCAGAGAACAACTAAGAGTCTTAATGCTGGGTGGAAATCCTGCAGAAAGCTCCTTGGAGCTTTCTGCATTACTTTCAGCAGCCACCTGCCTAAAAGTATCTAAATTCTTTTCTACTGGAATTCCAGTTTAGATGAGTTTTACTGTACAGCAAAACCTCTCTAAACCGGACGTTAAATTTAGCATATTGGTCTTGGAAACTGGGCGGCTTAATGCAGGATGAAAGTCACGCGGTTAGCTCCTCTAGGAACTCTGCAGGAGTTTCACCCTGCATTTAGCTGGCACCTGCCTGAAAAATTCTTCTCTACTAGAATTCCAGTTTAGAGGAGGTTTACTGTATACAATTTACTGCCATTTACGTAGGTAGGGTTTAGAACCAGATCAAACAGTTCCTCCAAGATTCTCTTGCCAATTATACCCTTTCATACTGAAAGGACTCTTCCATTAAGCAGTGATGGATCTATCTTAAAGAGGAAGTCCCTACAATGAACGCATATTTTCAATTATGTCATAAAACTTAATATTTGTTATGTTCAATCATTATTATGAAGATTGTCAATATGAACTTATATTGAAAAATGCCTGTGATACAAAATAAACCGTTTTCATCGACACATGTAATTTTTGTTCTACAACAAAATATTATCGACCCTGGTCGAATAGTTAATGTATCTAAAACGCGAGCCGAATAAATTGCAGAATAACATATCAAACATATGAAAGTTGTGTCTTCTCCGGTGTTTATTTGATTGGGTTTCTTACGATTTACTTCTATTCAGCATATAAAGAAATGAGTTTTGCATATTTTATGCATTTTTGAAACATGTCAAATGTAGGGACTTCCCCTTTAATTGAAAATTCAGGGTTAAACAGGTTAACCCTCTCCCTGTTCTACATTTATTCAAAATTTCAATACATTGTACCTACTGAATATTCATGGACAAACTAGTTATAATGCAATATGGAAGGTAGAACACTAGCCATTTTAGAACGTAAAGAAACATTTTAAATTCCGCTAGCAAACAGAGCAGACCCTGATCAGACATTCCTATAGGAGCAGTCTGATTTGGGTCTACTCTGTTGTGAAAGGCGTTTATATAACGGAAAGGGTTAAAGAACTTGTGGACGTGTGCTGATTGACAATAATTGTCCCGTGTGAGCTAACAGACGGTGCAAAATTGCAGCGTCTGTAAAAACAAGAAAGATAAACTTGTAATAAATATTTTATTCATTTTTATAGTATTACATTATCACAGATTTTACATTGAAAATGGGTTTTTACCACATCTAAGTTTGTTGTACATGAATGTATCCATTTACGACTTGACACATTCAATCTGGTACTAGTTTCATTTACAAAAAGTAATTATAGTATTTAAAGTGTGAGAGTGGGTACAAATCTATTGTAACTTCACTTTCAATGAAATGATGCTATCTTCTTAAAAAGGTTTCGATCCAACTGAATCATCAAGAAACCTGGTGTCTGCAAGGATGCTAACAATTCATACAATATAATATTTAACTCTTGCACACAAAGTAATTTTTTGTCTACAACAATTGTCATCTGCTTCAATTCTTTAACGATTTCCTTCATATAAATGCTTTTTCAAACCGAGAAGACCCGGATCAGATGGTTCCTATAGGAGCAGTCTGGTCAGGTTCTGCTCTGTTTAATTATGAAACTGACTCAGTGTGTCCTTAACCCATTACCTCATAGGCTATTTTTAGATCCAACTACCTTGTATAAATCTACGGAAAAGTAGCATTAACTAGAGAAAAGGAAAATTTGAGAATATTGTAGTTTAAAATAATTGTGATAAATAGAGCATTTGTTCCTGTAGGAGCAAATGCTCTATTTATCACAATGGTTTCAATCGGCGTCAATATGAGGGAATGGGTTAGATCTAATATGAAACCAATATTTGAAGTACTGTTTGAGTTATCGTGTCACATCAAAAGTGTTGACGGACGGACAGACAGAAAATATGATAACTAACCATTACCATAGGGCTACTGCATTTTCACTGCAGGGCCCTAACAATACAGATCTGAGTCTACAGTTTCTACCAATACCAAAAATATCCTGTGGACATTATCCAATTATAAAATTATTTTTACATGAATATTAAACATGGAAAGGATTTAATAAAATTTCTCTTCAAAAATATGGTCAGCGCACCCAAGTTTGGATCCTGATGAGAGACCACATTATTTGGCGTCTCGTCTGGATCCAAACTGTTTGCATAGGCAATCACGTTTTCGCAGCTAGAGTGCAAAGATTACAATCTTAATTCATCACAAATCTGTCAAGATTTACGAATTTATGAAGACATTTACAAACTATCTTGATCAAGATATGCCTAGCAATTTGTCTTCTCGTCAGATTTAAACTTTGACACTCTGGTCATGTTTTTTTTTTTTTTTAAGGAAAATACTTTGAAAATTGTGCAGATGAGTTTTGTTAAAAAGGTTAAAAAAAAGGATAGTTCATTAGTTTAGAGCTATGCTCCCCTTTTGGCATTACTTGAATTCTAAAAGTTTGTGCAAAATACTGTACAGCAATATCCCACTCTTTATCGGACAGAGACACAATTTAAAACAGAGTAGACCCAGATCAGCGAGCTCCTGTAGGAACTACCCGACTACTGCTCCGTTTCCATAAACACATTCCCTCCTATTGACACATTTTGTCGTCTATGTAAAAGTCACATTTTGAAACCATTGTGATAAATAGAGCATTTGCTCCATGGGAGAAAATGCTCTATTCATCACAATGGTTTCAAACCTACACAATTTAAAAATGCTCCTTTTCTATAGTTAATGCTCCTTTTCGGTAGATTTATTCAAAGAGGGTGGGTCTAAAAATAGCATATGGAGGGAATGAGTTCAATAAGAAAGATCTGATTCAAGTTTCTGCCATGGTCAAAACTTCCCTTATTCATAATGACATTATAAGACTTCAGCTAATTCATCCTATTATGTAAGAAATAATGACATCATCAACATCAATGAGCTTAACCCATTCCCTCATAGGCTATTTTTAGATCCAACCTCTGAATAAATCTACTGAAAAGGGGAGAATTTACTAGAGAAAAGGAAAAATATAGAATTGTGTAGTTTTGAAACCATTGTGATAAATAGAGCATTTGCTCCATAGGAGCAAATGCTCTATTTATCACAACGGTTTCACAAAGTGACTTTTACAGAGTCGTCAAAGGGTCAATTTGCATAATGACATGTGAAGAATCAGATCTATATCATTCCATAAGCTAACAGAACACACACTCATCAGATTTGGGTCTACTCGTTTGCAAAGGTGTTAAAAGGAGTATCCATGGAGTTAAAAGTTGATATCCAGTCAATATTTCTAAACTGTGTATTAACCCTTTCAGTGCCAATTTTCTAATTGTCGTCTGTAATCCAGTTTTTGTTAAATTATTCGGTACAATAAGGAAATGAGATAAATAAATACAAATTTCAAAGGAATAAAACAGATATAGAAATAGAGATTGAAACAAAAAGTGAAGTCCCTGATCAGATGCCACCTTGAAAAAGCGCCATCTGATCATTCTGGGACTGCAATATTTGTCGTGGTGCATTTATGCGACATTGGCGGTGAAAGGGTTAATCAGTAAAGATTTTGTAGTATTTTTAATATTTTTTGTTCCATAAACAGATTCAAAAGCATCTTTATTTTGATAACAATGATTGATCATTGATAAAATTATTACCACTAAATGAGCACTATTTCATACTTTCTACATTACAATCAATTTTTCTTTACAAGCCATACAATATTATCAGTGGCAAACAGAACAGCAGATAAAAGTGCGTCCTCAAATACTGAACTTGTCATTTCTCCACCAAACCGTATGTTGTTACCACTCTTAGAATCGTCCCTTCAAGACACATAGCTAAGGTGTGCAAATTCAATCTTTTAAAAGAACAGTTTTCCTCCACCAAACTCTATGTTGTGACAACTCGGTTGATTTGTTGGTTTGCACCAGGGTTTTTACGGAGGCGTCAAAATGAGGGAATGGGTAAACGGTATTTCAGTCATATCGCCATGTCCAGCTATTACAGCTGGATGAAAACTATAGATTTTTCTGTGCACGGAACAAATTGCATCGTTTTTTGCTCAGAACACCAAGGCACAACCACTGACCTACCCACTCAGAAAAATTGACCTCTTCAAGATGATTCTAAAAGGGTGGTCACAACAAAGCGTTGCGTGGAGAAATAAAGATTTTAGTATTTGAAAATGCATCTTTATGGACCCGTTTTCTATTACATCGGAAACACCATCAATTTCTTTATTCCAAGCCACAAGCACCATTCTTTGAACACATAAGTCTCTTTTCTCATCAACTATGAAGCAAAAGTCATTAACACTTCATGAATTGACCATCTGAGGATTGAGTTTCATTATCCATTCCACAGTCTCTTGCAGAAGCACCATTCCATAATGGCTGAAATGAAATGAAAAAGTTGATTATTTCTAAATTCTTTGAAAGGAATCATTTATGAGTATTTTGAATGCATAAAACAATTGGTTTGCCCCGATGATATCATACAGGGTTCATACAGAGATTTGGTGGGACAATTCAAGCACTTTTCAAGGACTTACTCAAAATTCAAGCACTATTAGTGACACAACCTGTTGTGCCCAAACACTGAATAAGCCCATTCAAAAGCAACCACAAGCAGGAGGTAGCTTAATTGTGTGTTAGAGTAATGCAGCAGGTTTCTACAAGATCTTTCTGCATTACTTTTACACTTCAATAAGTAGTCACAGATCTGCAAATGTCAAAGATTCTACTATAGTATACTTGAATGATGGGCCATAGGAAATCTATAGAAGCCAATAGTTCTGCCTGGACAGTTTTCAAGGACATTTGTGAAGATTTTCAAGCACTTTTTAGGATTGGCCAAAATATAAACACTTTTCAAACACTTATTTATGTTTTCAAGCACCTTTCAAGGCAACCCCTGAAATTCAAGGAGCTTTCAAGGCTGTGCGAACCCTGTCATAATGATAAACTTAGCCCTTTCTCTGATGAATATTCATAAAGAAATAATGATAGTAGTAACATTAATTAGCTGACATTTTATATATAATGACATATAAATGTTTGGTCACAGCAGAAATTTACAAGAGCACCATAAGCAGGTGCCAATGCTTGTCTGTCGTCATTGTCAAGATGAACATGCATACCAAAAATGAAGGTTGTAAATGAAAAAATTGAAGTTATGGTCAATGTTAAGATTTCGGACAACAATGACAATATTTGCCTCAAATAATTCCATTCACTTACCTCGCTATACCCATGAATGTTCTCAGTTGTTGTGCCAGGTCATCTGCCACAAAGGTGTTGCTATACTCTCCAGCACAGGTACAATACGTCCTCATGTTGCAGTCTTTAATCTGAAAAAAAAAAAAAAAAAAAAAAAATATTTTTCAAGAATAACTCCTTTATTTCTCTACAAAACCCTTAGATTATATTTTTGTACATGGTATTGTGAAAAATGTATTTTTAGAATTGTATCGGATCCACATGGTGGATTACAAATTCCAGTAACTTTAGTAACAAGAGCTGTCAGTGTCACGTGACAAATGCCCCCAAAAATTGTACCATGTGACTTTGACCCATGGACCAGGGAGTTGAACGCGACACATCGTGTTTGTGCGGTGAACATTTGTGCCAGGTTATTTTGAAATCCATTCACAGATAAAAAGTTATAGAAGGGACACGAAATTTGGGACGGATGGACAGACAATGCGATTACTATATGCCCGCCATTGGGGGCATAAACAAGAGCTGTCCGCAGACAGCGCGCTCCACTTTATTTAGTGCTGGATAGTGAAGTGGAAGTCAAAGTCAGAAAGGGGAGATAACAACAGCAAAATTAATTTTAGGGTTACCTACCCTTGTGAAATGGGTCCCCCTTGTAATAGTTAACCCTTTCCCTGTTCTACACGTGTTAGCCTGCGTGTATCTATTACCTATTCAAGCCGCCTTATCCCGTGTGTATCAATTCCCCGATATACCCGCCTTATCCCGCGGTTATCCATTAACCGTTTTACCCGCGTCTCGATTTCAAATGCATATTAAATACATTTTCATTTGAAAAAAACACGTCAAAGTTTATGCAAACATAAACAACAACCACTTTACCGAAAGTTGACAAGAAAAAAACATTATGTTGCTATATAAACTATCAGTGTTTTTGGCGATCAAATACAATGAGGGTTCTAAGTTTTACTACTGTGCATTTCATATGGACTTACTGAGTTGCCAGGAGTATGTTTCCATTTCCATACAGCCTATTTAAATGTCCTTCGCAATGATTTGATGCGTGTAAATGCCTCATTATTTAATTCGGCAGCCATTTGCAAAAATTGCAAACATTGAGCAGGAAGTATGTCATAAAACATCATTAGGAAACCCCAGACTCAGAGCTGGGGTCGGAGGTTATATGCTAATATAGACAAGAGGGCCAAGATGGCCCTTAATCGCTCACCTGATTACCATAGATTTAAGATTTATGCTGGGTAGCCCATGGTTAGGGTCAATATTGACCTTAGCGGTAATACATGTATATGAACAATGTTGATATTGGATCATGAGCAGTGAATCATCAGCAGGGGTTCTGCAGAACAAGAGTTTCAAAAATTTAGTCTATTGATTTGATCAAGACAATGATTCTAACCAATGAAGATTGGGCTAAAATGTGCCCTCTAAAGTATTTTTTCAAAGATTTAAACAAGTGACCTACTTTTTATTCCCACCCAACCCATGATCACACTCAACCTTGATATCACCAAGACAAACACTCTGAGAAAGTTTGAGGAAGACTGGGCTAAAAATGTGGCCACTGGAGTGTAAACTAGATTTCTCTAAGATATGACCCAGTGACCTACTTTTTGACCTCACATAACCCACTTTCGAACTTGTCCAAGATTTTATAAGGACAATCATTCTGACCAATTTTCATGAAGATTTGGCAATAAATGTAACCTCTAGTGTTCACAAGGTTTTCGTACTATTTGACCTAGTGACCTAGTTTTTAACCCCACATAACCCAATTTCGAACTCGTCCAAGATTTTATCAAGACAATCATTATGACCAAGTTTCATGAAGATTGGACTAAAATTGTGACCACTAGAGTGTTCACAAGGTTTTTCTACTGTTTGACCTAGTGACCTAGTTTTTTACCCCACATGACCCATTTTTCAAACTCCTCCGAGATTTTATCAAGACAATCATTCTGACCAAGTTTCATGAAAATTGGGCTAAAAATGTGACCTGTAGAGGGTTCACAAGGTTTTCCTACTATTTGACCTAGTGACCTAGTTTTTAACCCAACTTGACCCAATTTCGAACTCGTCCGAGATTTTATCAAGACATTCATTCTGACCAAGTTTCATGAAGATTAGACTACAATTGTGACCACTAGAGTGTTCACAAGCAAATTGTTGACGACGGACGACAGACGACGGACGACGCACGACGGACGACGGACATACAAGTATCCCAAAAGCTCACCCTGAGCTTTGCTCAGGTGAGCTAAAAAGGGTGTGTACTCTTTGACCAATCAAATGAAATTTAAAGCCCCAATAAATCACGCGACATCACATGTGACCTTTCATTCTCAGAAAACACTGACCCTTTCATTTTCTGAAAACAGTGACAGCCATATTTATTGTTTTACACAGCAGGTTTTAATCCGATTAGGGGTTTTACTGGCCCAGAGGGCAGAGGCAATTAACATTTCTCCCTTACGCAAGTCACATCCTGTCAACAAGCTTGTAAATCTATGGAAAATATTTGTTTGAATTTTGCCGAGTTTTATTCGACACAATTTTCCACAATTAATTGATCTGGAGGTGATACACATGTGTTTGTAAATTGAATACAAAATGACTCATTTAAAACCGAAAAGTATTTAACATGATTTAGATCTAAGCAATTATTTAAAAACTAGCTATTATTTAGAGCAGTTTCTAATGAACCTGATCGAAGTTCTTTTGAGTTTTGAGATCGAGTCGCACACTAAATGTGTGTGATTGGCAACAACCAACAATGATGCAACTGATGATTTATTGTCGAATAAGTTAGTATATGGAAACAGACCCATGCATAATGATGGCATTTTGGTGAGTTTGATGATTTGACTACAGATACTTTTTCTTTACTGCAGGCCCAGATCAAAGTGCTGACCCTGATCAAAGCCTGGCAGTGTAGACCGCACAAACGGTGTCTATGCTGACCAAACTTGATCAACAATGTATATTCATTATTCAGATAAAAACAACACTTACGTGTAGACCCTCTAACAAATAAGATAAACGATGTAGACCCTGAAACAAAACCTGACCGTGTACCCTGATTGTATATATATAACCTGTCTGATCAAGGTCCGGCATATTACAGTGAAGATCCTGATAAAACAATGTAGACCTTAACAAATCAAATTTACAATGCACAACCTGATAAAACCATGATAGTATAGACCTTGATCAGTAGTCAGACAGTGTAGACCCTGATCAGTACTGTCAGATAGTGTAGACCCTGATCAGTTCTGTCAGATGGTGTAGACCCTGATCAGTACTATCAGATAGTGTAGACCCTGATTACTTCTGTAAGATAACTGTAGACCCTGATCACTATCAGATAGTGTAGACCCTGATCAGTACGGTCAGATAGTGTAGACCCTGATCAGTAGTCAGATAGTGTAGACCCTGATCAGTACTGTCAGATAGTGTAGACCCTGATCAGTACAGATTGTGTAGAACCTAATCAAAACCTGATATTCTGTTTGTTTTATATCCCCACAATATATGTAAGTTATTTGTACATTGGTTTGGATTTAATTTCTAATTTATTTCTTTACACCTCCTGTATTTTTACTCTTATTTACCTTACCTATGTGAAAATTACATCATCGGAAAGAAAATTTAATTTCTTACAAACTTTATTCTGAAACCTAAAAGCTTAAGTTAAGTTGAAATGCTATTAGAGTGTTTTATAAAAGACAGGTGTCAGATCAGCACTAAACCTCCAGTTACCTGTATGAAGATAGTGTAGCCACTATGACCTATACAGTATTGATTATTGGTTATCAGATGTACTAACCATGTATGTGTATGGATGGGGTAAATGTACATATCTGAAACAGGGAAAGGGTTAATATGTATACCAAAGATGAACCAAATATCTTTGACAATTTCTGAGACATGGACCAGAACATAAAACTTAACCAACAATGAAAATTCTAAGTCGAAAAAGGGACATAACTATGGCAAAATTAATTTTAGGGTTACCTACCCTTGTGAAATGGGTTCCCCTTGTGATAGTAAACATACATACCAAATATGAACCAAATATCTTTGATGGTTTCTGAGAAAAGGACCTTAACAAAAAGGTTAACCAACGCCGACGCCGACGAGAGGGTCATGACAATAGCTAAACAAGAGGGCCATGAGGCCCTGAAGCGCTCACCAGACATAACCCCAGGGGCGGGCCATTTTTGACCACAAGAAATCATGTGTACACCTTTGGTAGAGAAATATGCCATTAATTATAGGTCTAAGCCTTATGGTTTCAGAGAAAAATATTTATATTTTTCCAAAGAAAAACTGATAAGCCCTGGGGCATGGCCAAGTTTCGCCCAGTGGTCAGGGTAATAAGTTAAACATTCTTGGCAGAGGACCACAAAGATTTTTAAAGATTTTGGGCAGGGCCAATTTTGGCCAAGGGGTCATAATTTGAACAATATTTGTAGAGGACCATAAGATCATGCTACATACCAAATATCAAAGGTCTAGGTCTTACAGTTTCAGAGAAGAAGATTTTTTAAAGATTTTCCTATGATAAACTGATAAGCCCTTGGGCGGGGCCATTTTTGGCCCGGGGGTAATAATTTGAACAATCTTTGTAGAGGACCATAAGATCATGCTACATACCACATATCAAAGGTCTGGGCCTTACAGTTTCAGAGAAGAAGATTTTTATAGATTTTCCTATGAAAAACTGATAAGCCCTTGGGCGGGGCCATTTTCGGCCCGGGGGTCATAATTTGAACAATATTTGTAGAGGACCATAAGATCATGCTACATACCAAATATCAAAAGTCTAGGTCTTACAGTTTCAGAGAAGAAGATTTTTTCAAGATTTTCCTATGAAAAACTGATAAGCCCTTGGGCGGGGCCATTTTTGGCCCGGGGGTCATAATTTGAACAATATTTGTAGAGGACCATAAGATCATGCTACATACCAAATATCAAAGGTCTAGGCCTTACAGTTTCAGAGAAGAAGATTTTTTCAAGATTTTCCTATGAAAAACTGATAAGCCCTTGGGCGGGGCCATTTTTGGCCTGGGGGTCATAATTTGAACAATCTTTGTAGAGGACCATAAGATCATGCTACATACCAAATATCAAAGGTCTAGGCCTTACAGTTTCAGAGAAGAAGATTTTTTCAAGAGTTTCCTATGAAAAACTAATAAGCCCTTGGGTGGGGCCATTTTTGGCCCGGGGGCCATAATTTGAACAATCTTTGTAGAGGACCATAAGATCATGCTACATACCAAATATCAAAGGTCTAGGCCTTACAGTTTCAGAGAAGAAGATTTTTATAGATTTTCCTATGAAAAACTGATAAGCCCTTGGGCGGGGCCATTTTTGGCCCGGGGGTCATAATTTGAACAATCTTTGTAGAGGACCATAAGATCATGCTACATACCAAATATCAAAAGTCTAGGTCTTACAGTTTCAGAGAAGAAGATTTCTAAAGATTTTCCTATATATGAAAAACTGATAAGCCCTTGGGCGGGGCCATTTTTGGCCCGGGGGTCATAATTTGAACAATATTTGTAGAGGACCATAAGATCATGCTACATACCAAATATCAAAGGTATAGGCCTTACAGTTTCAGAGAAGAAGATTTTTTCAAGATTTTCCTATGAAAAACTGATAAGCCCTTGGGCGGGGCCATTTTTGGCCCGGGGGTCATAATTTGAACAATCTTTGTAGAGGACCATAAGATCATGCTACATACCAAATATCAAAGGTCTAGGCCTTACAGTTTCAGAGAAGAAGATTTTTTCAAGATTTTCCTATGAAAAACTAATAAGCCCTTGGGTGGGGCCATTTTTGGCCCGGGGGTCATAATTTGAACAATCTTTGTAGAGGACCATAAGATCATGCTACATACCAAATATCAAGGTCTAGGCTTTGCAGTTTCCGAGAAAAAGATTTTTAAAGATTTTCCTATGAAAATTCCATATTACCATATATGGAAAAAATGACAAAGCCCTCTGGCGGCCATGTTTTTTGCCGGATCAAAATTCTTTTAACAACTTTTAAAGTCTATCAACTGAGAAACATTTTGGTGAAAACTATATTCAAATCGGACAAGTCATTCTGGAGAAGAAGATTTTTCTAGATATTGTGTACGGTTGCCATGGCAACAAGACCGATGACCCCACCCACTATCTTTTAACAACTTTTGAAGCACCTACCCACAGTATGTATCTGACCAAGTTTGGTTACAATTGGGCAGTCGGTTTCAGAGAAGAAGTCGTTTGAAATTGTTGACGGACAGACAGACGGACAGACGGACAGACGGACGACGGACGCCGGACACAGGGGTATCACAATAGCTCACCTTGAGCACTTTGTGCTCTGGTGAGCTAAAAACAGAAGCAGCAAAAATTCTGGGGGTATTAAAAGTTGTAATTACCTACCTGGTGACATTTGACGCAAGTCAGATCCTGGAGGACAAAAGCCATGGACTTCCTGTTGATTATATCTATCAGACTTTGCTCAATCTCCAGCAGGTCATACTCTGCCTTACACTGGACACAAGCCCACGCTGATCTGACAAACAAAATTGAAAGCTCACTATAAAAAATCTTATATTCATTATCTAACCTTTATTAGCAATTTAATTTGTAAACCATGAACATTCATGTAAAACAGGTTCTTTTGAGACATCATAAATTTTAAAGTGCATAAAGAGGCATAATTTTGTAAAAAACAAAAACAAAACCTACAGAGTTATGGCCCTTGGTTAGATAGTAGTGAGTGAGTGAGTTGGGTTTACGTCCGGCCAACAGTATTCAGTTATTTGCAGACTGTACCCGCATGGGACAAGTTATAGTGCTGCCTCACTGGAATGCACCTTCGGCGGGCACCCCACTCAGTCACATTACCCTGACACCGGCCCGACCAGTCCTAGAACTACCCCTTTAATGTTGAGCGTAGACAGGGGAGCTACTAGTACCAAGTATTAACGACTTTTGGTCTGTTGCGGCTGGGGATCGAACCCACAACCTTCTGTACCACAGGCGGACGCTCTACCACTGAGCCACGTGGCCGGTCGGTTAGATAGTAGTCCTTGTGACAGTGAACAAGCGTGTGAAGTTTCATGAACAGTAAAGAAGTAATAACCAATGTTATAAATTTCCGGACGACAATGACAAGCGGAAGCCAGAGTTACGATAATGGCTCGTATTTTTTTTCCTCGAAAAAAACAAGACAAGCTAGAAATAAAGACATCATGGATATTAATAAGATCAAGTTTTACTACGGCATATGACACATGAATTTTTGGCCTTGACAGAAACAACAGAATTGGTACAACCTGTCTTGAGTGATCACTAAACATGTTTTAAATTTGGGTCTATAATACAAGTGGAAGCTTAATAACACATTACCCCCTAGTGACGCATTTTTGCGCCTCTATAAAATTCACATTGTGAAACCATTGTGATAAATAGAGCATTTGCTCCTATAGGAGCAAATGCTCTATTTATCACAATGGTTTCAAACTACGAAATTCTAAAAATTTCCTTTCCTCTAGTTAATGCTCCTTTTCGGTAGATTATTTCAAAACGTTTGGGTCTAAAAATAGCCTAGGACAGAATGAGTTAAAGCTTAAAGGCAGGACGAAAAACTCAATATGAATCCTGAAACTGGTAACTCATGAAGTACAAATAACATTCGTCCATTAATCTTTTCTCCAGAATACCTCCATTATTTATCCATCAAATCCAACATCATTTTTAGAGTGTGGTCACAACATAGGGTTTGGTGGAGAAACGATGATTTTGCTGTTTCAAATACACTTCTCATCTTTGACTGTAACTTACCCGCTATTAGACTGGCTGAGGTACGGATCTCTGCAGAGGTCAAGGTCTCGTATGTGGTTGCACGACTTACAGATCACCTCAGGCAGGACATATGACAGACATGGGTCCTCAAATTGAGCCTCTGAGGAAAACTCGCCAATACCTATGAGCTTCAGCAGATCTCTCTGCAGCTTGGTGACTTGGATGTTGATATTGGTGTCCAGCGACAGTACCTAAAGTGGAAGGACAATGTAAGGTCTTATCAGGGAGTTAAAAAAAGCAAACAGAGTAGACCCTGATCAGATGGCTCCTATAGGAGCTGTCTGATCTGGGTCTACTCTGTTCGCAAAGGTGTAGAAAGGAGTATTTATGGAGTACAGGGTTAAAGTATAATAAGTCTATAGTGACCACCCAAAATGAGTTTTATTCTGGACTTTAACCCTTTACTCCAGAAATAAGCCTTATAAAATTTAATCTAATATTCATGAATACTCATGGAGGAAAGGATTAGTACAAGTGATAGCTTAATGCAGGGCGAGACTTTTTCTTTATATGGCTTCTATAGGAAGGTACTTCCAATTCGTTCAAACTTTTGAGAAACTTGAAGTGTCAAACAGTCTGATTCCTGATGAAACACCAAGTTGCTTAATAGCTTCTGATCTGGATCCAACTGTTTGCAAATGCATGTAGGGTCCAAATTAACAAGAAAATGGAAAGAGCACAACACATGTAAGAAACTAGAAAACTGACTCAGTCAGAGAGGGCCCTGCAGTCGATCGTTTGTTGAAAATGGCATTTTTGATAAATCAAAATTATTAACAGCATTTTTTGAAGATCCAAGGGCAGATAACTCTAGACATAGTGATCAGATTCAACCCAAAAACTATAGGCGTCTTCCTCTGATGATACTATAAAGCATATGCCCTTAATATGAAACCAACATGTGAATTACTGTTTGAGTTATCGTGTCACAACAAAATTGTTGACAGACGGACGGACAGAAAATGTGATTCCTATAGGGCTCCTGCATTTTCAATGCTGGGCCCCAATAAATAAATCATTCATTTGATATCTCAAACTTCAAGGGACTATATAAATCATTTCCAGATAACAGAGGTTAAAGTCATCCAATTTCAAATCTGATCCAATTTCTCAAGTTCACAGCTTAATGCAATCTAAAGTAACGCTCAAAGCTCCTGTTACATATGTTTCTATCTATACTTAGTGATATATTTCAGAACAATTCTGTAAATTTTGGAATGACCAAACTTTCTCTTCGAGTTCCCTTGGGTGGGGCCATTTTTTGCCCGGGGGTCATAATTTGAACAATCTTTGTAGAGGACCATAAGATATCTGAGTTCAAGACATCAATGCTAAACTGTACTTTGATATCTCGGTAATGGACAATGTTGTCCCTGCTGATTATTTTCATAAACATGAAGGACCACAACTTAGCTCCATCTTGGGTCAGACACAAACATGATAAGAGCACAACTAAGCATGTGGGTGAACTAAAAGTCTCAAAATTGTTCCCTAAAAACATTTTCCAATGTTTCAATGCATGGTATGGTTAAATCAAGGAGAAACCATAAAGGGATAAACCCAACAAATAGGATGGGTTTAAAAACATTCAATTTTTCAATTTACCTTGAAAATTAAATTTAATAGCTTGCATTCATAGAAATAAATTCAGGATTTTCAAACTATTCCGTTAACATTTGATGTTCCTTCTACCAAAAACAAAAGTACTTGTAATTCACCCATTCCCTGTTCAGTATTCATGTAAGAAGTAATGACAATGTGAATATTTATTAATTTTTATAATGTTAACTTTTCGAGGGAAGGCTTTACTTTGACAAAACTGTAGAGTCAGATCTATATCATGTCAAAAGCAAATACAGCAGACCCTGATTGAACAGCTCTTATAGGAGCCGTCTAATCTGGGTCTACTGTTTGCAAATGCGAGGGGAAGGATAAAACACGAGACTCTGCCAGTGTCTATGACGATTATCTACCTTGCAGACTGACTTGATGAATTCTAGAGCAGGGTTGTTCAGAGGGAGATGCGAGCCTGGGGGGCGGGGAAACTCTTCTGAAGGGTTGTTCTTGCTGCGATTACCACTCAGTTTCTTGTGAATCTTTTGAGTAATTCTGAAAATGTAAAGTTTGTTTTAACACAATGTCATGTTTCTGTTAAAAATTTCGAACAATGGGCATAGAAAAACTTAATAACTGAATGGACAAATTAAAAAAATGAAAGACTATTCAAACTTTATGGTTAAGATGAAAGTTTCAGAAACAAGACCATTATCTTGGTGCATAAAAAGACACAGAAGAATACAACTAAAACCTAAGGGCTTTCCTTCGTTAACCCTTTCTCTGTTGAAAACTCATGTAAGAAATGATGACATGAATTTTTCATGCCATATGTACACAGGATTTTCTAATTTGAATCTACAGTGATGTCTCGTTAATCCGGAATTCGTTAATCCGGAAAACTCGCGATCCGGACGAAAGTCGTGGGGAACGGATTTTTTGTGCAATAAATTGACTCGTTACATCCGGAAATTCGCGTTCCGGAACCGGACATAGATTTCCGGTAACCAATCTATGTATTTACCTGTATTCATGACCCGTTAATCCGACCGGGTCAGTAGTCCCGGGGCTTAATTGCCCACCCCTGCCACTTAACAATAGTGCACCGCGGAGGTGCGAATACTTGTGTTTACAATCACGGGCATGGGTAAAACAACCCCCGACTGTGTGCAAACTGGCTATTTATCAAAGCATATGTGCGGGTAGTGATGTTTGATATTCATTAATGTTCCTTAATGAGATGCACACTCGCCCAATTAATTTGTTACGTTAAAACCGCGCCGCCATCGTTAAACTGTTAATCACCTTAAATGATTTGCTAATTCAGTATTTATCGGGGATTCCCGCTATTTAGGGATTCCCTAAGATCCTAACTCACGCGTGAGCTGGCTGGTTCCCGACTTACAAGTACATGTTTGCGGATGGAATATTCGGGAAACCAGTCATGTCAAACATGGAGACCTACGTCGATTTTACAAAATTTACCCGCAGGCATATTCGATAATCCACATTGTATTACTCAAATGAGAGAACTGACACTTATGGATAGGGTGCAAAAAGCATTTCGAACGACAAACAAGGCAATTATTTTGATATGACTTGCGATTATTACGTGCATATGCACACATGAACGTTACAAGAAATGATTTCTTGATGCGAAAGTAAATGATAGAGTTGATATTTTGCAGCATATGACGGTGATTCGTTAATCCGGAAAATTCGTTAATCCGGAAATTTCGCCGGGAACGAACGTTTCCGGATTAACGAGACATCACTGTACTCTGTTTGCAAAGGCATGAAAAGGTGTTTATATGAAGGAAAGGTATATCATGCCAAACTTTTCATGAAACAATTGTTAAACCAAACTAAGCTGAGCTGGTAACAAACAGTCTACACATTTCCAAACATGCATGGCTTTCTTTTATACTACTATTCAAACTACTGCTTCTGACTTACGCAAACATTTGCTGTGCAAGGTCTCCACTGATCAGGGTCTGAGAGAAGCTTACTGCAGACGGTGTTGTTGTGGCATCCAGCATAGTCTGTGTTTGACTGTCTCGCCGTCGGCGTATAGGGGTGTTGCCGGGCGTCAGTCGTCGCTGTTCCTCCTGCAAGTTGCTGTAGACTGACAGAACGTAGCCAGCTACAATCATCTACAAATGAAGCACCAACGTTGAGATACAGTAAAATCTCTCTACAATGGACACCAAATTGAAGCTGTCTACATTATTTTACAATAACTTTTATTCATTTCTCATCAATGAGATCAATCTGTATATGAAGTTTGAAGTCAAAAGCTTCAGTACTTTTGAAGGTTTATCCCGGACAAAAATATCAAGTATAAAATAATAAAGGTCAACAACTCCAATGTACCAACAACGAAGTTATAGGTTGTGTGCATTGTTCATGTCTCTTCAATGAGATTTATCTGTATATGAAATTTGAAGCCAATAGCTTAACACCTTTTGTACTTTTGAAGTAATGCTCTGGTTAAGAATTTGTAACGGCCGGCCAGACACTCATTACTTCATTTACGGGAGTATAACCAGTCATGTCTAACACAGAGGTACATGTAAGATGCGTAAATTAAAACATTATCAAGAATAACTCCTTTATTCTCCATTAAACACTATGTTGTGACCATTCTTTAGAATTGTCTCTTTGAGACGATTCTAAAGAGTGGTCACAACATAGGGTTTGGTGGAGAAATAATGATTTTAGTACATTTATCTGTTGCTCTGATAACCCTTTCCTCCATAAATACGCCTTTCTATGCATCTGCAAGTCACTTCTTGAAACCATTGTGATCTATTTATCACAATGGTTTCTATACTACACAATTATGACATTTTCCTTTTCTCTAGTAAATGCTTCTTATCGGTAGATTCATTCAAAGAGGTTGGGTCTAAAAATAGCCTATGGAGGAATGGGTTAACAATTTATACCATGATGAAAACTGGTGTCTCGTCTGGATCCATACAAAGCTGGTGCTACAGTAAGTATCATTGCAATAGTACAACTTGCTACATTACAATCCCTCATGAAAATTAGCCCTAGAGTTTACCAATAATGGTTCCTGAAACGTCAAGACTGGCCTTTCAGGGTACCGGCTACTTCGCTGTCCAGAAAGCAATACAATTAACTCTTTCTATATTTATTCCATATTTCAATACCTACTCAATATTCAGTCAAAATAGTTGTGAATTATGGAAGGTGGAACATTGTAGCCATTTAGAAACTAAAGGAACAGAGTTATCGAATTCCATTAGCAAATAGAGCAGACCCTGATCAGATGGCTCCTATAGGAGCTGTCTAATCTGGGTCTACTCCGTTTGCAAGGGCGTAGAAAGGCATATTTATGGAGTGAAGGGTTAAGTAAATAATACAGAGGGGTGTTTACCAGTCAAGTAACTTTCTACACACTTCAGTTCTTAAAGATGATTCCATATATGCAGGCCATGTGACAAGATTTAGAATGTTCAACCCCTGATTTTGGTCATGTCTGGAACACACCTCCTAAACAAAGTTACCAATTTGCCCATACAGGCTTTACAGATTAACACTAAATTAGTTGTTAACTTACACTAAAGTTAGTCTGGCAAGCCCCTGCCTCCGGCAAGAAATGCATTATGTTCCAGTTCATCTCGATCTCCGGCTATAAAGAAGTGAAAGAAATGATACAGAAACACATTTTGTAATTTAACGAAATGTGATCAAAGAGATACAAGTAAATGAAGAATGGTCAGAAAATAAAATAAAAAGCCATACTGTTGTGTACTTGTGGCCATATCTAAAACTGGTGTGGCCATCACACAAAATTTCTACACACTGAACACTATAGTGATGTCCAAAATCTCCTCTATTGCCTTTTATGTTCATTACAAGTCAAAATGCAGTCAGAAATTTCATGATTAAGATTTCCAATGCGGACAGGACAGAACGTATGCCTGCTGAAGTTAAGTCAGTAAGGGATCAAACTACAGCTATCATCAAAGGCAATTCATTCCTCTGCAGAATTGTTGGTGAGAATCTTGGTAGATTATTTTGAATTTTCCCCTGCTAATCTTGTTGAAAAACTGGTACTAAATAAAAACAAGTTTCATGCGGCGCAAATGCTTTTCTGATTTGGTGCTTGTCCACTGCAAATGCTCTAGAGATCTACCAACCTATGAAGTTTCAAGTTTTTGCACGACGACGCCACCAATGCCCCATTGATCACAATAGCTCGACTTTTTTTTCTCAAAAACAGACAAGCCAAAAAAGAAAATGCGTCCATGGGACATGGTCGCCCCTGCATGACAGACCGAAAAGGGGAGTACAACTCACTATGATAATGCTTCAGACCAAATATCAAATCATTCCAGCATACACCGGCCAAGAAATCTTTGACGAAAATTTTACAGGACTAACGTACACACAAGGGTAAAACTGAAAGCCCCCATCGCCTAAAGGTGGAGGCATAAAAAATTTCTGAATGGCAATTCTGAGTAGCAATAACATAGGGCTGAGAAATAAGAGAGTCAGTACTTAATGTCATTGATTGGCTCATTAGTCCATTGACTATTGAGTAGCATAAAAAATTGGGTACTTAATGCAGGATGGAAGACATACAAAAAGTTCCTAGAAGCATTTTGCATGACTTTCATCCTGCAGTAGGTAAATCACCACTTACAAAAATCTCAATTCTTCTTCACTAAAAGTTCGGATTAGAGAGGTAATACTGCATGACGTGACCCGTTTACTTACATCATCGTCACTGTCTGACTTGTTCAGTTCCTCATCAGCCTCATCCCTGGGCTCTTCATCCTCCTCACTGTCTGCATTCTTGTCCTCCAACACCTCTGGTGGGTGCTGGTCCACCTCGGCTTCAGACGGCAGCTTGCCTTTGATACCCCCATAATTAGCCTGTAGATATGAAACAGAAGAAATTCTACATGACAAGCTCTATAAGCTCTTCCGTCTACCATGACAAGCTCTATAAGCTTCTTTGTTTACCATGTGATTGCCTAACCCTTAACTCCATAAACATTCATGCAAGAAATAATTACATAACTAAGTAACAATAGAGTCCATTCAGTTTAAAAGTCTCATGTTAGTCGATTCTGCATGACAAATAGTGCAGACCCTGATCAGAGGGCTCCTCCAGGTGCCCTCTGATCTGGGTCTACACTGTTTGCAAATGACAGTGCACTGGTTTCCCCCATTGAAAGGGTCAAGTATGTAAATGCTTGAGGCAAGCATCTTACCGGGTCCAGCCACATCAGGTACTCCCAACACTCTTCATATGTCATCTCTATGAGATGGAACAGCTCACGGGACTTGATACTGTTTGTGATATACTCAACATAGGCAAGAGCATCCATGAGCCTTCGCTTCTTTGTGCACAGGACCACACGATTGAAGTTTGCATACACTATGTTGGAGCCCAAGCGTTTGAACTCTCCCATCAACTGTAATATGATAATTAGCTTTCAAATGAACTGCAAGGGACAAGGATAAAAAACAAAATGCAGCATTTTATGATCAGGCCCAGTGACTTACAAGTTCAACTCACATCTAGATCAGATAGTTCTTGTATGAGTCTGCTGTTTGTGTATGAAATAGATCGGATTCTTTTGTTCACAAAGTCGTTACAGAAGTCATAATTTAACTTAGAGCTAAATAATATTCAGTCATTATTTTTCACATTCAAAGTCATCAGGAAAATAACTGGTCCAGATTTTTTATCAGAAATCTATTATTGGTAACAATCCAATTGTGCAATTCAAGATTAGGAAATCTGGATAAAATAAATTCATATTGTTGGTATTCAATTGAGTTTGGCTGAAAATGGGATGGGAGATTTTTATATGCTTCCTATCTTCATATCTAGCATGCAAGTGCTGTTAATATGGTTACTTTGAATACTAAAACAAGAGCTGCGTGCGGCGCAAACGCTGCTCCGATTTGGTGCTTATCCAGCTAAATTAAAACTTGTTAAAAACAATAAAGGGCCATAACTCCAAAATTTTGAAATCTAGAGTTATGGTTCTTATGTAGGGGCCTTCCCTTCAATGAGATTTACTAACCTATGAAAATTCATGTTGATACCTCTTATACTTTTCGAGTAATGAGCTACATTAAAGTTTTTGCACGCCGACGACGACAACGACCCTGTTATCACAATGGCTCAACTTTTCTTCAAAACAGACGAGCTAATAAACAAGAATTAAGATGACTGCCCTACCTGCATGAACACTTTCTTCATCATGTTGTGGAGGGTCCGTCGCAGTGCTGGATCATATAATAATGAGTTGCTGCTTCTTAACCACCTGAAGTTGTACAATGATCATAAAACTTTATATATTATCCATTTGCAGTCAGGATCCACACTCTCCTTTGGAAATTTAGAGGGGAATTGTAATGGAGGTGTTACTCCGTGGGACCCTTTTCAAGTTACAGACCAAAACACAACCATAAATGAAGTTGAAATTATATATAGGCTAACCCGTTACTCCATAATTACACCTTTCCAAACAGAGTAGACCCAGATCTGACGGTTCCTATACAAGTCGCCTGATCAGGTTCTGCTGCTTGCTTATGATATAATATAGACATAATACTGTAGTTTCTGCTATGGCCCAGTTAACCCATTCCCTCATATTGATGCCTCTGCAAAAGTTACCTGTTGAAATCATTGATAAATAGAGCATTTGCTCCTAAAGGAGCAAATGCTCTATTTATCACAATGGTTTCAAACTACAAAATTCTAAAATTGTCCTTTTCTCTAGTTAATGCTCCTTATCAGTAGATTTATTCAAAGAGGTTTGATCTAAAAATAGCCTATAAAGGAAAGGGTTAAGACTCCTGACCCACCTATAAAAGTGTATAATCTGGTTGTCGGCAAAAACGTTGGAATGGACAGTGACATCCCGGACCCAGCCCTGAACCATCGTCTTCAGAATCCTGGAATAGGAAGATATACAATTCTACTAGACACTTGAGAAGAACTTAAAAAGGGTAACGAGTGCTGCTCAGCATGTTGCCCAGAGCTTTTCGAAGCATGTCATCAGTCCCAATCTCTATCCTTCTTATTTTAATGTAAAACTCTTTAGATTATTCAAATTCGCATTATCCGGCATTTGTCAAAGTCATATTCTGTACTGTGTGAATGTATACCTGTGATTTTTACACCTATTATTCGAAACTGTCGACAAACATGGATTTAAGGACTTACGAACACAGACATATAGGCGCCATTTTGAAAAACTTTCAAACAATGAGGTATAAATATATCCTATATACCAAATCAGTAAAATTCAACAGGACCACGGCGTGTGTTAGATGCATGATTTAATCATTTATTTATATGCAGCATGTTTGTTTAATGCAAATTTAGAATTTTAAGAATTAAATGTTTCACAGTTAAATTGTGTCTACTATTCTTATTGCTAATTTTCTCCATCAATGGTAAGACATTTTTTCAAGCAACTATCCCTAGTCTCAATAAACACTTCATTTGTGCTTATTCTTGTATGCTCAGTACTTCTATTTCCATGATAAGGATAACAATTCTGTACCTGAAGACTGTGGAACACAGTGCTGTCTCATCATAGCTGGTCATCATTGTGGCCGCCCCTTGGCCTTGGACCATCTCCTCCAAGGATGACTGGGGCATCGTGTCAAAACTGACAGCACTTGCACCTTCCTGGTCATTCACATGAGATGACTGCAACAAGAACAAAAGCCATTACTATGGGTGACAGTCATACACCACCTAAAGTGATCTATTGAGACATTGATATTTTCAGCTGCTTACCCGCACATCATGTTGACAAGTTTTCATTTGTGATAAACCATAACAGAGAGTATAGCTCTTTATTTAATCTCAAGAGGGGAGAAATCATTGATATTTTCAGCTGCTTACCCGCACATCATGTTGACAAGTTTTCATTTGTGATAAACCATAACAGAGAGTATAGCTCTTTATTTAATCTCAAGAGGGGAGAAATCACTTCCAAACCCTGATAAGATGCGCAAATTAAAACATTTTCAAAAATAACTTATTTCTCCACCAAACCCTAGGTTGTGACCACTCTTTAGAATAGCCTCAAAGAGACCATTCTAAAGATTGGTCCAAATATTCTAGGGGTTTTATGACGATTTCAGTATTTGAGTATGCAATTTCATCAGTTACTTTGCATTTTATTCTGTTATCCCGATAAGAAATTCAATTTCTGGACATGAAACCAATTCCTCCACGAATATTCATGTTAGAAATAATGACATCATGAATATTAATTGGATTAATTTTTTATAATAGCACAAGGACATAGGAATGTTTAGCAATGGCAGAAACTGAAGAATCATATCAATATTATATCATAAGCAAACAGAGCAGACCCTGATCAGACGGCTCCTATAGGAGCCGTCTGATCTGGGTCTACTCTGTTTGCAAAGGCATATTTAAGGAGTAAAGAATTAAGTGTACTTCATATCCGAAAATCTCCAACAGATCTTCCTTTACCTCAATGACTGTGTCCACGGCCAAGCTGGCAATATCAAGTTCTACACAAACTGTTGAATATGCCCCAGGGTTGTTCAGCTCTGTCACCAGATTCTCTACTTCAATGCCTAGTCTGTTGTCGTCTGCCTCCTTGCCTCCCAGATCTGGCCGTTCAGTAGGCGAGCACCACAGAATGTGGTTGTGTTTGTTGAGGTGACGGGCAAAAAAAATGTCACAGCCTGACAAAGTTATGTCCTTGGGGATGTTGCCAATTGGAATGTGCAGATAGCGACACTGTTCAATCATTGCCTGGAGAAATAGAATTAAAACTGTACAATAAGTTTCAGTCACAAGCCCCGTCATTTTCAAATAACCGTGTTGATTTACGTCCATTTCTGTCAACTATGAGCTAATTGGACTCCTGTATCTTATGCTATGAAAGTAATTAAGGAACAAGAGTGTTCAGAGGAACACGTGTCACCTGCTCGCAACCGACACAAAAACTGTTAATATGCTGGAGTGCGACTATTACCTGCACTATGAAGGAAAGCTACCTGACCTGTAATATGAAGGAAAACTATCTTAATTGCAGTATGAAAGAAGGCTACTTTACCTGCAGTATGACATCCACATTCATGTAGTGCTGAAGCATGCGGCGACATCCAACTCTCTGCCAGTCCAACACACCATACAAGTTCTCACTGAAATACATCCATACATGTACATTCTAACTTCATTATCTCAAAGTCAGAGAGAGATAAACGAGTTTCGAGACTAAATTCTTTTCAGGTACGAAAAATGTAAACAATGCTGACTGAAATAAGACACAAATATACAATATTAAGCAAGAGCCGTGTGCAGCGCCAACGCTCGTCTGATTTGGTGCTTGTTCAGCTAAATTAAAAAAAATATATAAAGGGCCACAACTCCAAAATTTTGCTATCAAGAGTTATGGTTCTTATATAGGGGCCTTCCCCTCAATGTGATCTACTAACCCATGAAGTTTCATGTTGAGTAATGAGCTACATTAAAGTTTTTGCACGACGACGACAACGCCAACGATGCCTACGACCCAGTGATCACAATAGCTTGGCTTTTCTTCAAAACAGACGAGCTAAATTAAAAATGCAGCCTCTGATCAGAATGTCCATTTTGCAACTCATCAGCCACTATTTAAGTGTTTAAGGATTAATCATAATGTATATAAAGTGGAATGGCCCCTCTGTTATTTACTAGTGGAATGGCCCCTCAGTTATTGACTAGTCTTTTCATTATATTTACAGTAGAACTCCTCTAAACGGGAATTTTATTAAAGAATAATTTATATTTTTTAATGCATTAAGCTGCCACTTGTCTGAAAGACCGGTTTAGATACCATTATAATGTCTGGTTTAGAGGGGTTTTACTGTTCTCATTTTACCAGAAAATCATCTGCAAGTCTGTAACCCTTTTATATGTACCAGCCTCTTTACATGTAATATATTTACTTGTCACAGTAAGATACAAACATCCCACTCACCTGTCAGTAATGTGTATTGGTACCAAGGGGAAATCTCCCAGACCTGGCATTGTTGAGATCAAATGCTGGAAGTCTGTAACAAAGTAAGTTAGCTTTACAGGAGGCACAAAGTCTCTGCAATGCAAAGTCCCCATAAAACTGGTCTGAGAAAATATTTTCTTCTTTACGTACATCTTCCGATTAACGTTGTTCATCTGTGAAAGTTTTCAGTAAATCCATTGGTGTATAAGAAGTTGCCCACACAAGACTTGAGGGACATACATACAGTCAAGCAACAAATAAACCTGTTAGTATGAACAATCTTTCAATGGACAGTGAAGAGAAGTTTCAAATTACCATGTGCAGACTGGACAGCTATGTAGGTGGGACCACGCTTCTCATCCTTGTAGGCAGAGAGAAGACGCTGTATGTTTCTGTACACCTGGTTGACATCCTTCTCCAGGCGATACTCCAGCTTGTGTCCACTACCAGGTAGCATAGCCTCATCTACTCCCTTTGTTACTCTGAAACAAGGGAAAGTAAACCACCTTTGAAACAAGAGCTGTAACGGAATCGGTTACAGAATGTCCCCCAAACGAAATGGAACTGGAACGAAAAGATACTGATGAGCAAAATATCTAAATATTCAATAATCACAGGTCATCACCAAGTTACCATGGCAACCAAAACTTTTGAAACAGCTGCCATTAAGTTAGAGGAATCCATATACCCCTACTTACCAATTTTGAGCCAATTCTAGTAACATCTGAATTTTTACCAATCAGAGGCAACCACTCCGTTATGATGGCAACAAACCCTTCGAATCACCTACGATTGAGATCGGGTAACCAAAATACACAATCAGTAATTTTCGGCAAAAGAGAACAATATCCAAATTTTGACCAATCAGATTCCACCATTCGGTTACCACGAGTTTGCACAATATGTCCAATCACTTCGTTTGGGGAACATAATAACTAGTGAAAGGAAGTCAAGTTATAGATCTATGAGGCAGGTGGTACTGTAATCCTGCTTTAACCCTTTCCTCAATAGGCTATTTTTAGACCCAATCTCTTTGAATTAATCTACCAAAAAGGAGCATTTACTAGAGAAAAGGAAAATGTTGGAATTGTTTAGTTCTGAAACCATTGTGATAAATAGAGCATTTGCTCCTAATGGAGCAAATGCTCTATTTTTCACAATGGTTTCAAGAAGTGACTTTTACAGAGGCATAGAAAGGCATATGTATGGAGGAAAGGGTTAAATGCTAAATAAAGTGGAATGGCCCATCAGTATCATATTTAACTATGTAGTTCTTCAGTATAAACGGCTTTAAATTTGCTAGATTTTGAATGCTAGATGATTTTGAATGACAAGCCTTCTGATCTGGATCTACACTTCTTGCAAATGTCAGACAACTAGAAATGTGTCCATAGGACACTGATGAACACACTTCAGATTGTTTTGGTCACAAAAAGCAAGGGTCATAATCATGTATGCAACAACTGAAGTGATTTATATGGCTATGGAACTTCACCAAGATATAATGGCCACAAATAGGTGTGTAAAGTTGGATGAGGATTGGACAAATACTTTCCAAGAAAGAGTCCGGACAAACTCTTTTAGATGTGTGTACGTATGTACGTGCGTACGGACAAGGGCAACCCTATACGCCACCACTATGTGGGGACATAAAAAATAAAAATTACCTGCATTCAAAGGATTAATTGTTCTTACTTGACATTCCGTTCTGCATTGAACATGGCATTGAGGTTGGGCATCTGGTCACTCCTGACAGTGTCCACCACAAACACTGTGGCCTTCAGGGACATAGGAAGGAACAAGCCATACATCATCTTAGTACCACTGAAAATATATGGATAAACAGAGCTTAATCCTTTCTTTCCTATAAACGACTTTCATTGCCTTTGAAAACAGAGAAGACCCAGATCAGACAGCTCCTACAGAAGCTGTCTGATCAGGGTCTGCTCAGGTTGCTTAAGAAATTATAATAAATCTGATCGTACAGTTATCATTAATACCATACATTCATGTGTACATATGCCATTATAAAAATTCAGATACAAAATACTCATGATGTCATTATTTCTGACATGAAGACATAGGGTTTGGTGGAGAAATGACGATTTTAGTATTTGAGTACAGACAGTAATCTGTTGCTTGGTGCAAAAGTTAAAAAAATAAAAATACAGTAAAACCTCAATATAACGGCCACTAAATTACATAACGTATTTTATGTTAAAGGCAGGTGGATGCTTAAAGCAAGGTGAAAGTAAAACAGAACGCTCCTATAGAAGCGTTCTGTTTTACATTCACTTTGTTTTAAGCAATCACCTGCCCAAAACTAATGAACACAATTCAGTGGTCGTTATAGAGAGGTTTTATTGTACCTCAGAGTGAAATTTCAATAGTGAATCTTACCAAACATGATGATACAAGTAGAGGTGCTTTATAGATTTTGGCTCCATGTATGAGAATTGGGCCAGAGTTCTAAACTCCAAATGCTCCAGCTCGAATGTATCAGTCTCCTGGGAAAAAAGAAAATAATTATTAACAGCCATGTGGCATGGTGAGAAAAAATATATAGCTGCATCTATGACAGAAGTATTCAGGAAATCTAAGAGAAATCGGAGCAATAGATAAGATACATAAATTAAAACATTTTTAAGAATAGCTTCTTTATTTCTCCACCACACCCTATGTTGTGACCACTCTTTAGAAGCGTATCAAAGAGAATATAAACATATTACAGTAGAACCCCTCTAATGTGACCACTTAATGAATAAACATGGGTGTCTTTATAAGCAGGTGGTTGCTTAATGCAGGAGAAAAGTAATGCAGAAAGGTCCTCCAGGGGCTTTCTGCATTACTTTTGTCCTGCATTAAGCAACCACCTGCATCTAGCACCAAGAATTATACCTATTTAGGTGGTCGCATTAGCGGGTTTTTTCTGTATAAGCAAAGACAGCAGATACTGATCAGACAGCTGTCTGATATGGGACCAGGGTCTTCTCTGTTTGCAAAGGCTTAGAAAGGTGTGTTTACGGAGTAAAGGATTAAAAAGCCTATTGGAAGAAAAAATAATTTTGAAATGCGAAGCAAGCAAATAGGCTAAGTAACTAGAACTGTAAGCCAAAGGCTAACGAATACCCCCCCACCTGTCTGCTTGTCAGAACACCTATCATCAATCTGAACGTATGTACATACAGAAAAATGAAGAGATTTAAAAACAATACATGCCCCAACCTAATTTATGTAATAAAAATGAAGAATAATTCAGAGAAACAAGACCCTTTCATGAGGTTTTTGTAAAATCCAACGTTCTAAAGCTAGGTACCTTTTCAGAAAAACATTAAGTTCAAGGACAATAACTCTGACAAAAATTATTCAACAAGACCCATATTTGAACTTAAGCTGTACCTCATCTAGATTTAGCTCTATGTCAAATATGACGTTATTATCTCTAACCACTTCCAAAGAAAGACTGGAAAATTGAAAATTTGACAAAAAATTAAAGTTCAAGGGCCATAACTCTGTCAAAAATTATTCAACCAGACTGAGATTGGGAATTAAGCTGTAAATTCATCTAGAGTTAGCTTTATGCCAAATATAAAGTTAATATCTGCAACCACTTCCAAAAAAAGTCTGGAAAATCCCAAATTTGAAGAAAAAAAAATAAAGTTCAAGGGCAATAACTCTGGAAATAATTATTCAACCTGAATGAGATTGTAACATAATATGTAACCTATCTAGATTTAGCTTTGTACTAAATATAGAGTTGATATCTCGAGTCACTTCCATAAAAAGTCCAGAAAACCGGAAAACATAGGTAGGGGACTAAAAAGGGGAGATTACTCTTGAAGTAGTGGTCCGATCATAATGGAAATATGCCGTGCGCAGGTTTATATGGTCATATGGCTATACATGAACTTTCAACAAATTTGAAGCAAAACTGTAGAAGAAGAAGGCCGGACAAAATTGTGTCCACGGACGGACAGACGGACAACCTGATTCCAGTATACCCCCCCAAACTTCGTTGTGGGGGGTATAATAATAATTCCACTCACCCTGCCAGCCATGAACTTGGCAAAGTCCCTATTCACCATGGTGACACAGCCCAGCTTGACAAGGGCCCTGAACATCAAGGGTACCTGGGTCTCGTAGACACCCTCAATATCCGGGGAGGAGAGGTCTGCACTGATCTCACTGAAGAAAGTTAATCATTATGTTTATTGTACATTTTCAGGTGGTTGCACATTTGTTGATATGTTAAAAATGTTTCCAATTTACTTAAATAATATTAAGTGTGTTTACAGTAAAATCTCCCTAGTGGCCTCTTCAAGGAGACTTGTTCCAAGTCTTTGAGACAAGAGCCTGATGCAGGCAAAACTAACGCAGACAGACCTTTTTCTGCCAATTCCGGGAAAAAGCATTTTAATAATTGGGATTTTTTTACATGCATAATACTCAATGATTTGAAGAGCATTTAGCCCAATTTTTACCTATTTTGCACTATTTTTAAGAATTTTATTCAAATTGTTTGTGTCTATTGGGATTTTCTTTGCAAAATTTGGAAAAATGTAAGATAGTTTGCATTGGGAATGAGTCCTTTAACGGAGCCGTGTAGATGCCAGAAAAAGGCCTGGCAGAAATAGGGAGTTGTTTAGGAAAGAAATCATGCAACGGAGTTCAAACATTACATGTCTGTTGTGTTGCATTGCAACACCTGTCCCCCGTCCTCTGAAAAAACTGTTGATGTTGATGGTGACCTTGACCTTCGACCTAGTGACCTAAAAAACAATAGGGGTCATCTAGTCGTCATGACCAACCACCACAGCAAGTTTGAAGATCCTAAGCCAAACCCTTCAGCAGTTATTGATCGGAAACTATTTAACAAGTTAAGGTCATTGCGACCTATTGCGACCTTGACCTTTGACCTAGTGACCTAAAAAACAATAGGGTCATCTAGTTGTCATGACCAACCACCACAGCAAGTTTGAAGATTCTATGCCAAGTCGTTTGTTAGTTATCATTCGGAAACCATCGATCTACCGACCGACCGACCGACATGTGCAAAGCAATATGCCCCCATTTTTTCAAAAGGGGGGTATAATAAAAACAGACAAATTAGCAAGGGTAAAGACTCACTTGATGTGTTCTATATAGACATCCTCTGGTACAGAATACTCATACAGGTTCAGGACAGGGTGAGATCTGGGAAGGGTCTTAATCGTCTTCTTCCACACTGAATACATAAAAATAAGATTGAATCTAGAGTGCACAAATTGCACATTAACTTCATAACTGGAGAGGGAAATGGGTGGGGTGGCATTAAGCTGACATCTGTGTATAAAAAGCAAGACACATCTTTTCAGAAATATTTAAGAGAGATACAGTTGAACTTCAATATCTCGAACTTCAAGGGATCATACAAATTACTTGAGATATCAGAATTTTCTCAAGTTCACAGATTAATCGAGGTCTAAAGTAATGCTGAAAGCTCCTATAGGAGCTTTCAGCATTACTTTCGACCTCCATTAAGCTGTCACATATTTTTCTAGATATGCATAGCAATACATTTTAGTCTAGAACTATTCTGTAATGTAAATTTTGGAAGGACCAAACATTTACTTCGAAATATCCAAAAGTTTGTGATAAATCTGAGTTCGAGACATCAGTTCTGACAGCTGTAATATGGTAATTGTTCTTCCTTCCAAACTACAACTTGAATCCTGATGTTATTTGGCATCTGGATCCAAAAGGTTTGCAAAGGCCGTCAAGAATTTGTCATTTGCATGCAACAGCTTACAAAAGATCTTGTTGTCCAAGATTAACCCTTTGCTTGCTATTCACGTCAATATACCTCCCTGTAAATAGTGAAGACCCAGATGAGACAGCTCCTGCAGGAGCTGTCTCATCAGGGTCTGCACTATTTACAAGTTGATTGTGCAACCAATGCACTCCACAGCAGTGAGTTCACAGCGAAATACTTGTAGACAGTGAAGATTTATGTAATTATACAACAGGGCATGGGTAAAGAAGGAGAAATGTATTTTAATATTTTAAAATTCAGCAAGCGAAGGGTTAAAATGCTTTGTACAATACATGTACAGAGACCCAGATAAGATGGGCAAATTAATATACTTTCAAGAATAAATTCTTTATTTCTCCACCAAACCCTATGTTGTGACCACCCTTTAGAATCGCCTCTTTAACCCTTTCCTCAATAGGCTATTTTTTAGACCCAACCTATTTGAATAAATCTACCGTAAAGGAGCATTTACTAGAGAAAAGGAAACTATTAGAATTGTGTAGTATTGAAACCTATGGAGCAAATGCTCTATTTGTTACAATGGTTTCAAGAAATGACTATTACAGAGGCGTAGAAAGGTGTATTTATGGAGGAAAGGGTTAAGACGACTCTAAAGAGTGGTCACAACATAGGGTTTGGTGGAGAAAGGGCGATTCTAGTTTTTGAGAATGCACCTTTATCTGTTGATCCGAAAACATCTACCCTACCTCCAAAAAGTCTGTGTCAAGCAATCAGCAATATAGATCTATCACTTAACCCTTTCCTCCATAAATAAGGCCTTTCTACGCCTCTGTAATAGTCACTTTTTGAAACCATTGTGATAAATAGGTCACAATGGTTTCAATACTACACAATTTTAACATGTTCTTTTTCTCTAGTTAATGCTCCTTTTTGGTAGATTTATTCAAAGAGGTTGGATCTAAAAATAGCCTATGGAGGAAAGGGTTAACTACTCATCAGTTCACAATAAAACAAAATTCGTCAGAATAACAGAGTTATCGTTCTTTATTATGACCTTTCCAAGTTCTAAGAGACAACCAGATTTCTACAAACCGGCTAGGCACAACACTTAAGCTTACTTTGTCCCTCTCCAGTCTTCGGTGTTTTCTGGTTCACATAGAATATGCGGGGTATGTTTAACTTCATGGCATGCAGATCACTGCCGATCAATGCCCACAGCTTGAACTGACCAGGATGACCGGTCTCCATCAGCTGAAGAAAAAATATTTTTTGACTCAGGGCAATGATAGTTTTAATACCCAACTCAAGGTTTATAATAGGGCAAAACACTGGCAATATGGATCATTGATTGTTATGGTAATACAGTAAAACCTCTCTATAACGGCCACTAAATTAATCAAGTATTTTGTGTTAAAGGCAGGTGGTTGCTTAAAGCTGAGAAATAGTATGGACAAGGTAACACCTAGACAGACTCCTATATCCAAGAGGTCCAGGTAAGATGCGTAAATTTAAACATTTTCAGGATTAGCGCCTTTATTTTTCCACCAAACCCTATACTGTGACCACATGAAGAGACAATTCTAAAGAGTGGTCACAGTGTAGGATTTGGTGGAGAAATGACAATTTTAGTATTTGGGTACGCTCCTTTTAAGTTTACCTGTAGCTCTGTATATCCTCTGCCAAAAAATTTAATTTATAAGGGTATAAATACAGCAAAACCCCTCTAATGCGACCACTTAATGTATAAACATGGCTGTCTTTATAAGCAGGTGGTTGCTTAATGCAGGACAAAAGTTATGCAGAAAGCTCCTAGGAGCTTTCTGCATAACTTTCGTCCTGCATTAAGCTACCAGCTGCCCTTGGCACCCAGAATTATGCCCCTTTTTGATGGTCGCATTAGAGGGGGGTTTTACTGTAGATTAATTTCCATAACGGGCTGTGTCTTGCATGAATATTCATCAAGTAAATGGTTCATGTACTTGTACATACCTGCACAATCTGCCAGGGCATATCCATTATACTGCGGGCTGTTTTCCTCAGGAACCCACCAATACCGCGACTGCTGCTGCTGCGAGACGTGTGGGCTGGCGTGTCACCGAAGTCAACACGTCGTCTCTTTCGATTGTGTCTTTCTTGCGCTTGCAGTTCCCATTTTCTTTTGTGATAGTCAAGCCAGACCTTTCGCTCCTCCTACAGAACATGTTTAACACAATAAACTTCATAAAGTGACAACCAGAAAACAAGATGTGTTTGTGAAACACTATGCCCCCGATTATCCCCAGTATAAATTTGATCCGTAATTTGATCTCGATATTTGACCTTGGCCTCAAATCACCCCCAAAAATGTTTACTTTCATAAGTTGCACATGCAAGTTTGAAGTATGTATGTGCAATGGCTACAAAATTATCGCAAACGTTAAGTTGTCCACAAACTAACCAACCAACAGACAGACAGGTAAAAAACAATAACACCTCCCCCCATTCCTAACAGGAGGTGGGGATGGGCGACATGAAAACATTGGGATTTATGGTATTTATGTGGGCTCCGAACCAGTATTCGAAAATAAGCAAGTAAATAATCATGTCATTATTTCTCACATGAATATTGATCAGGGAAAGGGTTGTATCATTTCTACTGACCTTGGTGTTCCCCATGGGTGGTGGGGGACCCAGAGAGTCTCTCCATGACTGTGAGCTCTCTGTCTGCGATTCATCCTGACTCTGCGAGTTTTCATTGCTCCTCTTCCTCTTATTGGACACGGCTACCCTCGGCCCTTTGTTGGGTGTTCCCCCAAAGTCTTCTATATCTGCAACATTGTTGGGCTTCTTGAAAATACCCTCCTCCTGAAAAAAACCCAGGTTATCAGTTCAAACTGTCTCAAATCAATCAGCAACTTTTCCCAATAGTTTGGATCCTGAATTTTGGTGGTTTTTTTGGTGTCCTGTCAGGATTCAAACTGCTCAATACTGTAATTTAGAAACAAATGTTAAAATTCTTGAACTTTCGACTTTTTCAGTAGTTTATGATACAGTAAAACCTCTCTATAACGGCCACTAAATTGTGCTATTTAGTTGATATTTAGGGCAGATGGGTGCTTATAACAAGGTGAAAGTAAAACAGAACGCTCCCATAGGAGCGTTCTGTTTTACTTTCAACTTGCTTTAAGCACCCACCTGCCTTTAACACAAAATACTTGATGTAATTTAGTGGCCGTTATAAGAGAGGTTTTACTGTATATGGTTTGAAACTGTTACAATAGTTACTGCAAATCACTTGTGATGGTTTCATATCCCCAGAAGCCCTCTGATCAGGTTCTGAACAGTTTGTATTTCCAAATTCTTTATATACTGGATCAACAGAATATTCAAATTTACATACCAGAAAGAATCATTTGATGAGTATGTAGGCTAACAACCAGTGTCAGCCAATGTACATGTGATAACAATCTAATTAATATTCAAAGCTTTGTTCTGAAATAGAATTGGGAGTCATTCAGAACTTGGCCGAAGATGTCTGATTTCCGTACAAAATCCCCGGTTCTAAAAAGGAGGCTCCTTTTAAAGAATTAAGTAGTATTCAGGGCTTTTTCATCTTCTATAACAGAGGCCTATAAAAGGCCCCTTCTCAATTGAAAATTTCTTTAAAATCATGCAGTTTTCCCAAAAATCAAAACTTACACCAGCTTTTTTGTTTCCCAAATCAGCAATTTTAGCGATAATTCATCCCAAAATCAGCAGGCTAAGGCCTCTTCCCAATTAAGAGAGAAAAAGCCCTGGTATTCGGATAGCGATAATATTTAGCTGAACAAATATATCCTGTCGGAAAATGGGTTGTAAGCATTATTATGTATACGTGTACAGCTTCTGGTGTTGATTAATACGAAAAATGCACATAATAAAGGACACTACAACTGTTAACAAAACAAACACAAACCAACCAACCTGTACAGGTTTCGGTGCCAGTGCAAATATTTCGCTGATTTTTTTCTGCTTGAAAACATCATTTCTCTCAAGAAGTCTTTTCTGCAGCCAGTCAGGATGGGCAATCCTTGGCACCGGGTTAGACACCTGCAAACAGATGCCCCAATATCACCCTTAACCCATTCCCTCATATTGACGCCTCTGGAAAAAACACTTTTTGAAACTATTGTGATAAATAGAGCATTTGCTCCTATGGAGCAAGTGCTCTATTTATCACAATGGTTTTCAAAACTACAAAATTCTAAAAAAAAATCCTTTTCTCCAGTTAATGCTCCTTTTCGGTACATCCATTCAATGAGGTTGGATCTAAAAATAGCCTATGAGGTAATGGGTCTAAATATAGCCTATGAGGTAATGGGTTAACACTTTACCTCATGAATATTCACGTTAGGAATAACTACATCATGAATATTGCTTGCTATAGTTTTAATAACGGCATATAAACACAAGAAATTGCAATCTATAATAATGTTATTCCATAAACAAACAGAGCAGACTCTTATCAGACGGCTCCAACAGGCAGCCTTCTGATCAGGGGGTCTTTTCCGTTGCATGAAACATGAAAAAGCTTTTATATGCAGGAAAGTGTTGAACATCATCTGCAAGTTTTCTTAAAATGTTTTAAAATCTACTCCTTTGAGATTTTCAAATTAAAGAAGCCAGGCAACTCTGTATCGCATTAGAATCCAAGATGTTCGACACCTGGACAATAGTCTGAAAGTAAAACTTATTCAGCATTACAATGTAGTACTGTAGTTTTAAACTACACCTCTCAACTTACATTTTGCAGGGCTGCAGGTATTGTAATGATCTTCATAACACAGCCTCCAAGTCTCTCAATGTAGTATTCCCAGTCTATGATCTGTTAAAATAGAACAACTAAATTTATCTTTTCAACTTGGTATTACACCATCAAGTCAGGACAGCATATAAATTGAAATTTGTCATATGAAAGTGTGAAGCAAGTACGAGTCCATTGCAAGCTACATGCTATAAATGATTTAACCAATTACCTCATAGGCTTTTTTTTTTTTTTTAGATCTAACCTCTTTGAATAAATCTACCGAAAAGGAGTATTAACTAGAGAAAAGGAAAACTTTAGAATTTTGTAGTTTGAAACAATTGTGATAAATAGAGCATTTGCTCCTCTAGGAGCAAATGCTCTATTTATCACAATAGTTCTCATTGTGACATTATAAGAATTTAGTTCAGAAGAATTCACGACATCATTATTTCTTGTATGAATATTCAAAGATTAAAGGTTTACCAACTCTCTTTCCCACATACACTGTATAACAAGAGTATTCAGAGGAACACATGTGTGTCACCTGTTCGAAACTGACATAAAAACTGTTAATATGCTGGAGTGAAATCAGAACAAAGGGGAACAACTCAAAAAGTATTACATCAATGGTCCTCAATGAGAGGAAGACACATGTGAAATTTGAAAGCTCTATAATGATTAGTTTAGAAATGACAGCCAAAAACAGAAAGTGTGATGGACAGACAGATGGTCAAACAGACACACAGACACAGGACGGAACAGTGATCCCTAAGTGACACACTGCCTTTCGGCAGGTGACACAAAAATGGAGCCCATCATACAGAATTGGTTGCATTCCAACATGGCTTACCTCTCTGATATCAAAAGTTGTAATTCCTGGAGATTTTAACCACTTCCTCAGGTAATGTTTTTTCACACTTGGCTCTGCTTCAAAAATTGTAAGAGGTATAGCTCTAAAAATAGAATATAAAACATACTTCAACACACATATCAGCTGTACAAACAGGTTTGCCACAAACCAGAGGAAACAAAATTCCCTGACAATTCCCTGACATAATTTCAAATTCCCCCCCCCCGACGGATTTCATCGTGAAATTTGGTCTTTCTGTCATGATTTTTGTAATACTTTATTGATTTTCTAAAATATATAACCTTCATTCTCATGTTTACAAAAATCCCTGACAATTCCTGGACAGTTGTCTATATTTTCAAATTTCCCCCGACAGTTCTCAAAATTCCCTGACCTTGAAAAACTTTAAATTTCCCTCACTTTTTCCCAGACGCGTGGCAATCCTGACAAAGCTGTACTGGTTGGAAAAGATTGCAAGATATTGGAAACCAGCATCAATTTTACATCACTCTCATTTTATCATAAATCAAATTTCAGATCAAACCCCATCTGACCATTGTCTGCACTATTTGTAGGCCATTGTAAGTAAAATTATTTGTTCTGACAAGCGACACTCATAACAAGTAGTCACGAGTATTTATCCATATATCTTACTCCTCAGCCAAACTCTATCTTAACCTTTTCCTCCATATATACGCCTTTCTAAGCCTCTGTAAAAATTATGTGTTGAAACCATTGAGATAAATAGAGCATTTGCTCCATAGGAGCAAATGCTCTATTTATCACAATGGTTTTAAACTACAAAATTCTAAACATTTTCCTTTTCTCTAGTTAATGCTCCTTTTCGGTAGATTTATTCAAAGTGGTTGTATCTAAAACTAGCCTATTACAGAATGGGTTAATGGTATTTATTAGAATCGTCAACAAGACAACCATTTATATGAACACATTTTTGCTTTTAACCCTTTCTCTAAGAACATTTTTGTATAAATTGATCAATTCATGAATATTCATTCACTAACCTTTTTTTTCAATGTAACATTTTCAAGTAAATGTTTGACTTCGACAAACTAGGATCAAATCTGTATTATAATTCCATAAGCATACTGAGCAGACCCTGATCAAATGGCTCATACAGGAACTGTCTGATCTGGATCTTCTCTGTTTGCAAAGGCAAGAAAATGTGTTTAACATTAACCTTTTCCTCCATAAATACGCCTTTCTACGCCTCTGTAAAAATCACATGTTGAAACCATTGTGATAAATAGAGCATTTGCTCCTATAGGAGCAAATGCTCTATCACGTTTTCAAACTACAAATTCTAAAGTTTTCCTTTTCTCTAGTTAATACTCCTTTTTGGTAGATTTATTCAAAGAGGCTGGGTCTAAAAATAGCCTATGGAGGAAAGGGTTAACATTACCTTTCAGTGACTGGGGCTCCCTCTGGTTTTTTGGAAATGACAAACTTACAACTCAGTCCAGCATCCTTCACCATCTGGTCGCCAAGAAACTGTGGACAATGAATGTATACAGTAAAACCTCCCAATAACGGCCACTAAATTACATCAAGTATTTGTGTTAAAGGCAGGTGGCTGCTTAAAGCAAGGTGAAGGTATAAAGAATTCAACATGTGTCTATATGAGTCACAGTAAAACCTCCCTATAACGGCCACTAAATTACGTAAGTAGTTTGTGTTAAAGGCAGGTGGCTGCTTAAAGCAAGGTGAAAGTAAACCAGAACGCTCCTACAGTTCCGGAACGACAGCCTATTAAAATTACCTTGGTGGGGGGTGCAAAAGAAATTTTAATTCTGTTGGTGGGGGTGGAAATTTGATTAAAAGTTCTATTGGTGGGGGTATTTCAACATCAGAAATTAAACTGATGGGGTGCTTTGTCAAGTTAAACGCTTCATGCAAGCGGTTTTCTTCGACAATAATGAAAATTAACGGAAAACCTTTTTCTGACACGAACTCATGCGAAAATTCCATTGTGTGAATATTGTGGACGCATGCAATTTTTAGTCCTGATCATCTAGACGCTCTTCTGATCACATTTCCATAATGAGCGGCTGATTGATTCAGACTAAGACCGTGAAAAAGTACTAAGACACCGGTAGTCTCAACCAATCACTGCTCTTGCTTCTCGATGTAAAAGCCCGGATGAACAAAACAAATAAATAAACCGAAAATAGACCTAAATAACAACCAAAAGACATTGACAGGATTTTTTTTAATAAAACACAGAGTCCTAGCAGTAGCACAGGTACATGTAGTGAATCCGAATTTTAATTCTCTAGGTGGGGGGTATATTATGAATTTTTATTCTCTTGGTGGTGGGGTAAAAATAATTAAAATTCTATTGGTGGTACCCCAATTTAGACTTCCGTTCCTACACCCCCGGGAGATTTTCCTGGAATAGCCCTAAGCAGTTTTGGAGAATGTCATTGTTGAGGATGGATACATGTAATGATGTTAACCCATTACTAAATGAATATTCAAGAAATAATGACATCATTAAAGAGTAAAGATTTTTATAATGGCGTATAAACAGGAAAGTTTGGCCATGGCAGAAACTGTAGTCATATCTATATAATTTTACATGCAAACAGAGCAGATCCTGACTAGACGGCTCCTACTGGAGTCATCTGATTTTGGTCTACACTGTTTGCAAAGGCGTATTTATTATGAAGGGTTAACCTAATCTGAAAAATTCACAATGGCACCCAGTACACCACTTTAACCCTTAAATACGACTTTCTACGTCTCTGTAAGTCATTTTTGAAACCATTGTGATAAATAGAGCATTTGCTCCTAAGGAGCAAATGCTCCATTTATCACAATGGTTTCAGAACTACACAATTCTAAAAAAAAATCCTTTTCTCTAGTTAATGCTCCTTTTCAGTAGATTTATTCAAAGAGGTTGGATCTAAAAATAGCCTACGAGGGAATGGGTTAACTAAAGCCCTGGTCTATGCTGTTTGCAAAACTCTCAAGATCCTACTCCTCTCAGTAAAGCTCATCTATAATCTACATGCTCTATCCAAGATCGGTACAGTGTTCCTTACCTCTGCCAGCCTTTTGGCTGTGCTGATGGACGTGGACTTCTGAGCACCGTAGTCTTCCAATTTCCTGGACATACTCCTCTTCTCAGAGATCAGCTCAAACAGCTCTGAATCAGGCATGTTGGCTGCCTATGAATATCAAACGGCACATTGCTTCAAAAACCATCTTTATCAATCTACATGTAAGCCAGCTATACAAAAACAAGTGTACATCATAACAATACCCAAGTTAACACAATGACCAACCATCCAATAAAGTTTAATAAACACAGGTCATATACTTAAATTCTTTAGTTATATGCACAGCATGAAAAATAGCATGACAGATGGAAAGACAACGATAAATCAAAAATAATGCTTTCCCTTGTGAATACTTAGTAAGAAATAATTATTTCATAAGTATCAATTTCATAATGGCATATGAACACATGAATTTCTGGCGATAACAGAAACGGTAGAATCGGATCTATGTAATTTCATAGGCTAACAGCAGACCCTGATCAGACTGCTCCTACTCCAGCCATCTGATCTGGGTCTATTATGCAAAAGCATGAAAAGGCGTTTCTATGAGGGTAATGGTTAAAAAGACAATTCTACACAAAATACTTTCAATTTTGTGACATACATGTAGGTCATTTAGAACCCAACCTTGCTGAAGAGGACATCTAGCCAGTAGTCGGCCACTTTTGCAACTGCAGTATAACACTCGTCAAGAGTCTTTCCTTTCAGGAACGCTTCAAATACGGATGACTGGAAGATCTTAATCAGCTCAAGCTCTCCTCTTCGCTTCACCTCAAAACCCTGAAACGGATTTCAATGAATTTAACCCATAGTGCATATCCAGTAACAAATAGACAAACCTGCCAACAGCATGAACTACTAAGCTGGCTATTTACCCTTTAGTCATAGAATATTCATGTAACAAATAATATTGACATTATGAATATTAATTAGATTAATAATAATAATTATATATATATATATATATATATATATATATATATATATATATATATATTTTTTGCTTTGATAAAAACTATATTCAGACCTATATGGTGTCATAAACAAACAGCAGACCCTGATTAGACGGCTCCTGTAGGAGCCGTCTGATCTGGGTCTACAGTGTTTGCAAAGGCATAATTATGGAGCACAGGGTGAAGTTTTATCCAGTTCAAGTCAGAGTCTGAGAGACCTTGGAGATATTGTAAGCACAGAGGTTTGTCTGCATATAGACAGCCGGACAAACAGATTCCAGTATACCCCTCCTTACAACTCATCATTCCAGGGGTTTATTGACACATAGCGACAGACAGTGGAATATGTGTAATGAACAAAGACAATGTCAATCACATGATGTCTCTTTCTCAAAGTAAACCATTCCTACCTTCAACTCGGCCAGGGAACCGTCAAAATTGAACACAGCATAGCGTTTCTTCAGTTTCTTCCCCTCCTCCTTGGAGGCTGGCAGAATCATGGCAAGGTAGGGGCCATCCACCTCAAAGAATATGGAGTTTTCATTGCGCACCTTGTACTCCATGGACACAGGGTCTACAAGTTCCTGGTATTGGTCATTTGTGAAGAAGTCCTGAAATTGTACACAATAGTTACACAATTATCAACCCGTTACTCCCTAAATACAGTGAAGTCCCGAACTCTCGAACCCCGGAAAACTCGTTCACTACCCTTATGTGTACATAGCAATATGTTTATGGTAGAACACAAACTTTGGCATAATGATTTTACAGAATAATGGTCTGCATTAGCAATTTCATTATATTGCAAAAGCAAAAAAAACTAGACCTATCACTGAACGCGATTCATACACCCACCTGGCATCCTTGTTGGAAAAGGCATAATATCGGCCCTTGGTCAGATTATAGCCCTTGTGAGGTGAACAGGTGTGTGAAGTTTCATTAGATTATCTTCAATGCTAAAGAAGTTATGACCAAGGTTAAAGTTTCTCACAATGACGACGCAGACAACGACGCCAATGACTACGCCAGGGTGATGGCAATATCTTGATTTTTTTCTTCAAAAGACAGCAGTGCTAAAAATGCTTATGGGAAGTAACAAAAGGGAATTAAAATCTGAAAATGGGCAATAACTGTACATTTTTTGTACAGACTCAACCAACTGTATTGAGGAGCTGATGCATGAGCACTATACAAACAGTGGAGATCCAAATCAGACGAATCATATAAAAACCCTCTGGACAATATCAAGTGTCGATACCTATATATTTGACCTTTGACCTTGAACAGTGACCTTGACCTTGGCATGTGACATGTCAAAATGTGCAGCTTCATTAGACACACATGCATGCCAAATATCAAGTGTTTACCTGCAGTGTTCAAAAGTTATAGCCAATGTTAAAGTTGGTAATTTTACCTATGTATTTGACCTTTGACCTTGAACAGTGACCTTGACCTTGGCATGCAACATGTCAAAATGTGCAGCTTCATTAGACACACATGCATGCCAAATATCAAGTGTTTATACCTATATATTTGACCTTTGACCTTGAACAGTGACCTTGACCTTGGCATGCGACATGTCAAAATGTGTAGCTTCATGAGACACAAATGCATGCCAAATATCAAGTGTTTATCTGTAGTGGTTCAAAAGTTATAGCCAATGTTAAAGTTGGTAATTTGACCTATATATTCGACCTTTGACCTTGAACAGTGACCTTGACCTTGGCATGCGACATGTCAAAATGTGCAGCTTCATGAGACACACATGCATGCCAAATATCAAGTGTTTATCTGTAGTGGTTCAAAAGTTATAGCCAATGTTAAAGTTAGTAATTTGACCTATATATTCGACCTTTGACCTTGAACAGTGACCTTGACCTTGGCATGCAACATGTCAAAATGTGCAGATTCATTAGACACACATGCATGCCAAATATCAAGTGTTTATCTGTAGTGGTTCAAAAGTTATAGTCAATGTCCCGATCTCGCGCGACAGACGGACGGACATACTAACGGATGTGTAGTTGTGTGACTTTTTCCTTTGATCTTTTCTTGTGTGACTAGTCCCACAAGAAAAACTATTTTTGGCTCTAACTTTGGAAAAGAATGATCTGGAAGCTAACCCTTACCCTAACCCTATGTCCCACAACTGGCCAGGTTAATGTCACAAGAAATGGCCAGGTTAATGTCACAAGAGATGGCCAGGTTAATGATTTTACTTGTGGGACTAGTTAAAAAAAAGTCACACAACTACCCTTTGGTGAGTGCGGACGGACGGACGGACAAGGTGTTTCCAATATAGCCCCCACCACAGGTGGTGGGGGTATAAAAAGTGAGTTTTGTTATAATTCCTGTAGCATGTGCTACCGAACGAATATGAGACTCGGATCTTTCGAACCACCCTTTATTCGAACCAAAATTTATGGTACCCAAGGTGTTCGAGAGATCGGGATTTCACTCTATGCCTTTTCAAACAGACAACTTCTGTAGTAGCCCATCTGATCAGGGTCTGCTCTCTTTGCTTATGATATAATATACAGTAAAATCCCTCAAAACCGAAAGTCAATTGTGTTAAGATCCGTTTTTAAGTATCAAAATCTGTCTTTCAGACAGGTGGCAGCTTAATGCAGGGTGGAAGTCATGCAGAAAGCTCCTTTGGGAGCTTTCTGCATGACTTTCAACCTGCATTAAGCTGCCACCTGCCTTAAAACATTTAACTTCTTTTATAAAATTCCGGTTTGGAGGGGTTCTACTGAAGATGATTCTAGTTTCTGCAATGGCGAAAACTTCCTATGTTTATATAACAGTGTACTTCACACTACTCTGTTTATTGAATGTAGACTATAAACGACTATGTACGTTTAATGTTGAATAAAAGATATGTATGTGTGTATATGCTATTACAACAATCTAATCAATATTCAAGAGTGAAATGCAGAAATAAGCTCTATTGAAGCTTCAATACCAGAACTATAACTTCTAGTTTACTATGACTTTACTCCATCATATACTTCTACCATGCTTCTTATGCCCCCCAGATCAGATCTGGGGGCATATTGTTTTTGCCCTGTCTGTCTGTTTGTTTGTCAGCAACTTTAACATTGGTCATAACTTTTGAGCCAGTACAGATAGCGACTTGATATTTGACATGCATATGTATCTCATTAAGCCGCACATTTTGAGGGGCGACATGTCAAGGTCATCCTTCAAGGTCAGAGGTCAAATATATGGGTCCAGGGGTGTAAAATTCCACTCGCCCACTCGTCAATGCGAGTAGGTTTTGGAGTCGGTCGTGTGCTTTAAAACATATGCTCGCCCTAAAGGGCGAGTGGAGTTTTAGTTCTGACATTTTCCCAATTGATAACCTTGAGTAAAATACCTTAAATTGCAAATTAAAACGCCCGAAAAGTCTTTGCAATTGTCATATTGAAGACAGAATTTCCACTCTGTCTCACACTTATAAATATCTACAAAGAATTTTGAGGCATTCCGATTGAAGCGCACCTGTTACCTAACGAGAAATATTCGGCTAAAGTAGAAATGTTTCGCCCAAAGGAAGTTTATTTGTTTTAAATATTTCAAGTGGTCGTTCAAATACTCAGTCGTGTTATGATATTAAAATATACATAACAGCTTTATAACGTTTTCCAGTACAATAATTCGTTAAACTGTGAAAAATTCTTGATTTAAACCTTCCGACGCTTTCGTACCTAATTAAAACGAGTAAAAAGTTTAGAGGCCAAAAAAACAGAAGCACCGTAAGATTACCCGCAATATGTCAAAATGTCTAAACAAACAAGCTTTCATTCGTTCTCCGACGGGGAAGCATTAGTTGGAGATAATGACAAAAAGGAAAAAGAAAGAGAAAAGAAAGAAAGAACCACATAAATAGTATGATAAAGTACGAGATCAAGAAAAATGGTTCAATGAGTTTGAATGGGCTAAAGGGAGGATGGTGGTTTCGTCAAACTACCGGTTCGTCAAACTGGACTTTATGAAAAAAATTGTTTCGTCAAACTGGCAATTGTATAGTATAATAGGCTAGCGGAGGGTGTGTTAATTACAGTAATTAGGTTCATACCTGAAAGCAATTGATGTGTTTATGCCACGTTTTGATGACTGTATGATCGAAAATAGTTTGGAATCCAACCGTTTGCTGAACATTTCACCGATTTATTAGATCATACAAAGTTGCACTGATCCTGCATGACTTAGTGATTTGAAGCTTAAACAGGCTTATTTTTTGCAATAGAAATATATGCTTTCAATTTTTATCTCCGTTCATAATCAACTTTATATGATGTAGATCACACTGGTTTTTAGAGTACATATGTATGAAAAATCAAGGGCGAGTGAAAGTTGCATAAGGGCGAGTGGATTTCAGTGGTCACTAGTCCTGCAGGGCGAGTAGCTTTTGAAATTATTTTACACCCCTGGGGTCAAATCACACTTTAACATTGGCCAAAACTTTTGGACCAGTAGAGATAGAGACTTGATATTTGGCATGCTTGTGTATCTCATGAAGCTGCACATTTTGAGGGGTGACATGTCAAGGTCAAGGTCATCCTTCAGGGTCAAAGGTCAAATTGTCTGTTTCTTTGTAACTTTAACGCAACCTTAACATTGGTCTTAACTTTTGAGCCAGTACAGATAGACTTGATATTTGGCATGCATATGTATCTCATAAAGCCGCACATTTTGAGGGGCGTCATGTCAAGGTCAAGGTCATCCTTCAAGGTCAAAGGTCAAATACATGAGGGGGCATAGTGTTTCACAAACACATCTTGTTTCAATGCTGACATTGCTAACAGACAGACAGACAGATAGACATGCTATGCGCCACAGCATATAAGTTCTTTTATGAATTATCATACCTACCTTCACCATGACATTTAGCATCGCCCCTGGATAGGAGATAGTGACCTTCGGCTTCTTGGGGTTGGATGTTTTAACGGTGTAGTTCTCAGGGAAAGTAGCTGGTAGTACACACCAAATTCCATCAGTATCTAACTCTAGAGGCCGTCTGAAATATTCCACATAAAGTCAAAGATCTTGAGCATAGAACAACTTGTATCAACACAAGTAGATCTGCAATTTAAATGGACAAAATAATACAATCTTTTACTCCATAAGCATGCCTTTCTACGCCTATAGAAAACATGAGTAGACCCAGATCAGACAACTCCTATAGGAGCTGTATGATTAACCCTTTCCCTGTTCTATGTTTATTACAAATTTCAATACCTACTGAATGTTCATGGACAAAATAGTTATAAAGAAATATGGAAGGTGGAACATTGTAGACATTTTAGAAGGCAAAGAAAGATCAACCAAATTCTATTAGCAAACAAGAGCAGACCCTGATCAGACGGCTCCTATAGGAGCCGTCTGATCTGGGTCTACTCTGTTTGCCTATGCGTGAAAACATGTTTACATGAGGGAAAGGGTTAAGGTCTGCTCTGTTTGCTTATGATAGAATATGATTCTAAAGTTTCTGTCAGGACCACAATTTCCTATGCCCATGTGCTATTATGACAATCTAATTACTATTCATGATGTCATTTTTTTCTGACATGAAATTTGTCACAATGAATATACAGTGTGTAACTTTATTTCTGCGTCGGATAAGCATGTTTTATTTTTTATGTTTCGGCCCCTATACTTCTTGTATAATTTTTCTATTTGAACCAGGGGTGAGAATGGCCGTTGGTGAAAAAAGAGGAAAATTGGCAGGGGTCAAGGGGGCCGCCTAGGCCCCTTGCGGGACATGGGCAGCGCCCATGTGGGGGGTTCAGGGGGGCAAAGCCCCCCGAAGCAAAATGAAATATAGCTTTCCTGAGCACTTCAGGAGCCTTCTCCTGCATTTTCACTTGGGTCTGTCATTCATGTGTTTTTTTTACAATTATACTTGAGTTGCATGTCATACACGATGAGCTGTGTTTCAAACAAACCAGTTGTAGAACATGTCCATACAATTTACATTCAGTTTATTATTGGATCCATTCAACATTGCCAGATTAATTTCTTGTCAAACACAAGCAATTAAAACTCACAAGTTTTAAAAATGAAATCAAATGGAACTCTGTGATCACAGATAAAGATACAAAATTTGATTTAAAGTTGGCATGGTATTGTAACAGTTAACTTTCTAGACAAAATTCACCAAAGTTCACATTACAGTCACAATTTCTAGACAAAGTTCACATTCAAACTCTGATTCTGATTACTTTTTTATGTCAATAAACCATCTTCTAATTCATTAAACTGGTTTATTAAAAACAAAATATAACTTTTCTGAATCGATACATCTTGACCAGTTCCTTTAACATTACCTATGAATAGCTATTGACAGACAACTTTCTGGTGAATACTTGACATTACAGGTTTTTACCTGTGACTGGAAATCCGCTGTTTCAATAACTGGACATGTTTAATGCTTTTCAGAAGGTTCTTATATGCTACGCAGTCGCGTTTGCCGTAATTCATTTGTTTGGAACAAAGTTTACACAAGGTTCCCTCGTCCGAAGTTTACTTTCAGTTTCAAGAAATCGTCGCCAATTATCACATTTCTTGTTTCTGTACCAAATGTCAACGTAATTTCTTTCTCTAGCCATCTTGGGTAGAACTTGTTTTCCACACTGTTATCGTAATCTCTGCCTATGCTTCTCATTTTTGTCTTAAATTCAGATTAATTGACAGTACAGATACAGAATTTCATATCACGGACGCCATCTTGGAAATGTTGAACGAACACTGCATAATACGAGCGTTTTGATTGGCTGTAGGACAAGAGTCTCGTTATTCGATTAGCTGAACCGAAATCTCGCTGTTAACGTGATATAAACGTTGTTAACGCGGATTTACTTGGAATAGTGAAAGAATATATCGGCAAATAATAATTTCCTGAATTATTCGCCATAACCCCCCCCCCCCCCCTACAAATTTCTCAACGGATTTACATCGATCTCAAAAACGGCCCTGAGAGAAACTAAATCCGCGGAATTCCGCGGAAAATTCTCACCCCTGTTTGAACTCGTACATCTATTTTACTAGGGCATTCAGTGGATCACATTTTTGCACATCAATTACAAAAACAAAGTCTACTTGTTTGAGAAATGTATACACAAGTCCAAGAAAAATCATACAATATACGCTACAAAGAATAACAAATACAAAACAAGAAGAATTGCAAGGTAGTAGCGAGGATGTATTGGTACTCATATAACAGGTAAAGTACTTTTGTAAAGTCAAGATAAAACATTTCGTAATTTCACAGGCAGGATTAATACCAGTACACCTGAACTTACCCGATCTGTTCCACAATCTCACGGGCCTTGGTGATGATGTTGGCTCCAGTAAAACATACTATCCCTGCCATTTCCATGCTGTACCATCGTGCCCTGGACATTAAAAGTCATACAAAAACATCACTATTGATATTAATATCCCTGGAGCGACTGTCATGGGTCTGTGATTACCTATGCAAACAGTTTGGATCCAGATGAGACGCCGAGTAACTCGGCATCTCATCAGGATCCAAACTGTTTGTTACTGTTACTATGTTTTTGAAATTTTGAAAAATGAAGAAAATATGAAAAATGACAATTTATAGCAGACGACAAAGTTAGCAGACGACAGAGTTTGGCAGCGAAAGGGTTAATATCCTTGGAGCGACTGTCACGGGGCTGTAGGTAAAATGCATACCGACATATCCAAATCTCTTATTCCTCAATAAATAACCTATCTTGCTGCAACTCAATTAGAATCACCTCGAATCGTGAATCTAATGAGTTGCAACATGAGAGGGTTTGGGGGGAGAAATATCTAAAATACTGTTATTAGACTTCTCTAAATACATTCATTATCTACAGTTCTGCGTCATGTTAACCCTTCGCTTGCTGAATTTTAAAATGCATTTCTCCTTCTTTACCCATGCCCTGTTGTATAATTACATACATCTTCACTGTGTACAAGTATTTCGCTGTGCAATCACTGCTGTGGAGTGCACTGGTTGCACAATCAATTTGTAAATAGTGCAGACCCTGATGAGACAGCTCCTGCAGGAGCTGTCTCATCACTATTTACAGGTAGGTATATTGACGCGAATAGCAAGCGAAGGGTTAATTCTCAGCATTGTTCCCATTCACATATGTATGTGCACCAGTCATATACAGAATATGGTGAATACAAACAACAAAACATACAAATAATGAAACAAATTATTTCCTACCTATAGCAGAACCTGCTTAAAGCGGCCATCAAAAAAGGTCTACTATTGGGTGTGTAAGGCAGGTGGTAGCTTAATGCTGGTAAAAAAATAATACAGAAAGCTCCTGTAGGAGTTTTCTGCATTACTTTTGCCCTGCATGAAGCAACCATCTGCATCTTCCAACCTTTCCCTGTTCTATTTTCATTCCAAATTTCAATACCTACTGAATATTCATAGTAAAATAGTTATTATGATATATTGAAGGTGGAACATTGTAGCCATTTTAGAAAGTAAAGAAACAGATATATCCAATTCCATTAGCAAACAGAGCAGACCCTGATCAGACCGCTCCAATAGGAGCCGTCTGATTTGGGTCTACTCTGTTTGCAGATGCGTGAAAACAGGTTTATATGAGGGAAAGGGTTAATACTCCTATGATCAATAAATGAATATTTACATTCGCCCTGCAACGTCCTTATATAACCTTATTCTAAAAAGAAAGTTGTATTTTCCATTGAACGTTCATTTCAATACCGGTTTGAGCCGGTTCTCCTTTTCCAAGAATTCCGCTGTGTAAGCGCGGAGTAATACTGTACTGACCCAGTTATGACCTATTTTAAGATTTATCAATGGGGAATCGATACGTGACAATGTAAACAAACACTCCACTTACTGAAACGTCGGCGATTAACGACGCCTTATTTAAGTACTTATGTGGTGAAGAACTCCAAATGTTTATTTTGCAATGCACGAATAAAAATGAAATAAATAAATCTAAATCAATGCTCTAGTAATGTACAGCTTCGTCTTGTATGTCTGAGAACTAAGAAGTATCTATTACCAGCAGCAAACAGGGTAGACCCTGATCAGTCGGTTCCTACATGGGCGGTCTCATCCGGGTCTACTATATTAGTACAACAAATGGTGACGTCAGCATTAATTAGATCATCACGTTATTTTGGGTCTACTATATTAGTGTATCATTTTTCGTCCGATCTGGGTTTACTATATTAGTGCGATAAATGACGACGTCGATCACCATTAATTAGATTCATATTCATTAATCACGTATTTAGTGGTGGTCATTGCAGAAAATGTCAAGTCTAATTTAAAAGATCTGAAGCAAACAGAGAAGACCCCGATCAGACCCTGACCAGTCGGCTCCTACAGGAACCGTATGATCTAGATAAAATCCTGTAATTGAACTTGTACATGATGATACAACACAGCATGTTGTCAATGGGTGTGAATCAAGTGTAGCAGACATTTACTGGAGCCCCCATGAGTTTTAAGCGTAAAACAGACAAGAGCTGTCACAGGACAGCGCGCTCGACTATTCTCAGAATTGTTAGTGTAAAAATGCTTGATAGTGGACTAAAATAGTGTCCAATGATACTAGAAGCAAGTAATCAGTCTCAGTAAAATATCTTTAATAGTATTCAGGATGTAGGATCTCTTTGAACTCATTAATGAAAGAGAAAAACTTAAGTAAAAAAGGGCAATAATTTCTGTTAAAATGCTTGACAGAGTAATGTACTCTTGCCTACATATGAAGCTTGAGGTGGTGAACAAGTGTTCCAAGTTTTAAAGCTTTATCTCAAAGGGTTATGTAAATAAGTGGACTTTAACAAAAACCTTAACCAAAAGTTCTAAGTTAAAAAGGGCCATAATTCTGTCAAAATGCTTGACAGAGTTATGTACTCTTGCCTACAGATGAAGATTGTGATGGTGAACAAGTGTTCCAAGTTTTAAAACTTTATCTCAAAGGGTTATGTTAATAAGGACTTTAACAAAAACCTTAACCAAAAGTTCTAAGTTAAAAAGGGACATAATTCTGTCAAATTGCTTGACAGAGTTATGTACTCTTGCTTACAGAGGAAGATTGTGGTGTTGAACAAGTGTTCCAAGTTTCAAAGCTTTATTCCAAAGGTAAGAGGCAAAAAGTGGACTTTAACAAACACCTTAACCAAAAATTCTATATTAAATAGGGCCATAATTCTGTCAAAATGCTTGACAAAGTTATGTACTCTTGCCTACAGATAAGGTTTGTGATGGTGAACAAGTGTTCCAAGTTTTAAAGCTTTATCTCAAAGGGTTATGTAAATAAGTGGACTTTAACAAAAACCTTAACCAAAAGTTCTAAGTCAAAAAGGGCCATAATTCTGTCAAAATGCTTGACAGATTTATGTACTCTTGCCTACAGATGAAAATTGTGGTGGTGAACAAGTGTTCCAAGTTTCAAAGCTTTATTCCAAAGGTAAGAGGCAAAAAGTGGACTTTAACAAAAACCTTAACCACAAATTCTATATTAAAAAGGGCCATAATTCTGTCAAAATGCTTGACAAAGTTATGTACTCTTGCCTACAGATAAGGTTTGTGATGGTGCACAAGTATTCCAAGTTTTAAAGCTTTATCTCAAAGGGCTATGTAAATAAGTGGACTTTAACAAAAACCTTAACCAAACGTTCTAACACAAAAAGGGCCATAATTCTGTCAAAATGCTTGACAGAGTTATATACTCTTGCCTACAGGTGAAGATTGTGGTGGTGAACAAGTGATCCAAGTTTCAAAGCTTTATTCCAAAAGTAAGAGGCAAAAAGTGGACTTTAACAAAAACCTTAACCAAAACTTCTAAGTTAACAAGATGTGTTTGTGAAACACTATGCCCCCTCATATATTAGACCACTGACCTTGAAGGATAACCTTGACCTTGACATGTCACCCCTCAAAATGTGCAGCCTCATGAGATACACAAGCATGCCAAATATCAAGTCTCTATCTCTACTGGTCCAAAAGTTATGGCCAATGTTAAAGTTGGCGATTTGACCCATATATTTGACCTCTGACCTTGAAGGATGACCTTGACCTTGACATGGCACCCCTCAAAATGTGCGGCTTTATGAGATACATATGTATGCCAAATATCAAGTCTCTATCTATACTGGCTCAAAAGTTATGACCAATGTTAAAGTTGCTGACAAACAAACAGACAAACAGACAAACGGACAAACAGACAGACAGACAGACAGGGCAAAAACAATATGCCCCCGACTATCGTCAATGGGGGCATAAAAAGGGCCATAATTCTGGACAGAGTTATGTACTCTTACCTACAGATAAAGTTTATGGTGGTGAATAAGTGTTCCAAGTTTCATGGCTTTATTCCAAAGGTTAGAGGCAAAAAGTGGACTTTAACAAAAACCTTAACCAAAGTGTGACGCGGACGCGGACGCCGGGGCGAGTAGGATAGCTCCACTATTCTTCGAATAGTCGAGCTAAAAATGGATTGCCATTCAAGCGGCCCTGAAAATTTGAAATGTGGCATCTTCTTACTGAGAATTACCGCTTGAATACATAATATTGCCAACTTTAACAGCCGTGGCGTATCCAAATACATTATCAAGTAATGAGTGAAGCTTATATAAGTCAATGTCCTTACCGTTAACAAAGAAAAATCCGAGAATAAAATCCAACGTTGTGACCTGCTTGCGATCAAGCATGGCAGTTGAGTAAATTGGCTTCGACACCGCGACCTACATTCCAGAAGATGCTTTAATACCAACATTTCGTAAATATATATGGTTTGAAATATCTCGATAATCTTTTCTTTAAACATAGCTGGAAATTTACTGATTAAAATCTTGTATTCATTCTATATTTATAATATGTGTTTGGGACTATTTTTCATACCATATATAGAGATCCTACTACGTTAGAAACGAACCTGGCAACGACCTAGATAGCGGCTATTATTACGTGACCGGTAAAAAAAATCCGTTGAAATATAAGAAATACAATGGAATATAAATATAAGAAATAAATGACGTGCTCCCGGTGCTCATGAGGTTATGCAACGCATAGCTTTACGAGCAAAGATTCACGTGAAGCCCTTCGGGCTTCACTAACTTTGCTCGTAAAGCTATGCATTGCATAACCTCATGAACACCGGGAGCACGTCATTCATTTCTTAAATGGCCGCCTAAGACAGGTTTGACTGTACATCCGACAAAAATTCTTACATGCCTTATTTATTTCAATTCATCCATTAGTATTGATAAGTGTCGATCTTGTTCTATTATCCCTTTCCTCCATAAATACGCCTTTCTATGCCTCTGTAAAAGTCACTATTTGAAATCATTGTGATAAATACAGCATTTGCTCCTAAGGAGCAAATGCTCTATCACAATGGTTTCAGAACTACAAAGTTCTAAAATTTTCCTTTTCTGTAGTTAATGCTCCTTTTCGATACATTTATTCAAAGAGGTTGGATCTAAAAATAGCCTATGAAGGAATGGGTTAAGCAGTCTTCTGCTTTCAATGATATTTATGTTAATTAAGCAGCTAAATCAGATCTACAAGATACCCTTAAAGGAAAGCCACAATGGTCTGCTTACCCCTTTCTCATGACATATCCATAGAAAGAGTTGAGGATACACTTGTGGGCCAGCTGCAGTGAATCATACAATACAACCATACCATTGGACTTCTTGATTTCAACTGCATCCCCAGAGTCTTGGGCCTCCGATAGCTTTTTCTTCCATACCTAATAAGGTAATTCACATCAAGATAAAACTAGAAATGTGTCCATAGGACACTGATGCCCCCACTAAGATTTTTTGTCACAGAAAGTAAGGGCCATTTTTAGTTATTTTTGCAAATAAAAGGCCACAACTCCTAAAGCGATTTACATGGTTATCGAACCTGACAAAGATATAAAGGCCACAAACGTGTGTAAAGTTTGGAGTGGATTGCACAAATACTTTCCAAGAAGAAGACATGACAAATTTTAGATGTTTTAGACGGACAGACATACGGATAAGGGCAACTCTATATGCCACCACTATGTGAGGGCATAACGACGACTATAAATGAAGGTGACCAACTCGTACATTTTTTTTAAATCCTTTCCCTCATAAAAACGCTTTTGCAAACAGAGTAGACCCACATCAGATGGCTCCTATAGGAGCTGTCTGATCAGGGTCTGCTGTTTGCTTTTGACATGATACTGATCTGATTCTACAGCTTTTCCTTGAAAAGTTTACATTATAAAAGTTCAGCTAATAAATATTGATGATGTCATTATTTCGTACATGAATAATACTGAACAGGAAAAGGATTAATAATTATTTTATGGTAATTCTTGCACTTGGGTCGGAATCGTGAAAATTGTCGGAACCACATGAATCATGTGAACAGTAAACATCATTAAATGTCAATTTTACATTCCTCATAAAAAATCTCAATTGAAAACAAAATCTAATTGTAATGAATTCTGTTACAGGATCCCCTTCGGGGGTACTCAAATACCAATTTTCAGCAAAAATCGAACAATATCTAAATTTCATCGACCAATACTATAATTACTAGCAATCGGAGGTTACTATGGAAATTCTTTTTAACAAGAGCCAAGTACGGCGCCAATGATCGTATGATTTGGTGCTTGTCCAACTAAATTAAACATTTTTGAAAAATAAAGGGCCATAACTCCAAAATTTTGAAATTAAGAGTTACCGTTCTTATGTAGGGGCCTTCCCCTCAATGAGATCTACTAACCTATAAAGTTTCATGTTGATACCTCTTATACTTTTCGAGTAATGAGCTACATTAAAGTTTTTGCACACCGGCAACGACTACGATCCAGTGATCACAAACTTTTCTTCGAAACAGAAGAGCTTATAATTAGTAGCATATTTCTTTCAATACTGTATTTATTACCCTTGTTAATCCCTTAAACTCGTATCTTCTGTCCCTGAAAGCACGCACAGTGTCCACATAGAACGAGTTTTCTCTTTGACATATAGTGGCAGTTCTTTCTTCCATCCGTGTTGTTTTAGTCTTCTTGTATGCTTTACGACAATACTCTGTAGAATGTGAAAAAGGTATATATATTACATCTTAGCAAATTGTCACCTGTAAACAAGATGTTGAATTCGCAAGAGCCAAGACAAAATTTGTGGAAGAAAAAAAATTGGAGAAGAAATAACTGCATGTTAGCGGGCCAAATTGTGATTACAGCATTTGCTCCTGTGGTTGGGTCCCAAGCAAATTCAACAGAGTCCCAGATATTTTCACTCCTTTGTTGTGGAGATTTTCTGCGCCATTAAATGTAAAGGGGTAAACTATTTAAAACTCTGGGGCACTTCCAGAATAGCGGACCCTGGTGATACGAGCATTTAGTGGTCATTTGGGGGTACCCCAGCTCGATATATTTTGGCCTTTAGTGGACATTTCCATAAGGATGCCTGGACGCGTGAAATATCAGCAAATTTTGGAAAGAATTTAAACAATGGGTGCCGCCTGGATGGGGTCCGCCATCCTGGAATCTACTCAAAACTTTAAACTCAAAAACTTTCAGTTGGCTTCAAAAATATAAATCGAGGAAGAAACTACAAGACAAGACAAGATCAAAGGGCTTACAATACATAACAGTCTGATTATGTGCTACACGAAGAGTCTTTGTCAGGTAGCCCTTAACCCATTACCTCATATGCTATTTTTAGACCCAACCTCATTGAATAAATCTACCGAAAAGGAGCATTAACTAAAGAAAAGGAATATTTTAGAATTTTGTAGTTTGAAACCATTGTGAAAAATAGAGCATTTGCTCCTATAAGAGCAAATGCTCTATTTATCACAATGGTTTCACAAAGTGACTTTTACAGAGGCATCAATATGGGGGAATGGGTTAAGTGAATCCAAACAGGATGTTACTCAATGGGTTTGCTTTTCGATATGTATCTTTTCTTGGGTTTTGCTTATTGTCTAACTAATGTTCACTGACAAAGACAAGTGTCACAAGCACTGTATTATATTAAGGCATTTCTGGATGCTTTGATTTGAAGTGTGCGACGATGAGCATCACTTGTGAACTGCACTGAAAATCGCTGTATCCGTCGGTAAATGCGTTTTTCACTTTAATTTCAGTGCATACAAAACATCACATGGTAACTGCTATTGGTTTCAGGGCTAACATCTTTCACTTTCTAGTCTTTAAACCCAAGGACATGTACCCATGATGCTTTAAGGTTCCTGGTGTGTTTAGCTTTTTACTAGCAGACCCCCATCTTTTTTCAGCAACCAAATGTCATTACTACCATTCTCATAGAATTACATAATTTAGATGCCGACACTAGGGAGAAAATTGTAACCAGTCAAGGCAGGTGCTCTCCTACGTACATGCAATAACCCAGACCTTGATATTTATAGACACGCAACTTCGGAAAATTTGCCATGAAAAGGGGACTGAGATTCAGTTTATTTATCCGGATTGATGTTAGACCTAGTTTCAGTTGTTTAATTACCTGGATTCATTTAAATCGCTAAAATGTCGGTCTTGCGTCCCATGGATGCAACATACTTTACTATTTTGCGTTGCAACAATTTTCAGTGCGTATTTAGATATGATTACGACGTAAATGGGAGCACTGGATATTTGTTATTTTTGGTGGAAGATCGAAATTTATTACAAGGAGTGAACATCGGAGGGTATATTTACTGTCTGGTGTTCACGAGCTGAAATAAATTTTTATCTTCCACCAAAAACAACATTCTATTTATTTCATGCCTTTATTCAACTTTTTAAGTTGAATTTAAGTCCCAAAGTCCCCAACGAAATCGAAAGTATGATTCGCTCCCCCATGGGGAGTCCCTAGACCGTAGTTCACATGCCACTTCACTACAGAAAATATAGTTCCATAATATAATCGTTTAAGCAATTGTAAAATGTCTATAAAAATATCTTTTATAGTTCAAAATGATTAACACAGAGGGATTATATTGTATGACTTCATTTTGTATATCTTGAGAACACAAGAGTGTTCGGAGGAACACATGTGTCACCTGCTCGCAGCTGACACAAAAACTTATTGTTAATATGAAAAAGGGGAATAACTAAAACAATATTGATGCTAGCATTGTGGCCCTTGTGCATGACACTTCCTCTCATCATGCTTGAAAGCTCTAAAATGATTAGTTTAGAAATGACAGCCAAAAAAAGTGTGACAGACAGACGGATGGACAAACAGACAGACGACGGAAAAGTGATCCCTAAGTGACACACTGCCTCTCGGCAGGTGACACAAAAACTAAAAGAAAACATTGTTGGTATTACTGCTCGTCATACTCATAAGTCAGACGTCCGCCATATTGTCTGAAACAAACGTGGTGGGAAACTGACAAAGAATGAAACTGAGACTTTATAACAGAAAACATGTAGGTTGTGGGCTTTAACTGAGCCAACATTATCAGGAAATGCTAATGGATAATGCGACGTGTTGAATATTCAGTCACTGTCGGAAAACAATGGAATTATTTTGAACAGTCTGCGCACCGGAGAATTTGAGATCAGCTGAGAAAGAGTTTGTATTTCCGAAACAAGAGTTGTTATAGATAGATCTAGTAACTGGTGACATGAACATGGAAATGAGTGGGGGAATCCTATACATAATCACGGTCGACTTGTTCCGCGCAATTGATGATGGCATCGAGTAAGCAGCTTGAATTTGCTGTTATTGATTGAAGGCTGGTGTACACAGTAGATTCCGTACAGGTACTGTACTGGTAGACATTTGGTTTAATTTATAAATCTTAATGTAAAATCAATTGTGGAAAGTTTCAAAATTTTAAAATTTTAAATTAAATTGTGAGTGCAAATAGCAGTCCATTTCATCCAAATGGTCTAATGAGAAAACGTGTTGTCATTTATTGACAGAAGGTCTGTTTTCGACTCCTAGTTTGGATTTCATTTTGTACTGCTTTTATTCTATTTGTTATCAAATGTATTCCCTGTGAAACTATTTTGAAAAATATAACAAAACATTGCAAAACGACCCCATAAAAGAACATTGTTGGTTTTCTAAACAAGGGACTGCTTTGTGCAGGTTAAAATCCCCATGGAGGGGAACAAGTAGTCTAGTAACAGAGAAATTTTCCGTGGGGAACAAGTAGTCTAGTAACAGTTTGATTATCAAAGTGATAATCCAGTTATATCCTGGTAAACCACCGGAAAGCATGAAATAAAGTTCTCAAATTATCATTTAGACTCAATTTATTTGAAATAATGTGGACATATAATGATGGTTACATGACAGTGATTCTCTTTTCGTTTGTACACTGTATGAATAAGTGTATCTACAATGTCAGATATTTTATTTTTATCCAGTCACCAGGCTTCTCTAGTGACATAATAGAGGGGGTGCAGATAAACTTAGGTTTATTAGGTTACTTCCGGTAGTAGAAGGTTTATTAGGTTAGTAGATAGGCGTAATGATTCTATAACCATGGAACTATTTTAATTTTCTGTAAATATGCATAAAAATCATGTTGACGAAATAGATCTAACAGAAAATTCACCAAAAAAAATTATTCAAATGAGAAAAAATAAAAATAATTGGCTATAGCTGGATTCGAACCCGCGCCTGATCATACAAAAACCAATTCTAATCACTCTAAAGACGTCGTCCTTACCGATTACGCCACTGAGGCCACATAGAAATTGATGTTGATTTACCATTTTTATTAATTTAATCCACCGCTAGCGAAACGCGTTTTTGATAAAAATCAAGCCTGGAAGCAAAGATTGACAGATAAATAGTAAATGTTTTTCTTTTCACTCTCATGATAACTTGATTGATAAAGTCTTACAGTGGCCGTGATAGTCATAGACCTAAATATAGCCCATTCAGTTCCATCGATTTATGAGTGATGTTAGGTCTATCTAAAAATAGAAACCGAGACTACGGAACTCGAATTTGACCAGGGAATATAACCATGTCTGTTTGAAATAACTTATCGACCCTCGATTCAAATCATCTTATTTTTCAAATTCAACCACGTTTTCCCCTCTTGTAATGCAAGTATCGAAACTATTTTCCTCTGCGGTAGCTCATTAGATCTATTTACGTCTAAATGGAAATGAAAAGGGAGGGATACGTTGATCGAAAAAGCGCATTTTCAATGTAAATTATTTCAAGAGTGTTATGTTAAATATGAGTCTATGAAAAAAGATATTTAACTAAATTGACTGGATAAATCGAATAATAGGTTAGTGCCGTAGATGGGACGCCTTTATCCGACTCTGAGAGAAAACACTTGAGGCTTGGCAAGCCTCGCCTCAACGTTTTCTCCCCTCGTCGGATAAAGGCGTCCCATCTACGGCACTAACCTATTATTCTCTATAACTTCTGCTTCTAAAAGAATGTCAATAGTTTCTTCTCATGTACAGTCCACTCTCGTTATGGCGAACTCACTTGACACAAATTTCTCGTTGACACGCAGTTTTTGTAAAGTCCCAACTTTTCTTCCTATATATTCTGTATAAATCTAAGTTTTTAAGACGAGTTCGAACCTATCACGTTTTCGTTAAGTCAAAGTCATTTTCCGTCCCCAAAGTGTTTGTTTGCATGTAATTATCAGTGTTTGAATCGAAGTCACACCTCTCCGTCACCGAGTTCAAGGTGTGAATTGGACCTTTTGATCCGACCCTGGCAAAGTACGCCAGGTGATCGCGACACGTAATTAGTATTTTGTGGGTAAACAATCACTGATGTCAGATAATTATTCAAACTGGAACAATGCCACATTGAGTGAACGTTATTTAGTAAAATGACACATTACCGTTCATTCGTCCTAAGTGTCAATCATGACTACTGTAGTAAGAAAGATAACTCTCAAGCGTCCTCACTTCCGGACGATTTTGTAGAGATTGGATAAAAAAGTAAGGCCTGTTCCTTATTTTATTACCAATACATGCAGTTCAACATTGAATTTAATTTGTCACTTGGGTAAGGACTGCATTTTGAAACGTCTGGTTTCCCGAATAAGGCTGTTCTCTTACATGTACCGGGAGTACGCGAATCGGCAACCAGCTAGTTCACGTGTAATTGCGCATTTCTGGTGCCCGTTGAGGAAAAGGGATTTCCCATAGAAATGGCGTAAACAAACGATGCGCTTTAAAAATTGCCAAACAAACGGCGATTAATTCAATGATAAAGGGAAAATTGGACAGGGCATTGTAAATTGGGGCATGGTGTCATTAATGTAAGGTAGGAAAGACAGAAGTTTGTTCTCGCAGTAATGGATCAACACGCACATGTACAATTTTTGTATACACAGAGTGCGATTCTTTTACACAATGTGAAGACTAAACTGTACACGCACATTAGTATGCTTGTAATATGGCAGCTTGTTTAAGGTGAACGTAATGAAAGAAACTGGATTTTTTTTTTAAAAATGGCATGTGATTTTTGAGTCGAACTCTCGATGAGTCGAAGTTTTTAACGGGTCCCCAGTGATCGGGAAAGAATTTTGTTCAATGGGACAATGTCCCTTCCGTCAGCAAAATCAATGGGACATTTTCAAAACCAATGGGACATTTAGTAAAAAAACTTCACAATATTCGTAAACTTGTTTTTACAAATCAGTTACACAGTCAATAATGATCACATATTATATCACTTGTATTGTAAATGTGATATGCACGAAAAGGTGAAATAAAAATTCAAGATATTTACAATAGAAGTGACTATTTTACACCAGTTACAGTCTAATTGCATTAATTCGGATCTCGTTTCCTCGTAATGACGGGATAACTCGTACGTATTGCAAAGTCCCAGTACACTGCCTATTGTTTTCTATATAAAAATGATGCAATTATAAGGAAATGAAAAACTCGGAAAATTCAAAAATTCGGATGTGTAGACAGGCCCCTACCTTCATTAATCCCATTGTTTATGTCGGATTGACTCGGATCGGTGAGATTGGCAGTGCTTAAGATTGTTGCACGTCATATTTTTCACACCTTTATGCTACAGCGTTCCTGCTCTATTGTTAATTTCTCACCTTTATCGGTGGTTACACAATGTGACACAGATAGTCAGCAATAAGCTGTCCATTTTCAGGTTCGAAATTTTGCCGAGAAAACCAGCAAAGTGTGTGCACTGTTCAATTTTAATTCATGCACTCATCCTTACGAGTTTCCTAATGTGAAACTAGGTGTAAGAAATATTTGACCGATCTGAATTACCACAAAAGTAAGAGAAGACCTTTTACTAATTTAAGAAAGAAAGAATGAACTGCACCAATATTCTACTGACTTTTTGTGTGGCATATTCCTCAATTCCGTGGACATACGTGAGCGTGTGTAATTCACTTCCAGCATCACATTCACAAGTATAAACGTGTAGCCTGCCCTATGTTTGATTATGTTTCATTTGTGTTGTGTTTATTTCACCCATGGCTAAATGACACTTTTAAATTTTAATCTGCTGGTCCGTAAGCGTCATGGCATGTATGCAAACATATTAAATCCGGATGAGAGACAGAGAAACTCGGTGTCTGATCCAGATCCAACATATTTGACGTTCAGTCAACATTTTTACAATAAATAAAAACGAATTTGTGAAGTTTTAATAAAGGCATTAGAAGCAGACGGGATTCTTCACATGTGCAAATTTTCATAACAGGCAAAGGGTTACAGGATGTTACTCAAGGTCAGTGAGGGTGTCAACAACCATCAGAAATCACTTGTTTTATTTTAACCCCTATCATCCAAGGGCGACTGTTATTCAATATGCACATAGTTTTTAACAATCATTCACCAGAGTTGTGGGAAATTTGGACAATATTTCAAAATATATGAGCAGATGATTTTTGTGTGTGTCAGCATCGTAAGTGTTAAGAAACTGAAATGAAAAGGAGTTTAATGTTGTATCTTGTTCCAAGATAAGTGCAGGTAAGGTTTGACTAGTACTACTTCATGCAGTTGTACCCTTAACACTGTACATTGAGTATTTTTATGATACATCGAAAATTACGACATACAAGTCATGGCCGACCTGTGAGGTGAAAATACAATAACTCGGAACATGCGATAATTCGGATTTTATATGCGGTCCGACAAGCATCAGAGTTATCGCAATTAGACTGTACTTACAATATGCATATATACTCGACAACAACAAAGAAAGAAACATTTTGACAATCAATATTTAGATTTCAACAAAAGTCTGAACTGCTTACACTACAACTTGTATTTTGCACTCATTTCTTTAAATATGTATTGTACCAATTTTAACAACTACAGCAATGTTTATTCAGTATGTTTAATTTCTACTGAGTACATGCTTGATTTGAAGGAAGATGATCATCTGATTTTGCATGCCTGGTCAGATGAAGTCTTATAATAGTCTGGCATCCTTTAACATAAACATTTTTCTTTTCATTGTCAATGGACAGAAAGGTGCACCATTGCACAAAATAGCCATGAACAAAGCGTAAAGCAACGGTCTTATTTTGTCTGTCGGAAGACTAAACCGATATTTGGGGTTTAGATTTATCGTTTTCTGACTCGGACCATCGTATTTGACTCGGACTAGTGTATGTTGGGGGATCACTGACAGGGTGGTGGGTCCTGCTCGGTACTTTCGTTTTCTCACGAAAGAATCTGAGTCAATTTGTCCATTTTAGGAGTCACTTGAGTGAAAGGATTAGCCGTAAAATTAGTTTGTAAATTTGATCAATACATCTGAATCGAGGACTAACCTTGTGTTGTTGTTTTTTCTTCTTCAGTGTTTAGGTAGCATTATTAATTCATTATTTATAAACTGAACAAATTCGGTATCAGCCGTGTTACACAGGTGATTTTACGATGAGAAAACCTGCATACAATCTTTAATAAGCGTTTACAATTGTGACGTCACACACACTTTGCAAGATTTACCGACTCACAATGAGCGTCTACTGAGCGGATAAAATGATTCATACAATTGAAACACCTCAACTATTTCTGACGGAATATGACGAGTAGTTGCGACTGATGATCTATCCTTCTATTTTGTACCAATTGGGGCCGAAAAAACAGAATGCAGGCCTCATAGTGGCATGTCACAAAAAAGTAGGAGAAAAGTAGGAACTCAAACCATAAAAAAGTAGGAGAAAAGTAGGAAAAAGTAGGAATTCAAACAATAAAGTAGGAACTTCTAAACACAAAGCTATACCTTATATCATATGATAGGTTTCAGTTTACCTCACTCTTAGACCACTGGGTGCTGAATTGGAAGGCTCTTTGCTTCTGCAGTACTTTGAGGGGCACACACAAGTCACATACCAACCTTATGAAGAAGCAGGGGAAGACTGTTCTTAGTAACCATCACAGCACTGTACATTCAAAGAGCCTTTCAACTCAGCATCCAGCTCCCCCACCCCTCTCCCTTCTGCAAAATATACAATTTCATATACCACGATCAGATGTTATTGACCAGAGCCTACCCTAAGATTTTAGGATGGGGTGACATTTTGAGTGATAAGGGGTGGGTGCGGAGGGGTTTCCCCTCCTGCCAAGCGCTGCGGCGAAAATTTTGAAAAAAATGAGATTATCATGGTGAATATGTTGCATTTTAATTCAAAGGAGGCATTTCAGAAACGGTTGTCTTCAATCCCGCCCTTGAATGTTCTTGCCTATGAAGGAGATAGACTCTACAGTGTCTCTAAAATTCCTAAGTAAAGAAATAAGAGGGCCATGATGGCCCTGTATCGCTCACCTGGTTTGTTTTGTTTTCTATCAAAGCTCTGACCATATTAGTTTCAGAGAAGATGTGTGAACTGAAGATTTCACTATATAACTCTATGTGAACCGACAACCCAAAGGGCAGGGTCACTTTTACCCTGGGACAAAAATTAAATAATATTTGAGGAGATCTACTAGATAATGCTACAAAACAAATATCACAGAACTAATCCTTTGGGTTTCAGACAAGTGGCTTTTTAAGTTTTTACTATATAATCCTTTGTAAAACTTGTGACCCCCAGGGTAGAGCCAGTTTGACCCCAGAGGCAAACTTTGAACAATCTTTGTAGAGGTCCATCAGATGACGCTTCCTACCAAATGTGGTTAAGCTCTAGGCCTTACAGAATTTGACAATAAGATTTTTAAAGTTTTCAGTAAAATTTGTGACCCCCGGGGCAGAACCAATTTTGACCATAGGGGCCTAATTTGAACAATCTTGATAAAGGTTTACTAGATGGTGCTACATACCAAACATCACAGCTCTAAGCCTTTCAGTTTCGGACAAGAAGAATTTTAAAGTTTTTACTATATAATCTTATGTGAAACGTGTGACCCCATGGTGATTCTGCATACCAAATATGGTAGCCCTATGCTTAACAGCTTTTTTTTACAAGAAGATTTTTTAAGTTTTTAGTTCTTTTTGGACATGGCAACCAGTGTTCTGCATGGAATCAAATTCTTTGAACAACTTTGGAAGAGGTTGACCCAAGGAACATTCCTGCGAAGATTGGTAAAAACCAAGAAAGCAGTTTAGGAGGAGATGTCATTTTAAGAAAAAAATTGATAATGAACGACAACGGACACAACAGACAATAGCTCACATTGGCACTTGATACTAGGTGAGCTAAAAAATAATAATATTCCTCTGAGTACTCTCATTTACTCTAACCCTAGAGTATAGGGTTTGTTGACCAGATGATTCATAGTATTTAATGCATAATCAGTAAATCTTAACATTACCTATTATTGAATCACAATCATAAATGACAGCAATTGGCAAACTAATTTAAGGTTTTGTTGTTTTTTTTCTCTTTTTTTTTTTTTTGCTCCAGTTCAAGTGAAAAAGTAGGAATAGTAGGAGCTTTTTTTGGAAAAGTAGGAGCATTTTAAAAAAGTAGGAAATAGTAGGAAAAAGTAGGAAAAGTAGGAGTCGCTATGACCCCTGAGAATGTGACAATGGCGCATACGATGACAAAATCAATGGGACATTTTTAATTTCAATGCGCCAATGGCGCATGCCTTTCCCAGCCACTGGGTCCCTACGAACTCAACATAACGTCACGAGAGTCGACTGTATATGAATATTAGTATCTTATCTCTTTATCAACATTTTAATACTTGGAAACTCTGTATGCAAACAGACCAGACTCTGATGACAGCTAATTCAAGAACTGTTTCACCCGGACCTTTAAGCCGAAGTAAAAAGCAATATGATGAGTGAGCGAGTTGGATTTTACGTCCGACCAACAGTATTTACATAAATACTTAAACTGCTCTGATCTAATATTTCGACCACTAAGGGCCTTTGTCAAAGATTATCATGTCAAAATACACGTCACATTTTTGTTACATGCATTCAGCCATAAAATCAAAGAGAATAATGTTGATCCAGCGTCGTCATGGTGACATTGGGTTGTTTTTTAAAATGTCATGACGTCATGCATGCATTAGCGCATTATCCTCTTTGATGTTACAGCCAAATGGTCTGTACGTTCTCAGCCTCCATATCCAATCAGTTTCATGGATCTGTCTTTCAGTTCTACATGCATGGAACATCCGTTTCAAAACTACAAATCTCACATCATCACTGCTATGACCACCGATTCCAAAATGTCTGTTTATTGGCTTCTCTCTCTCATGCCTCACATCACTCAAATGTTCTTTCATTCTCTCCCGAATTTCTCTCTCAGTTTCACCGACATACACCATTATATCGCATTTACTGCATTTAATTGCATATACTACATTTCTTTCTCTACAGTTAATATTGGTAGACACATCGTAAACTGATTGCCTATTTGTGTCACTTATACTTGACATTTGAAGAATTCTGCATGTAGCACAACCCTGTGAACAGACTGTATTGCTTGGTCTAACAATCCTGTTAGTTTTTGAATGCACCAGTGTGTCACATAGATTTTTATCACGCCTGAATGCTACGATTGGCAGTTGTTGGAATAGCCGGTCTGATTGATGCAAAACTTTTGAATTTTTTTTACAATGTAATGTATATTTGGTAGCAGATTTGAATACGTCAAAACTAAAGGGACCCTATTCATTTTCCTATTAGATCTAACTGTTTGTTTCTTTACTAATGTGGCAGATCTGTCAAGTTTATCCACCCTTACCAACTGATTTTCTATCATCCTGCCACTATATCCTCTCTTCCTTAACTGACCCTTGAGTTTATTTCTTTCTCTAATATAGTCCGATTCTCTTTCGCATATACGCTTAATTCTTAGTATTCCCATATGGTTTGGGACCATTTGGCTGTAACATCAAAGAGGATAATGCGCTAATGCATGCATGACGTCGTTGCACCCATTACGTCATTTGATGACGTCATGACATTATATTTACATTCGCTCTGCAACGTCCTTATATAACCTTATTCTAAAAAGAAAGTTGCATAACCTCATGAACACCGGAAACACGTCATTCATTTCTTAAATATAAGAAATACAATTGAATATAAATATAAGAAATGAATGACGTGCTCCCGGTGTTCATGGGTTATGCAACGCATAGCTTTACGAGCAAAGATTCACGTGAAGCCCTTTGGGCTTCACTAACTTTGCTCGTAAAGCTATGCGTTGCATAACCTCATGAACACCGGAAGCACGTCATTCATTTCTTAATTAAACAAGAGGGCCAGAATGGCCCTGAAGCACTCACCAGACAATCAGAGGAGAAGCTTTTCAAAGTTTTAACTATATGTTTCTTTAGAAAATTTAGCCTGCCCTGGGGCTGGGCTAATTTTGACCCAAGAGGCACAATTTATATAATTTTTGTAGAGGACCTGGACATGGTGCTATGTGCCAAATATGAAAGCTGAGAACCTTCCAGTATCAGAGAAATTTTTTTTCCAAAGTTTTCACTATATGTTTCTGTTGAAAATTGGCTAACCCTGGGGCAGGGCCAATTTTTACCCCTGGGGCATAATTTATATAACTTTTGTAGTGGACCTGAACATGATGCTATGTGCCAAATATGAAAGCTGAGAGCCTTCCAGTTTCAGAGAAGAAGATTTTCAAAGATTTCACTATTTGTTTCTATTGAAAACTGCCCACCCCTGGGGCAGGGCCAATTTTGACCCCAGGGCAATAATTTATATAACTTTTGTAGAGGACCTATACATAATGCTATGTGCCAAATATGAAAGCTGAGAGCCTTCCAGTTTCAGAGAAGAAGATTTTCAAAGATTTCACTATTTGTTTCTATTGAAAACTGCCCACCCCTGGGGCAGGGCCAATTTTGACCCCCGGGCCATAATTTATATAACTTTTGTAGAGGACCTGTACATAATGCTATGTGCCAAATATGAAAGCTGAGAGCCTTCCAGTTTCAGAGAAGAAGATTTTCAAAGATTTCGCTATTTATTTCTATTGAAAACTGCCCACCCTGGGGCGGGGCCAATTTTGACCCCCGGGCCATAATTTATATAATTTTTGTAGAGGACCTGAACATGATGCTATGTGCCAAATATGAAAGCTGAGAGCCTTCTAGTTTCAGAGAAGAAGATTTTCAAAGATTTCACTATTTGTTTCTATTGAAAACTGCCCACCCCTGGGGCAGGGCCAATTTTACCCCCAGGGCCATAATTTATATAACTTGTAGAGAACCTGAACATGATGCTCTGTGCCAAATATGAAAGCTAAGAGCCTTCCAGTTTCAGAGAAGAAGATTTTCAAAGATTTCACTATTTGTTTCTATTGAAAACTGTCCACCCCTGGGGCGGGGCCAATTTTGACCCTAGGGCCATAATTTATATAATTTTTGTAGTGGACCTGAACATGATGCTATGTGCCAAATATGAAAGCTGAGAGCCTTCCAGTTTCAGAGGAGAAGATTTTCAAAGATTTCACTATTTGTTTCTATTGAAAACTGTCCACCCCTGGGGCGGGACCAATTTTGACCCTAGGGTAATAATTTATATAACTTTTGTAGTGGACCTGAACATGATGCTATGTGCCAAATATGAAAGCTGAGAGCCTTCCAGTTTCAGAGGAGAAGATTTTCAAAGATTTCACTATTTGTTTCTATTGAAAACTGCCAACCCCTGGGGCGGGGCCAATTTTGACCCTAGGGCCATAATTTATATAACTTTTGTAGTGGACCTGAACATGATGCTATGTGCCGAATATGAAAGCTGAGAGCCTTCTGGTTTCAAAGATTTCACTATTTGTTTCTATTGAAAACTGCCCACCCCTGGGGCGGGGCCAATTTTGACCCCAGGGCTATAATTCATATAACTTTTGTAGAGAACCTGAACATGATGCTATGTGCCAAATATGAAAGCTGAGAGCCTTCTGGTTTCAAAGATTTCACTATTTGTTTCTATTGAAAACTGCCCACCCCTGGGGCGGGGCCAATTTTGACCCCAGGGCTATAATTCATATAACTTTTGTAGAGAACCTGAACATGATGCTATGTGCCAAATATGAAAGCTGAGAGCCTTCTGGTTTCAGAGGAGAAGATTTTCAAAGTTTTACTACATGTTTCTATTGAAAACATGGAACCCCTGGGGCGGGGCCAATTTTGACCCCAGGGCAATAATTTATATAACTTTTGTAGAGGACCTAAAGATGATACTATGTGCCAAAGATGAAAGCTGAGAACCCTGTAGATTCAGAGGAGAAGATTTTTAAAGGTTCAAATTGTTGACGACCGACGACGCACGCCGACGGACATCAGGCGATCACAAAAGCTCACCCCGAGCACTTTGTGCTCTGGTGAGCTAAAAAACAACCCAATGTCACCATGACGACGCTGGATCAACATTATTCTCTTTGATTTTATGGCTGAATGCATGTAACAAAAATGTGACGTGTATTTTGACATGATAATCTTTGACAAAGGCCCTTAGTGGTCGAAATATTAGATCAGAGCAGTTTAAGTATTTATGTAATATATTAATTCCCTATTTTGGAATATTTTCTTCAACAGTATTTAGTTATTTGCAGACAGCAAATGAAGGGTTTATTATAACTACATTGTAGTTAAATTAGTTTTGTTTTCATCCGGTGATTTTTTGGAAAGTGTGGTTTGTGCGAGACTTGCAGATGGACTGTTCCACCCCAGTAGTTTCCCTACTATGCAGCAAACAACCCAGTCAATGCGAGGAAAGATGTCTGTTGCCACTGTGGGAAGAAGTGGCTAAAAGGGATCCTGCGGTTTTAGAAAAATAAAGAACTATGCTACCAATGTGCATCATTGGCAAACAAACTTAGGAAGCACCGAAACTAAATCCAATTAAGTGAACAGTGTCTGAGCTGCCACCATTGAAAAATTATGTCAGTTCTGGACAGACAAAGTCCAATTTTATATAAATTCTCAGTCGATCCCAATTGTCTTAACCCTTTCCTCCATAGATACGCATTTAATCACCTTTGCAAACATAGTAGACCCAGATCAGGCAGCTCCTATAGGAGCTGCCTGATCAGGGTCTAATCTGTTTGCTGAAGAAAATATAAATGTAGGTTTTTACTTTAGAGTATTAACTGCCAAAACATTTTACCAATATATTCATACTAGCAGTGATGAGTCCTAAAGCATGAAATTAAAAGAAAACTGATGTTAAACCATAATTTTGCAGTTACATTCTAGTTTTGGAACATTTATTGCATTATAGTAATAAGTATAACCAAGTTTCCTGGCTAGTCTCATCAATGAGCTGTTAACCTTTCCCAGTTCTGTTTATACCAAGTATCAGTATCTAATGAATATTCATGACAAAAGTAGTTATATTGAAATATGGAAGGTGGAATATTGTAGACATTTTAGAAACTGATCTATCAAACAGCAGACCCTTATCTGACAACTTCTATAGGAGCCGTCTGATCTGGGTCTACTCTCTGTGCAACTGTGTGAAAACACGTTTACATGAAGGAAAGCGTTAAGACAGCATGGATGCCGAATATTGTCAAAACCGAAAGTAGATCGATACCACCATTCAGAGTACACATGTGTGGACTACTTACCACGAATCAACAAAATGATATTTTCGATAATGTACATTTACCATGCTATTTTTGGCCCGATATTTGTCGCATATGCAGCAAAACAATGAAGTCAAGTCATCCATCCGTTGCCTTAACAGAAGTCAATTAGGAGTAAGTCGCCAACCACTTTGGTCAGAACTCTTTCTCTCTTTAAGCTGAGTCGTTATTTTCCTCCATTACATCGGATTCAGGATCCTTATTTTGATCCACGGATGTTGAAGGCGTGTCACTTGGACAGAACTGACCCAACATCTGTTTGATTTGAGTCAATCTTAGCGACTATTTTCGGTAGCAGCATATGGGGTTATCCGGGTCTTTCGGAGCTGCCATTATAAAAGGAACTTTTTCATTGGCTAATTACGAACATCCTGCTTAATACTAGCCAATCAAATTCATTGTTGTGAAATACTTACAATAGCTGGATGTTGATATCGTAATGGTGTTCTACTAGATTCACTACGTGAAATTAACTTCCAACGGCTACACGCAACCATTTTTTAATGCATCCCTTAGGATGCTTACACTATGATGCGATTTTTGCTATTTTAATGAGTCACTGACACAGGACGCAGACCTAGATTAATCACTGTAGTAGGTAGAGTTTCAAATAATTTGGAATAAAGTGTTAAAAAAATCACTCAAACCTGCCAGTCTTTTCTTTTCGATTTCTGCCTGTTCAAGTTTGGACAGTTGATGGAAGGCCCTGGGCGCCCCTCCTGGCTCAAAAGAAGGAAACTTCTCGTTCTCCAGCTGCTGTTGTATCCTGTGGTACTCACTTCTGGATGCAGGCACTGAGAAAGCATCAACAACATATAGCCATAGGCCAAAACTTACATCATAACATTGACAAAACCAGTTTGTTTTTTTTAACTTCAGCAACTTTTTCAGGCAAGACCAATTATTTTCTCAGATCGTGGACAAACTTAAAATTATTAATTATTCATTTATGTATTTCAGGCAATTCACTAGTATATCTTACATATTGACCATTAATTATGACTCACCATAGATACTGACAAATGTCTTTCATTTGCAGTATACAGTTTGCAATCTGTGAATATACACAATGTGGTCATTGCTTATCAAGCTCATCAAAGCAGGCTGTGATCTGAGCAGGTTTAACAGTAACACAACCCCTTTGATGGCTCTCAAGGCATATTTTCAAATCTTTCCACAGCACTTCCTTCACAATTGCTTCTCCGTTCTTTTGAAATCATTCCGAATTCATTTCACTGTAGGATTCTCTGTTCATTTGTTATCCAATAAATGTCTATATACATTTTTAATTCTTTACTCCATAAATACAACCCAGATCAGACGGCTCCTGTCTGATCAGGGTCTGCTCCATTTGCTTATGATATATGTTTCTAGTTTCTGTCATGGTCAAAACTTCCCGTTCATCTGTGCTATTATTCTAATTAACATTCATGATGTTATTATTTCTTACATTAATATTCATGGAGTAGATTTATCCTTTATTCTTGTAGAACTTTTCATCCCTTGTGAAATCCTATACCCCTATTCACTTGTATAACCAAAATGCCCATCAAAGCTGACTGTGATCTAGGAAATACCAGTATCTAGTTCACAGTCACTTTAACAGGCACTTATCTAAACCTCACACATACCCATGTCCTTATTATTCACTTACTACCATCCAGCATCAAGTGTTTTTTTAATCACTTGTCTACACTTAAACTTTCCACCTTGGCTCCTCTCCTGTTTCTTCTGTTTTGATTACAATCTTATTTCAACCTAACCATCAATACTGGGCGGTAAACAATCTTTTTTTCCCTCCTGAAGTCAGATGGTCATCCTTAATAAAATTGCATGCCTGCTTGTTGGCTCGTCAAAGCGTGCTGTGATCTGACCTTTCCTTTAACAGTTCACAACAACTTTGACGGTCAACAGAACAAGATCACCACCATACTCATCCGTCAAGCAAAGAAACGTGAAGATAATTTCTCAATCAAACCAGGCTTGTGGTATTCATTTAAATAGCTCCGCTGGGCGTTTGTATGTAGAAAATATTTTACCTTGATTTTCTAAAATTTAAAATACTCCTATATTATATAGCTCTGAACATTTGTTGAAAAACCATCTCAGGTTTTTGTCTTGCCGTTTCCATTTGCTTTCATCATCAAACCATTTGTATACATTCAGACTGTTTTGCATAATCAAACTGTTCCTCCATTTCTGTAGCTGCAGCACTCAACACAAGCCCGTCAAAGCAGGCTGTGATCTGAATATAAATGTAACAGTTCACAGCCTCTTCAACGATTCATGCAGAGAAGTCTCATCTGTAAGGCCACGAGTATCCATCAAATCTTAGCTGAACAGCTGCTTTTCTGTTGGACAAACAAGAGTTGTAAGTAAACGTGATCAGACATGATATATGGCTTTTCTCAATCCGTTTCTTAGCAAAGGCTTTGTCCAATCCTCTTCATATCACTGTCTTTTCCAATAGTAGCTGAGATACAAGATAAATCCTGCGATATCCTTGGTTGTAAGTTTGAGTTAATCAACATTTCTGCTTTACAAATCCAGTTTCCCCCACATTTTGCCCATCAAAGCAGACTGTGATTTGAAACATTTGACATTTCACAGTCACTTTGACTGGCAGTATGCAAGGTCTTCAGAAATATATGTACAAAAGTATAGTTTCCATTTCTTCAAAACATTTGCCATCTTATCTCTTAAATTTGAGACAAAAGCAATCTGCTTTTTTCTGATGTCTGGCTAAAACTAGTATAGTATAATTATATCAAAAATCCCCTTTCCAATTCTATTTCTTCCTTGGTATCTATGAAACCTTCAATACAAATCCCTATATAAAAAGACAGGCTTTTGAAACTTGTTCAACTCCACATCAAGGGGCCATCATATCACTAGATAGCCAACACCATTTAACTCCTCTTGACCAATTCTTTATTCTGATGAGATATGCATCAAGGACTCGTCAAAGCTGACTGTGATCTGAACTATTTATAACAATTCACACCAGTTTTGACGAATTCTTACAATACATATTAATCTGTCTATATAGGTTCGACATCTTATTCGGTTCAAGAAAAAGAGCACTGTAAGTGGATGCAAATGCCGGTTTTACTGTAAAAACCAATCATTTAAAATTTACGCCACAGCTATTCAAATATGCACAATGGATTGTAGCTTTTGGGATGGCGGGCAAATGTAAAGTTTAAGAGGGATAGTTGTACTGATGTTGAAACTGATAAAATGGAAGTTTAACATGCTGACAATCTGATAGTTTTGTTCTCATTTTAATTGCTACCCTATCCAAATTAAGGAACATTAGGAACAAATAATTTTTGTTATAAACTTCAATATGGAGTTTACTTCTATCGTTTTCAACAGTACCGTTAGTAACAAATAGTTTGATGATGATAAGATGCTGACTTGCTGTAGATTATCTGTTTAACCCTTTCCTCATAGGCTATTTTTAGATCTAACCTCTTTGAATAAATGAACCGAAAAGGAGCATTAACTAGACAAAAGGAATTTTTTTTTTAGAATAGTGTAGTTCTGAAACCATTGTGATAAATTGAGCATTTGCTATTTGGGAGCAAATGCTCTATCAGAATGGTTTCAAAAAGTTGACTTTACAGAAGCGTAGAATGGCATATTTATGGAGGAAACAGTTTAAGATCATCATCCTATGTGCCAATGTAGTTTCCTGTTTAATACCTTGCCCTGGTCCTATCAACCTACAACCTGCAGTGACACTTACTGATATCTCCCCTCCACATCCATGGCATTCTGCGCTGGCACGTGGCTCCTGGCTTATTGAAGTCGCATGCTGCACATGTTGCCTCGTCCACAATAGCAGGGGGCTGCAAAATCAAGCATCATTATGGTAAATGATGGACCACGATATTTAGCTGGTGAATCCCAGCTAGGGGTGAACACAGCATGGTCTCGAAATTGTACTTCTGGTAAGAAGATTGCTTACCTGTAACCTGTTGGTAAGAATGATGTTTGGGTACATGGCTCCAACATCTAAATGATAGATAATGGGATTTTCCAGCCTATTGGGACAGTCTCTCAACATGGACAGTCTCTCTATGATGTCCGTACACACCTGGAATAAACATTTACATACAACTTTGAAACCACAGTATAAGTTAAGTAGCCAGTTCATAAACATGAACAAACCCTACAACGTTCCACCGTTCATATTTCATTACATTTAATTTTATCCATGAATATTCAGCAGGTATAGAAATTTGAGTAACACATGGTAGCAGAAGCAGGTGAATTATCAATGCAGAATAAAAGAAAATGCAAGTGCTTTCTGCATTATTTTAACACTTGACTGATAAATAACATTAGTAAGCAACGAAGTCACCTATAATTCTTTCCGAAAAATAAATTAGTTTATGACCAATTCATCCAGTGTTAAAATAGTAGACAGAACATTTTGAATATTGTACTTAACCCTTTCTTTCAAGAATTTTTTTCCCCTGCATTTGCAAAGTCAACCCAGATCAGAAGGCTCCTAGGAGCCATCCAATAAGGTTCTGCTCTGTTGCTGGTGATTTGAAAGGTATGTCTCTTTACTTTCTATAATGGCTACAATGTTCCACCTTCCATATTTCAATATAACCATTCTGTCCATGAATATTCAGTATGTATTTAACTTTGGAATAAATACAGAACAGGGAAAAGGTTAACTATTTCTGGCAAAATCAAACAATTTATTTAAGACTTTAGCTCTCATATGGATAAATCATTAAATATTTCAGAAATAAATAGCAAGTACTTCTAATTCATGCAACAAATACTTAGATAAAAACATACAGCTTACCCTTTACAAAACTATTCTTTCAGCCATTATTTAGTCACATCAGCAACACTAAACAGATGAACAATGATAGCCTGGACAGTCATTTCAGACCATATATACTTCAACAGGCAAGACTAATTGTGAGCACAATTTCATACTCAGATGGGCATTAAAGTACTTTAATTGTTTTTCAGGAAGTGTCATGGAAAACAATGTATGCAATTAACAGGCTATCACTATAAACCTCCTTCCTGTTTTCACACCTTTTACAACCAGTTGCACCTAGCACCTAAGAATAAGCAACTTAATTAGAATGCAATTAACTGCTATGAATTATCTTGTCTGCTCATCTTTTCAAATTCTTTGTTGATTATTGGCCAAGCAAATGAACAGGTCAGTCAAATTTGCATCCAATCTAAAGTGCATTACTTATTCAGTTCCTTTCCTTTTATTTTTGGTTTAAACATTTTTTATTTCGTTTGGGTTCTGGGATAACAAAATTCCTTTTCCCGTTTCTATTATTATTCATGTCACCATCATGAGAATTTTGTTAACCCATCTTTATTTTGAAATTATTTAAAAATCTATTCACCTCATTAAAATTAGTAACTTGGTCCAAAGGCACCTTTTCCTCCACCTCTATTGAAAACTTCATAGTATATTCAACCTTGTCAATAAGATTCTGGAAAGCCTCGGGAACCTGTAAATGCAAACAACAAATAGTGTCAAAGAAAAAACAAGAGCTGTAACTATAACTATAAATGGAATTTTTGTGTATTTTTTTTGCAAATAAAGTCATCTCAAAACAGGGACATTAAAAAACTCAATACATCAAAAGAAAGGCAACAGGTTGAATTCTGATCTTTCTAAAACTACCCGGGAGTTGATCTAGAGTTAACCCTTTCCTCCATAAATATGCCCTTTCTATGCCTCTGTAAAGTTACCTGTTGAAACCATTGTGATAAATAGAGCATTTGCTCCTAGCAAGCAAATGCTCGATTTATCACAATGGTTTCATATTACAAAATTCTAAAAATCCCCATTCTCTAGTTAATGCTCCTTTTCGATAGATGCATCCAAAGAGGTTGGATCTAAAAAAAAAAAGGGTTATGCTGGTTTGTTATGGTGTCATTTGCTTATAAATTAGAAGTAAACTAGAACTGTCACGAGTGAATGAAATACTCCAAAACGGCCCCTTTTTTCACAGGATGGAACCACTTTCCATATATCCGTTCACCTGTCTGTAGCAAACTAGAGTGCACAGCTAAATGTTTAACCTAAGTAAAACCAGGATTTCAGAGATGAAGCACTGACAAGAAAATTTTGGTGAATTTCATTGTGAAAACTAGAGGTTTTTGTCACAAAAACGGATGTCTCCCCTCTAATAAGTGAGTGAGTTGGGTTTTACGTCCGACCAACAGTATTTCAGTTATTTGCAGACGGCACCCGCATGAGACAAGTTATAGTGCTGCCTCACTGGAATACCCCTGCCGCAGGTACATGGCAAGGGCACCCCACCCAGTCACGTTATCCTGACACCGGGCCGACCAGTTCTAGAACTACACCTCTAATAAAAACAATATGTAAAGGGAAATCACTAAAAATGTTATGGTCTTGATGAATGATACTTCCCCTCATTATGCGTTTTCCACACTACATTTTTCAAGAAGAAAATGATAACAGCTAATAACTCCAAAAATACTGATACCAGATTTATGGCCCTTGTGCATGACACTTACTTTCAACATGCTCTTTCCAAAAATAAAATGTCATTCCAATAGCATCAGTCGAACAGGAGTTATTGATCGGCCAAAAAATGTAACAAAGGGCAATAACTCCAAAAGTATTGAAGCCAGAATTATGGCCCTTGTTCATGACACTTTCTCTCATCATGCTCTTTCCATGCATGAAGTTTCAATACGATGGCAAGAGCCATGTAGGAGTTATCGTCCGGACAAGAAAGAATTAAACAAATGTACAAGGGGCAATAACTCTAAATTTATTGAAGCTCGAGTTATAGATCTTATGCATGACACTTTCTCTTATCATGATCGTTCCATGTATGAAGTTTCACTCCAATGGCATGTGTCACATAGGAGTAATCATCCGGACAAAAAATTGTGATTTTTTTACAAAGGGCAATAACTCCAATATTAGTGAAGCCAGAGTTATGGACCTTGTGCATGACACTTCCTCTCGTCCTGATCTTTCCATATATGAAGTTTCAATCCACTGGCATGAGCCATATAGGAGTTATCGTCCGGACAAAAAGTGTGACAGACAGACGGACGGACAGACAACTCTCACGAAAACAATATGTCTCCCCCATATAAATATGGGGGGAGACATAATTATAACCAGAACTACGTGAATGAAAGTCGGGACCATGTCCGTAGACAACATGCACAACTAGGGGATTTCTGTGAAGTTTCATCTAATTCAGATCAAGGTTTTGGCAGATATTTTAGAATATTGTATCAAAGCACTACATTTTCAAACCAATTGAAAGGACCATAACTATGGGGGAAACATTTGCAGACAGCATGCATAACAAGGCTTTACAACTAATTTACAACTAATCACTATTGTGAAGTTTTATCCTATGCCCTGGAATACTGTTCACACAATCATGTTGACCGACAAGCAGATTCCAGTATAACAGCCCAGTTGTTGCTTACATGCTCTACTCTTACCATTCTGAATCTACAAGGAATATCTGCCCGGAACACTCCAGACTCAAGAGCTTCCACATGACCTCCTACATACGTCTCCGAGTCCAGCATGTGTCCACTGTCCGTCAGCTTGTTAAGGATGGATTCTTGTTTGTTGGGGAAGACAATGTTTGCATGATAGGCCTGGACCATGAGCAAGGCCTCACACAGGGTACCAGATCCCTTGCGCAACACCTGAAACAGAGAAGAAACTTAATGAGCAAGGCCTCGCACAGGGTACCAGAGCCCTTATGCAACACCTGAAAAAGAATCCTTTAAATGCAGGATGCAATAATTGGCATAAACACAATCAGTAGACATCCGATCACTGATCTGCCCATTGGGCCATACCGTCTAATAGAGCTACAATTCACTGAAGATCGATTTTATTTAATTCTTTGACTTGGACACTCAATTGTGGGTTTTCTTTTACAAAATTTATTTTTCAATGTTTCAATGCAGCAATTATGTTTTGCAGTTGGCACAAGAAAAAATCTCATTATTAGTTGATTTGACACATATTCCGATGAGTTTTGGTCATTCAACAATTGCTTCAAGCAGTTTGCACACGTTGATCAGATTGCTTTGGCCCACTAAAACCAAAATGGACCTATTTCTATTGGTAATGTATCTTGAACCTTTAGCCTGCTGAGCAAATTATTTTTACAGAACTACATTTTCAAGATGCAAGCTATAATCAATTTGTCTACCAAAATGCAATCAGGGTGTCAAACAGTTTGGATCATGACGAGACGCAGAGTTAATTGGCGTCTCATCTGGATCCAAACTGTTTGCATAGGTATTCACTCACCCCCCCCCATAGCAGGCTAAAGGTTAATTTGTTTATACCTATAGTTATGACTACTCAAAGATACTGAATTACTGGACTGAGCTGTATAAAGTAAACATTGGCCGAAAGTGGAATTATACATAGAAATGACCCACCTCATCAGGTTCCATAGGAATGATGGTACACAGGGCAAAGATGAAGGGATGGACATATTCCTGGTACAGGTAAAATGTGGCCACTGCATCAGACACCGAGTAATTAGACAGAACCTGAAAGAAGAGGTCTTAGTGATAATATGGTTCAAATTCAATTTAACACTTTAATAACTCCATGATTGTAAATAACTAATTTTTATAATGGCACATGGACATGTTTTTTTCCAAAATACAAACTGTATAACTGTATATATTATTTCATAAACAGCTGAACCTGATCAGACGGTTCCTATACGAGTTGTCTGATCTGACTATTCTGAAAAGGTGTATTCATGGAATAAAGGGTTCAAGTGACACAAAACTATTTGTGTTAAACTTTGAGTGCAGTTCACTGTTCTGTGATGTTGAAGAACAACTCGTTAGGACCTAGACTTTCTGATCATCTTTTTGAAAAGAATTCAAATAAACTTTTTGTCATTGCTTATAGACGACAGAATAAGGTATCAATACTGTAAAAGTATCTTGTCTGCAAGTAGAATCCCAAATAGAAATGTTGCATAGATGTACTCACTTGCGGATCCTCTGTAGCCATACGACACATGTCTTCAGGATCAAGCTCTGTAGGATCGTACCTCAGCTTGGCCTACAATAATGAATGGGTTTTATTGCCCTCACAAAAATGCAAACAAGCAATTTTAATCGATATATGAAATCTACATGTTTGTTAAAAGCATTCGCAAGAATAGATTTTTTTTAAAGAATATATCGGCAAATAATAATTTCCTGAATTAATCGCCATACCCCCCCCCCCCCCCAAATTCTCGTCGGATTTACATCGATCTCAAAAACGGCCCTGAGTGAAACGATCAATTATAACCAGTAACAGTGTGGTCAAAGATCAGATACTTCCAAGGAGCCCTCTGATCAAGGTCTGCATTGTTCGGTCTCCTCTCACAATCTGAATAGACACTACACTAAGCAATTTCTCTTTTAATATTCAGTATTCAAAGGGTTAGACCAACACCAAGGTCTAATTCCATTCCCCCTTGTAGACGCTGTTCCAAACAGAGTAGACCAAGATCAGACTGTTCCAGGTAGGAGCTGTCTGATCTGTTTCTGCAGTTCTTTGGCAAAAAAATTCTCCTGTTCTGTCAATATCGTGAAATCTTGAATAATGTTCAAACGAGTTAAATTTAAGTTACCTTAGCAACAGCTTTCAAGCCTTGACTTCCAACAGGCAGGTAACTGTCTCTCTTCACCCATCTGAACAAGAGTAAAATACATACATGTAGAAATGAGTTGACCCTTTCCTCCATAAATACACCTTTCTACGCCTCTTTAATAGTCACTTCTTGAAACCATTGTGATAAATAGAAGCAAATACTCTATTTATCACAATAGTTTCAATACTACACAATTCTAAAATTTACCTTTTCTCTAGTAAATGCTCCTTTTCAGTAGATTAATTCAAAGAGGTTGTGTCTAAAAATAGCCTATGAGGGAAAGGGTTAATATCACCCGTGTCAATTATACAAAAGTTAGTCATGGGAATAACTACAAATTAAACCATCAGTCGTCAATTCTTTACAATCAATGATTGACTAATGACCAGCTCTTACTGTGACTTCCAATAAAATGCTCATCTTCCCTATTGGAGCTGAAAGTCAGTACTGTCATATAGTAGATACTGATGAGAAAACAATTCCGCATCAAACCTGGATCAAAACCGTTCGCAAAGTGTATCACAAAATTCTTATAGTGTCACTTTACCTGAAACAGTCCATGTGGGTTGCTGGCCTAGCTTTGAACTCTCCCTGATTATCTTTAGCAAAACCAATCTCCCGGGACATGTCGAGACCGTGGAAAGCTGCTCTCGCCTCAACAAATGGCCTATATGAAATATAATATGTATATGAACGCTGTTGTACCACAAGCTCCAGACTTTTTCACACGTTTTATGATTTTCATTTAAAAAGATAAATTCAAAAGGTATATCATGTGCATTTCAAATTTATACTAATATTGTCATACAAAAATGCAATTAGAATGAACACTCGTGCTTGCCTCACAAAATATCGAAAATTCTATATTCTTCTAATTTTATTCAAAAAGGCAGTGCCCTGGTAGGTTATCACATCCAAGATGCACACATTACTTTTCTCTTTTCTGTAAAAGCCACCATAAAAGTTTTCATAATTTCAACGCCAATGTTGATCTTAATACAAGACTGCTCAGCGATTTTTTTCCTGGGATTGTGAATGGGTCCGGTACCCCTTGAATTGTGAAAAATTAGCGGCGTTTTGGCAAAAATTGTGAAAAAAGTATCGGTGTTTTTACAAAAATTGTGAATCACCTTTTGAAAGAATTTTCGGCTGAATATAAATTTGTGGACCGAGACGCATACGTTTTATTCATATTCTTGTAAAAGTGTCCGAGATGTGCAAGAAAAGCGATACGAAATTCGAATACCTCGGACTTTATCCCGAGAAACCCTTTGAGATACAAAACTTTGCAAAGAGGAATATAGCCATGTAAATATTGGTAAAAAAATCGGTGTACTAAGTAAAAGACCAATTGTGAACAGCTTTGTGAATTGTGAATGATAGATAGATGGGTCCGACGGACCTTGCTTGTAAATTGTGAAGGTCCGTTTCAAATTGTGACAGGGTCCGTTTTACGGTACCAGTTATATAGGGAAAAAAATCGCTGCTGCTTACCAATCAAACATGTCTCCATTGTATGTGGCAAAGATGTGTGGCTTCACTTCTAAGATATGGTCAAAGAAACGTTTCAGGAGGCTAAACTGTAAATAGAAATGAAAAGGAATAAAATCAGATTGTACTCATCTTCACTAAGGGCTGTTCCAGGAAAAAAGGCCTGGGGGGGTAGGAACGCCAGCCAAAAATAGGGGTACCACCAACACAATTTTATTTTTTTTACACCCCCAAACAAGAGAATTAAGATAAGTTAGATACCCACAACCGCTAGATTTATATTTAAATTGCCACCCACCACCAAGAAAACTGAAATTTCTGATTCAATAGTACTTTCTATATTTCTTTACCACTCAAAGCTTGACAAGTTTTACCTATGAATGTGCTGTTTTCTGAATGCAAATCATATTGACAGCATATATTGTTATTCTATTATATGTAATTTGATGACAAAATTATTTAGGTCATAGAAATACTTGCATGAAATTTTTATGTATAGTTTAGACCATGGTTGAGCGTGACTAAACGATATAGTTCGAAGGGGCGTAGCCCCCGAGAACTATGTCGTTTAGTCGCGCTCAACCATTGGCTAACCTATTTAGCACTGGCTTGGGCTCGAGGAAATAAACGTCATCAAATTCGCAATTTCACGTCATCGAGCGCGTGCTGATTTTCCCTCTGATTGCGCCTGAATCCATTAATATTTTGGAAGAAGAGGAAGGAAAAACGACGAAGCTGGAAATTTAACGGCAAGATTTTAAAATTGTGTACAATTAAATATTCAACGATAATTTCAATATAATGCATTTGAAATAAAAGTTTTAAATATTGAATTAATTCGATCTAGATATAGATCTAGATCATTTTATTAAGGTTTTTATTATCTTATTTTGTTAAATTTTTTAATAAAGATTGTTTTCAACTTTTCACGCATTGATTAGATTGTATACAGTAAAACCTATGTACAATGGTCAATAAAAGAATACGCTATATGCATTGTGCCGCTTTTTAAAGACCTTTAGTAATGCATTAAACTGTCACCTGTATTTAAAATTGCATATTCATTTCCCTTAATTGTCGATTAACCTAAGTTTTACTGTATTTCAGTGTAACCAGCTGATCAAGGCTACGATGCATTGGGGTGAAATATCACGTGAAAGCCTAGGATGTGACGTCAAAAAAAAATAATGATTGGTCGACAGGAACCATAGACTAAATAAACAGTTTGTTAGTTAGTTCATGGTTTTTTTCCAAAAAGTGTCGAACTAAACAATATAGTCGACACTATTTGAGGCATCTGATTGGCCGAGAGCTCCAAGCCATGTGCTAAATATAATCATCTGCTTTTTGTTTAGTTTGTACACATTACATTGGCATGCTGAAACAATAAACTATTTGCCATCTTGTTTTTAGTGTGGAATGCTTTTTTCCCCATACCTAGTATGTAAACATCTTTTACCTTGACACAAAAAGTTCAATTATATGAACATTAAATTTAACCCTTTCTAAGGTGTAAGAACATAGCAGACATTAATTTTGCAAATATGGGCCATGACTCTACAAATTGATTAAGGAAACATCTTTTCACTTTTAATTTCTTCGAATCATCAAAGTTAATAATTTAATCACTGTTAATAACTAAATATCTAACATAACCACTTTTTGATAGCCACTGTTGGTCCAATCTGTGAAATTTAACTTTCCTGTGTTGACTATTTGTATGGCAGAAATTGAATATTAAGACAATCACATTACATTTAATTATATGATTACTAAATTTCTTTTATCGGTATATACAGAAATCAAATCACAAGAGATTGTTACAGTGTTGACCTAGATCAGCTGGAGCAATGAAAATCTGATCTGATCTACACTGCTTGCAAATTACCACCACCATCTCTAGTTTGCCAATCTGTGTCTACACTGTTTGCACAGCCCCGATCTGGTTGGATATCTCCTAGCAGGTCTTATATAAGGGAGGCAAATATTACAAAAACACCAGTAAAATGGGTGAGAATAGCCGTTTGTTAAAAAAGAGGAAAACTTGATATGGTCAAAGGGAGCCTGCCTGTATGGGGGTTAAGGGGGACCTCCCCCCAAGGGGCCTGCCTGTATGGGGGTTAAGGGGGACACCCCCCCCCTTTGGACACATGAAATACCGGTATAGCTTTCCCGAGTTAAGGAGTCTTCTCCTGCATTTTCACTTGGGTCTTTCATTGAATGGCCATTCATGTGTTTTTTACAATTATACTCCGGTTGCATGTCATACGTTAGCTGTATTTCAAACAAACTGGTTGCAGTACATGTCCATACAATTTACATTCAGTTTATCCTGGATCTATTCAATATTGCCAGATTAATTTCTTGTAAAACACAAGCAATTAAAACTCACACGTTAAAGATATGAAATTTGATTTAAAAGTCAGCATGGTATTATAACACTAAAACAACTAGTTAACTTTTCTGGTGAATACTCAATATTACAGGGTTTTACCTGTGACTTGAACACGCTGTTTCAATAACTGGACATGTCTAGCGGTTTTCAGATGGTTCCCAAAGTCTACACAGCCGCGTTTTCCGTAATTAATGTGTTTGTTTACAGTATTAAACTTGGAACTCTCTCCCGGGAAGGTTTACTTTCACTTTCACGAAATCACTATCACTTTTCTTGTTTCTTTACTAAATGTCAACGTCATTTCTTACTCTAGCCATCTTGGGCTGAACTTATTTTTCACACTCCTATCGTAATCTCGGTCTGTGCTTTTCATTTTTGTCTTATATTCACATTAATTGGCAGGTACAGATACCGAATTTCATAAACGGACGCCATATTGGAATTGTTGAACGAACATTCGATAATACGAGCGTTTTGATTGGCTGTAGGACAAGAGTCTCGTTGTTCGATTAGCCGAACCGAAATCTCGCTGTTGACGTGATAAACGTTATTAACGTGGATTTACTTGAAAACGGGAAAGAATATCGGCGACGATTTTTTCTTATTTGGGAAATTTTAAACAGAATTACCGTGCTTAATGCCCCCCCCCCCCCCCCCCTCCGAATTGGAATATTCAATTACCCCCAATACAACACAATTACAATTGAAACAAGAGAGTCGTCACGGGTGACAAATGCCCCCAAAGTGTTTGACACCGAAATGCATTTTGGCGGAAAAACAATGCAGGTGTAACATGAAATTTTGATGCTGTTAAAAATGACACAGGAGTCAGTTCTTAACATTAGAAACAGAACCTTTGGATTATGATAGCTAAGAAAAGAGCCAAGCGTCAAAACTTAGTTAAAAAGGACCCTAAGTCATTCTCAACGTTAAAAAGGACCCTGGGTTGATTGTCAACGTTTAAGGTATAGGAGATATGCTCTGGACAAGCTTTTTGTATCTGGTAAGATATAGAAGATATGCTCCGGACTGTAAAATTGAGGTCAAAGGTCAAGGTCAAGGTCAGTGATCTGAAAATGGTACACGACTCTCCGCCATCCCAAGATGAACTCACAAATCAAATTTGGAATCCGTAGCTGGTAAGGTATAGGAAAAATGCTCCGGACAAGCTTTGTGTAAAATCTAGGTCAAAGGTCAAGGTCACAGTGACCTGAAAATGGTACGCGACACACCGTCATCCCAAGATAAACTCACACATTAAATTTCGAATCCGTAGCTGGTAAGGTATAGGAGATATTCTCTGGACAACCTTTTTTGTAACATTGAGGTCGAAGGTCAAGGTCAAGGTCACAGTGACCTGAAAATGGTACGCGACACTCCGCCATCTGAAGGTGATCTCACACACCAAATTTGGAATCCGTATCTGGTAAGGTATAAGAGATATGCTCTGGACAAGCTTTTTGTAAAATCGGTCAAGGTCAAGGTCAAGGTCAAGGTTAAGGTCATAGTGACCTGGAAATGGTACATGACACTCCGCCATCCCAAGATGAACTCACACACCAAATTTGGAATCTGTAGCTGGTAAGGTAAAGGAGATATGCTCCGGACAAGCTTTTTGTAAAATCGGTCAAAGGTCATGGTCAAGGTCACAGTGATCTGAAAATGGTACGAGACACTCCTCCATCCCAAGATGAACTCACACACCAAATTTGGAATCCTTAGCTGGTAAGGAATAGGAGATATACTCCGGACAAGCTTTTTGTAGCTGGTAAGATATAAGCGGTTTTTAAAATCGAGGTCAAAGGTCAAGGTCAAGGTCACAGTGACCTGGAAATGGTACGCGACACTCCGCCATCCCAAGATGAACTCACACAGCAAATTTGGAATCTGTAGCTGGTAAGGTAAAGGAGATATGCTCCGGACAAGCTTTTTGTAAAATCGGTCAAAGGTCATGGTCAAGGTCACAGTGATCTGAAAATGGTACGCAACACTCCTCCATCCCAAGATGAACTCACACACCAAATTTGGAATCCTTAGCTGGTAAGGTATAGGAGATATACTCCGGACAAGCTTTTTGTAGCTGGTAAGGCATAAGCTTTTTTTAAAATCAAGGTCAAAGGTCATGGTCAAGGTCACAGTGACCTGGAAATGGTACGCGACACTCCGCCATCCCAAGATGAACTCACACAGCAAATTTGGAATCTGTAGCTGGTAAGGTAAAGGAGATATGCTCCGGACAAGCTTTTTGTAAAATCAAGGTCAAAGGTCAAGGTCAAGGTCACAGTGACATGAAAATGGTACGCGACACTCCCCCATCCCAAGATGAACTCACACACCAAATTTGGTATCCGTAGCTGATGTGACAAAGGAAATATACTCCGGACAAAATGTACACACACCCACACACCCACCCACCCACCCACCCACACACCCACACACACACACACGCACGGTGCGATCACTATATGCCGCCAAAGCCTAGCTTTGGGGGCATAAAAATCGCCCCAACCAACACAAATTTAACTCTTTATTACCCCCCACCCACAAAATTTTAATTCATCGCCGTTCCGACCCTCCCTGGCCTTTTTTCCTGGAACAGCCCTAACCAGATTCCTGCAAACATTATACTCTGTATTTATGGATGACCCCAATAATGACCATTTATCAATTTTATATTGTTATATAAAACAAGTAAATACAGTTATGCCAAAAGTATAGAATCGGATCCAATATATAGACCCTGATCTAGGTCTATTCTGTTTGCAAATTTATGTGTCCATAGAGTAAAGAACTATCAGGACCATATAAACATAACATGCTGCCATAAAAACATTTAATATAAACTATTGTTTTTATAATTTTTTCTGCCTATTTGAAACAAAAACGAAATGGTAGAATGAATAGCACCAATAGGAGCTTATCTCGACCTCTGAGTACATACACGTATTTGCAGGAACACATGTCGCCTTCTAATGGAAGTTAACCCTTTCCCTCATGTAAACACGTTTTAACGCATTTGCAAACAGAGTAGACCCAGATCAGACGGCTCCTAGAGGAGCCGTCTGATCAGGGTCTGCTCTATTTGCTTATGGAATTTGATAGATCGGTTTCTTTACTTTCTAATATGGCTACAATAGTCCACCTTCCATATTTCATTATAACTATTTTGTTCATGAATATTCAGTAGGTATTGAAATTTGACCTAAATATAGAACAGGGAAAGGGTTAAAGCAAAGTTTGGCCCTCCAAAAATCATGTAGTGACATGCATCATTCAATCAACTATGTTGAGCTGACCACTCGCCTTGACAGCTTCACAAACATCCAATATATACTACACTCACCTCATCTGGTTCATTCAGGATTATAAAAGGCCCTGGAAACTCTGGCCTTGGAGTGTACTCAAAGTCCTCAATATCTTGTGACAATATCTCCCTGTTAGTGATCAGGTAGCCCTGGCCATCTATCATATACGAGATCATCATGATCTGATCTATGGAGGAGTCGGGAAACTTGAGGGGCAGCTTGGTGGTCTCAATGTCAAAAGCACACACAATTGGATCCTACAAACAAAATACATCTGCATGTAAATATTTGTAGTGGGCAATAGCTCAATATTGTATTGATATAAAGTAGCACATGCCAGTTTCATATTAGAAATTCTACATATTAGAAATTCTGCCTGAAAATCGAATGTTGCTGGGAAAAGGTACATTAGGCATCACAAAGTTTTGACTCCGAACAGCTGATACACGTATAACAAGAGCTGTCCGCAGGCAGCGCGCTCCACTTTCTTTAGTGCTGGATAGTGTAGTGGAAGTCTAAGTCAGAAAGGGGAGATTACAACAGCAAAATTAATTTAAGGGTTACCTGCCCTTGTGACATAGGTCCCCCTTGTAATAGTTAATATGTATACCAAAGATGAACCAAATATCTTGGGACAGTTTCTGAGACATGGACCTGAACATAAAACTGAACCAACAATGAAAATTCTAAGTAAAAAAGGGCATAACTATGGCAAAATTAATTTTGGGGTTACCTACCCTTGTGAAATGGATTACCCTTGTGATAGTAAACATACATACCAAATATGAACCAAATATTTTTGATGGTTACTGAGAAAAGGACCTTAACAAAAAGGTGCTGGATAGTGTAGTTGAAGTCCAAGTCAGAAACGGGAGATAACAACAGCAAAATTAATTTTAGGGTTACCTGCCCTTGTGAAACGGGCCCCCCTTGTAATAGTTAATATGTATACCAAAGATGAACCAAATATCTTAAAGTCGAAAAAGGGGCATAACTATAGCAAATTTAATTTTAGGGCTACCTACCCTTGTGAAATGGGTTCCCCTTGTGATAGTAAACATACATACCAAATATCTTTGATGGTTTCTGAGAAAAGGACCGTAACAAAAAGGTTAACCAACGCAGACGCCGACGAGAGGGTCATGACAATAGCTCCACTTTTTGAAAAAGTGGGGCTAAAAATCCTATGCCCAACTGGCCTGATCTAGGAAATTACACCAAAGGACAAGTGGATCTTTCTTTTCTGCTTGTCCCTGGCTGCATGGCATCTGCATACTAAAAAGTTTGAAATTCATTGTTGCATTTAGTGACCTCATCAAGTATACAATACTAGGTGGTTTTTGGTGTGGTTTTGTTTTTTAGCGAATTCAGAATTAGGTACACATTTGCTATCTACATGAATAATTTGTACGCAGAATTCGCTCGACACTCCCAACACCACCTCCATTTAGAGTAATCATAATTTTGGTGGACAAATGTTCTTTATGAACGGACAAATGCAACTTTTCATCCGACTCGTCTATGGACAAATTGAAAACTTTCCATAAGAGCAAATGCTCCATCAATGGTTTAAAAAATACAAAATTCTAACAAAAATCTATTCTCTAATAAATGCTCCTTTTCTGTACATTTATTCAAAAAGGTTGGATCTAAAAATAGTCGGGAGGCAATGGGTTATTAATTGCAATATTCTGTTATCAAACTCATAATCAGACACAGTTACTGGTATCTAGAGGTTTAGTAAATTACTATTACAAAATACCAACACCAATATTATAAGGTGTCCTATTTCATGAAGCTAAATACCGATAAATCTTCTATGACTTACAGGTCTGTGCACAAGATCTTCACGGCGTACAATCTCAGGTGGCATACTCCCACGTCCTCTCACAGAGTACCAGTGACCAACATTCAAACTCCGGTCTATGGACACTCGAACATGATAGGGGACATCATGCTCCCTGCAGCAAAACAGATCTTTACTCTCAAGTAAATCACATAAAATGGTTGTTTCTTTCTTGGGTTTTAAATGTCATTATCAGAAAAAAATGTTAAAGACTAATGAGAGTATCCTTTCTTGAAATGAATCTATAGGAACAGAAGGCTTATGAATCTGAGTAATACTCCCTATATTTAAAAGTAATCAAGTACCCTAGAAAAAAAATAGAGTACTTTTGTATTCTCCCCATCAATCATGTGCAATTTGAAAAATATAGACAAGTATATAATGACAAATGACCACTGGCATACAAAATATGTACAAGAACAAAATAGTCAGACAATACTTATTTTGGAATGGGCTTAAATGGTGATAGATCTGTTCAGATTTGCCCAAAACTTAATAGCACCTGTTCTTATTTTCTTATATTACAGATTGAATTGAGTATTCTCAATTTCCTCACTGATTTCAAATTAATTGAGTATTTGGCTAATTTCTATTGAGTAATCACTTAAATGTGTAGTTTATCTGTTCATCTGTAATGAATTCTATATATCAATAAAGACTGGAAAAATGTGTACATTTTGGACAGGAGAATCTGAATGGGACTAAATTTGGAGACCCAAGACGCCATAAACAGGGCATGTGTCTACTTGCATGATAATTGAAATAATCCCCCATTCTAGTATGCAACTATTTAGGCCAGCTCTTACAGCAAGTACCTTATATCAGTGATGTTGTCCATCTGATCAACAATCTTCTTTGATACTGCATCTTCTTCATCTAAGTAGCTGAAATGAATAGAATATTTTCTTTGCAAAAGAGCTTAACCCTTTCCTCCATAGGCTATTTTTTAGACTCAACCCAAATCTACCAAAAAGGAGCATTAACTAGAGAAAAGGATTTTTTTTTAATTTCGTAGTTTGAAACCATTGTAAGAATAGAGCATTTGCTCATATAGGAGCAAATGCTCTATCACAATGGTTTCAATAGGTGATTTTTACAGAGGCATAGAAAGGCGTATTTATGGAGGAAATGGTGGGGAAAATATGGAAGGTGGAACACTACCCATTTTAGAAAGTAAAGAAACAGATCTTTCAAATCATTAGCGAGCTGAGCAGACGGCTCGTATCTGTTTGTAAATATGTGAAACCATGTTCAAACGAAGGAAAAGGTGAAGCCTTTACTTCATCAATATTCTTGCACGACAAAGTGGCACCATGAATGCTGATTAAGATTATTTTTTATAATGATACATGAACACGTTACACGTATGATTTTATCTGAGAGAGGAATGCTTCAGATCCTTCAACCTATCATTGCAGTGGGTTGTTCAAGCACCACTAAAGAGTCCATTTACCTTGTGTAAATTTCATTCGACTTGTCCCTCTCTTTGTTCTTTCTTACTGCTGGCTGAATCTCCCTTTTCACCTTAGTCAAGTCCTCAACTGACAGAAAGGAGAGTTTAAGGTATTGTCGCTTCAACCCAACTAGATGGTTTGGCTGCAATGAAATCAGTAGTAGATCAGGTATCTGGATTAAATGAGCCAGGCATCCTTGTAGATTGATTTGGGGTTTACAAGACAGGAGAAATTTTGTCAGATCCACTTCTCATTGACATAGAGTTAAAAATATGGGATAAGAATGGTGCCGATAGAAATTTCTGGTATTATTTTGTTGAATTATAAAGTAAAAACAAGAGTCGCGTGCGGCGCCAATGCTTGTCTGATTTGGTACTTGTCCAGCTAAAAACCTATTTAGTTTCATGTTGATACCTTTTATACTTTGAGTAATGAGCTACATTAAAGTTTCTGCACGCCAATGACGACCCAGTGATAACAATAGCTCGACTTTTCTTCAAAACAGACAAGCTAAAAATGATTCTGGTTACAACTATGGGTCTAATAAAAACATTGGCAGACATAACGGAGTGTCGCAAATGCCCAGACTGGCATCCATTCTATCGTTTTAAAAACATATAATGAATCACAGGAAATTAGTTGTCCTATTACTCATGTGCATTTATGTTTACATGAATATTCAACAGGAAATGGTTCATATGTATCATGGTTTTCTGGAGGTTCAACTATACTTACCAGTTCAAGATCTTCTTTGTTCACAGTCTCTACACTTGCAATCTTTCCACTGAACTTTTTGGTCAGGAATGATGCTACTTCTCTTTCACAAGTCTTCTTTGTCAATACATAGAAATAAGGCTTGTATGGTAAAGTTGCCTGAAAACAGAATTGATTAAATACACACTTTATACTGATCTGTGAATAATACATGCATAAATCAATTAACTTTAGATGGTCAATTTTATTTCGACTTAAAAATCATTTCCACCAAAAACATGTCATTACTATATTAATACTACTTATTCTCTCATTCTATTATACTCCCAATCAATATATCTCCCATTTATTATACTCTAAATATATCCCCCATATTTTTTAGATGATGTATTGCAGGAATGTCTACTGTAGGCATCTCAGAACAGCTATTCAAACAGTTTAACTGGTGAAGCATTTTGAGAATATTATTAAAGACAAAATTTGCAGAAAAACTTCTCAGTTAAGGGCCCTAATAGACACAAAAGCAGTTCAAGACACTCAGTCTTCTGGAGATGCATCGAAGTGAGAAAACTTTTAAAACTTAAACCAAGTGGTCGAGAAGATAAAACGTAGAGATGTTTTTGAGGGAGAATTTACACTAGAGAATTAAATTTATGCAATGAAATGATTGCGCACAAGAAAATCGATTCCCTCTGAGAAAATTGAGTTTCATTTCTCACCTTGAATCTCCCACCATCATCCATAATGAAATAGTAGTCAACAGCACTGACGAGTCTCTTATCCTCATCCATAATATCAGCCTGAAAGAAACAAAGATGTATTCATGCCACCGCATTTTGATTATGCATGCCAAACTTTATTATAAAATTCAAACAGGGGTGGCGAAATCAAACGTCCGTATTGTCCCAAAGCCATAACGGACAAGTGAAATTTTGTAGGTTTTTGTTATTAATTCATCATACGGACAAGTAGGAAATAACTTTTAACAAAAACGGACAAGTCATCCAAAATTAGATTTTCCTTTTCTCTGGTTTATGTTCCTTTTCGGTAGATTAATTCAAAGAGGTTGGATCTAAAAATAGTCTATGAGGTAATGGGTTAAGCTACAAGAGCGCCTGAAGGAACTCATATCGCTTAAATAAAACTTGAATGACAAGTGATCCCAAAATGTCAACCCTACTTTTTTTTTTATTTATTACTAAATAATTATTACTATTATTATTATACCACATTTATATCTGTCTGGCAATGCAGACAAAAACTAGAAATGTGTCCATAGGACGCCGATGCCCCCACTTCAGACTTTCTGTCACAAAAAAGGCCATTTTTAAAGTCATTTTTGCAAAAAAAGGGCTGCAACTCCTAAACGACTGAAGTGATTTACATGGCTATCAAACTTGACCACAAATGCATGCAAAGGTTAGGCGTGGATTGGACAAATACTTTCCAAAAAGAAGTCCGGACGAATTCTTCTAGATGTGCGTACGGACTGAAGTACGTACGGAAAAGGGCAACCCTATATGCCACCACTATGTGTGGGAATAACAAGATGTGTTTGTGAAACACTATGCCCCCGCCCAATTTGACCTTTGACCCTGAAGGATGATATTGACATGTCGCCCCTCAAAATGTGCAGCTTCATGATAGACATGCATGCCAAATATCAAGTCTCTCTGTACTGGTTCAAAAGTCATGACCAATGATACATATGCATGCCAAATATAATCTGTACTGGCTCAACAGTTATGACCAAAGTTAAGTTTGTGGGAAAAAAATACCCCCCCCCCCCCCGGGAGAAACTGATTTTTTTAGTGGGTGGGGGGAATTAAAATGAGCGTTATTGTATGGCCAGATTTTTTCATACCGGATGCATGTTGATGAGCCATCCAATTTTCTCCTGTGGATCCTTGTATCGTTCATAACCAAACTTTTGATCAATTTCATCATTCTGTCTGGCACGCTGAATCCTCTTCTCAGACGTCTCCTCTTTCCTTAAAACAAAACAAGAGCTGCAAGATTCACATTACAAACACCCCTAAAGGATATCACCAATACTAAAGTCTGGGTCATGCGCATGCCCATCACATTTTGTAGAAGCCTAGGTGTCGAACATTTGACCTTTAAGAAAGATCACCTCAAGGTGGTAAACATTTGTGCCAGGTTATTTCGAAAATTTATTGGACACACATATTTTGATACTTTGTCAAACGTATAAAACAATTCATTAAAAAGGGATATGACCCCTCTATATTGCAGCACACTACAATAAGTAACATGCTTGGTGGTCGACCCCTTTACAGTTGGTCATTATGCTTTCCTCTTTGTTTGTGCGACGACGGAAAAGGCTTAATACTCTATGAAGATTCCCTCTGAAACCCGTTTACGGAGGGAGGAAATTAGATATTTGTATTTTGCCAGTTCTGTCGTACCCCAAATGACTTCTCCACAGCTGCTCTGACCTGAATAGTCATCGAGTACATGCCTACGATGTCAAGTTTATTCTTTTTCAAACAAAACAGTTGTGCATGCTTAATATCCACTAGTAATTGTATCTTCTTGCGATTTATCTTTTATTAAATGTCGGTGTAGAAGTGTTTCAAATAGTTTTCCCGTACTTTTAAATTATGAGGTCATTTACATGATGACGTCGCCTGTTTACCTCTAATAGCGTTTCTTTTCAAATCATTTTCATTTTGGCAGACATCGTTATGCATGTTGTGGTGTTGTCTGGAGGGGGAATTTTATTTACCTTTTGACTTTGGTGAAAGTGGGATAAGGAAGGACGAGGTTGGATACCCGTAAACCAGGTTTAAGTCCCCCAGTAGCCCTTTTTTTTTTTTTTTATTGTTTTTGGCTGCTGGCCGTTCCAAGGCGGCACTCCTGCTTTCAGCCTACGGTCTATTTTGTTGATTAATATGCTTAATGTTTAATGTGTTTCGTCTTGATATGCGTCCTGTTATGTTTTGTCTTGTGGCTTTACCGTTTCTTGTTAGATGGTGTTTGGTGCGGTGTCATTTCGTGTGTGGCTCTCCCTGTTTGACTATTTTTCCATATTGAAATCAACTCAACATTGATATGCTTGTAGCAATTTAAATAAAAGTTGGGAAATCCCTTTAATGTCACGGTTACAGATAAACAATTATTTTGAAAGTCATGCGTACTGAAAATCAATTATAAAAGTGGTTTACGCAAAAGCATCCAAGTAGACACGTATTAGTATGCGATACTCAGACATTTCTTGGGCATAAATAACTATTGTTTATGTGACACCGGGCTTATTTTACTGCAACACCGGTTAGACTGGTTATTCCTTTTGTACATATAGCTCATTTTGCGGGTCCAGTCACAGATCCCGGTATATCATATAGAATATCATGCAGCGTCCTCATCATTAGGTTTGTTTCAAATAGTAAACCAGTCAAATCGTCTGCTTCACGACCAAAAACACCTGTTACGGTACCATACTACATTAATTTTTATGTAGTTAACCGGGAATCGGCCGGGACTCACAGGAATGGTACAAGGGTGGGTGCGAAATGCATACATAATCGGAATTTCTTTGGTAAGTACGCTAGTGCAAGCGTCTGTGGAAGATCATCAGATTCAGCGGAGACAATTTAAGAGCGGCAAAACACAGTTCGGCAATTTAAATGCATACACAATTCTATATATGCGTATCAGTATGCACAATTTTAGTTTCAAATACGCTTTTGTTTGAAAAATATGCGTAAATACATGTGTAGGCACCTTATCTGGAGCACAGAGTCCAATTCACCATACATTGACGCACCGAACCGAAATTAGTGTGGCGCCGAACCAAAAATCGAATCGAGACAAATGAACCGAAAATAACTGAAATTTGGTGAATCGTTGCAGTCCTACTGGTCATCTATATGTATTATAATTTTTCCTGTTGGTGCAGGCAGCATTTTTACTTTCAGTATAATAATGGTGTTTGCACCCAACCCCTTTCAACCAGGTTGTCAATTTTGCGTGAAGTGATTCGGGGCTACACTGATTTGTTTAATTAAAAAAAAATCTGGATAAGAAAACAAGACAAGTTGTTCTGACAAGTTGTTCTTGTTACAAACAGCTTTATTTCACTGGCATGATACCTGTAATATAAGGTGTGAAATGCAATCGCTATATAATTGCTTTCTAGGCTAATTCACCATCTGGGTTACTATATATATAATTGTAGGTGAGTTGGGTCATTAGGCGAATTCACCAGCACCCCATCTTTCCCCCGGGTTATAGTCAAAACGTACCCAAGGTCAAAACGTACCCAAGTCAAAACGTACCCAAATGGAGTCAAAACGTACCCAAATGGAGTCAAAACGTACCCAATTTCAAATTATATTTATGCATGTATTTCCTTTTTAAAATGCAATTAATATGTAAAACATACATTCATACAAAGTATATTTAAAGAGAATTCTACCATTTAATTTATAAAAAAAAATGTTATAAAATATCTGCCCAGTTTGCTTAACCCTTTCCCTGTTCTATGTTTATTTCAAATTTCAATACCTACTTAATAGCCATGGACAAAATAGTTATAATGAAATATGGACGATGGAACATTGTAGCCATTTTTGAAAGTAAAGAAACAGATCTATCAAATTCCATTAGCAAACAGAGCAGACCCTGATCAGACGGCTCCTCTAGGAGCCGTCTGATCTGGGTCTACTCTGTTTGCAGATGCGTGAAAACACGTTTATATGAGGGAAAGGGTTAAGATATAGATCTGCTACCGTTTCTGCCATGGCAACAAATTTCTCTGTCCATGTGGCTTTATAGCAATTGATCTAAACTATATCCATGATGCTCTTATTTCTCACTTGAATATTCATGGAGTAATTGGTTAATTGACCGATACCCAAAAAATAATGTATTCCCTCCCTTAACCTTTCCCTATTCCATATTTAGTCCAAATTGCAATACCGACATGGACAAAATAGTTGTAATGAAATGATCGATTCCATAAGTAAACAGAGCAGACCCTGATCCGACGGCTCCTTTTGGAGCCGTCTGATCTGGGACTACTCTGTTTGAAAATGTGTGAAAAGATGTTTACATTCCATTAACAAACAGCGCAGACCCTGATCAGACGGCTGCTACAGAACCATCTGATCTGGGTCTACTATTTGCAAATGTGTGAATAGATATTTACACTAGGGAAGGGGTTAAGAAAACCGATTTTTAATTTGTGGAATATATGAGTAATTTTCATTCAAAATAAAAAAATTATAAATAGACAAAGTTAAAAAAATTATATTTATTTCCCAAATTAGAAAACTATCATTGTTTTCTTTATGTTTTGAATAATCCATTTTTCATGAAATAGATGAATTTAGAAATTGAGACAATTACGTGAAACAATTGACATATTACAAACAGGGAAGACCCTGTCAGATGGCTCCTTTAACCCTTTCCCTCATACAAACGTGTTTTCACGCATTTGCAAACAGAGTAGACCCAAATCAGACAGCTCCTAGAGGAGCCGTCTGATCAGGGTCTTCTCTGTTTGCTTATAGAATTTGAAAGATCTGTGTCTTCGCTTTCTAAAATGACTATAATGTACCACCTTTCACATTTCATTATAACTATTTTGTCTATGAATATTCAGTAGGTATTGAAAATTGAAATTAATATAGAACAGGGAAAGGGTTAAGGTCTGCTCTACCACATTTGAGTAATCATCCCAATAGGTGTCAACCTATGAATATGGGGAAAGTGGGAACAAAGTGAAATTCTCAGGTATATTCACAAGTTTGACACACAGGAATTTCACACCTTAAAAGGTGTGTATCATATGAAACGGATCAAGTCATTATTTAGTTCAGGATGTTACATTTCAGTAAAGTATTTTTTGGTATACTAATGGAAAATTCATACGAGGTAAAAGTTTATTTATCTAAAATAATAGAAATGGTTCAATTCATTACTTCAGTACTGTCAATATTTCCTTTTATAATTTTTTAAAATTTTATGTATCGTTTTTCAAATATTTTTTTTTTCATAAATTTGTTATCCAAAACATAAACAAACACCTGAGAAACTAACACAATATATTATATTAATAATTATAGTATAATTAATAATATAATAATTGGGTACGTTTTGACCCAAAAAATGGGTACGTTTTGACCCAAAAATGTGGGTACGTTTTGGTATTGGGTACGTTTTGACCGGCTCCCCTTTCCCCCCACCTTTTTATTAAATTTGCAAGGTGTCGAGGTTGCATACACTTTCACCAACATGAAACAAATAAAACCTTAACAGTTTCAATAACAACTGATATGTGATAATGTCTCACTAATTGCAAATGGTGTATGTCTCCATATAACGTTTTAAACAGTATGTCTACACCATTCGTATTTTCTTTCTACAAAGAAACCGCGCCATTATCTCAAATGGTTTTTATTGTACTCACTGAAAATTTTCTCCTCCTGCTCCCTTGGCGGCGTCTGTCTTAAATCTTCCGCTGTTCTGTAACACCATTGTCTTTGTGAGAAAACGTTCCTAACTGAGGCAGAAATACTATTTCGTGGCAAGCATGTTTTTCGACTCCGCCATGGAACTTCCCCGCACAATTTGTGTTTGGCGCGAAAAAAAAGCACCTTGACCGCGAGTAAACTAAATATATAAATTTTTATTTAACGAATAATCACCAAACATTAAATCATTTTTTTTAAAAAAAAGACCTTATTCATTCATTATTAAAATATTGCAATATTATATTTAAATTTAATTTATTTTTCACATGTAATTGAAAAAGAAAATATAAATAGTGACGATAATTTTCCGCAAATGTTTACATCTAACTAAAATGTCAGGGACACTTCAAACCGTTGTTTCACAATTTTTGAGGTACATAGCCATTCATAAACCATACAGATATGCTTATTATGGCATTTAATACGATTTCGTTTTTGATTCACTTAGGAGATAATTATTATAACGAGAATGTGCTTAGAGTTGAAAATGAAAGGCAATATTATTAGTTTTCGCGATGTTTACTCCTTTGCTGTGGTTGGATGAATCCCGATCAAGTCGGCTTCGGGTCAACTCGGCCTGTTTTGGGGCGGGTCAAACCGGACCGTATTGGTAGGGTCAACTTGTCCTTTTATCCACCGTGTCAATTAAAGTTTACAAACTGCTGCGAAAAGTGAAGATCCTGATCGGTTGGCTCCTTGAATTATCGTCGACGCGCCTTCTCTCGAACCCCACCTGCTTTTCGAACCTTTCATTGTTTTGTGTTTTTAGCACATGCGCAAGTGCTCACTACCACATCAATTAATGAGTACCGTACTTTGTCTGTAAACAACATCTCGTAGCTTTAAAAATGAAATATGCGTCATAAACAGGTCATTATATAGCGTGGTCTCACCGTCTATCGAACCTCTTAATATTTGACCAGGATCAGAACACGTTTACCGTGAATAATGAAGAAAGTAATAAATCATCAATTCAAAATAATCTTTTATACATATCTTGAAATAGTATAGTATTTTTTTCCTCGTCTAACAATCCAAAAATCATCAAGTGTTCCCCACCACCCCAACAGCCAAAACAAAATGGCGGTCACAAAAAAGTTCACCTGCTTACCGAACCTTTTAAAAATTACAGTGCAGTTCAAAAAGTCCGATCCAAAACAGTCAATAATTTTAACTAATTAAATTTTAACATTGGACATTAGCTAAATGTCTCTTTTTGCATTGCTGCTTTTACTTTTGAAGGATCTACTACTTTCAGAATTAATGTACTTCACAAAAGCAGCTGTTAAGTGAGTGTGGGGCGGCCATAAAGAGTTGCCTCTTACTTCATTCTCAGTTTTGTTATAATTTCTGACCCTTCAGGATCATTAGTTTTGATGTCATTAGTTTTGAAAAATTGAATACTGCTTAAGCCGGTGCTAGTGGGCGTGAGTATTGTTGGATGTAGCTGAAATATAAATTGAAAATAAATGTAAGGATTTTTTTTTGAAAAAACTCTGTCAAAGATTCAATGGAATAGAATTTTTGAACTGTAACGTATAAATACATAGTCACATGATTTTCACCATGGTCACGTGACCTTTGCAGCAGCAGCCGAAGAGGAGAGCTGTCAAAACATTTTCAGTGTCGGTAAACTTCTAAATTTATGTTGATATACTATATTTTTCTGATTTGATTGAATAAAGTATTAAGTATTTTATCATTTTTAGCGTAGCTGCAGGAAAAATAGACTGTAATTACCTGTTTTTATCGCATATTTCCCGTTCACAGTTATTGCGTGTTGTTATCAATATAAAGCACTGGTACACACGAATTGATGACGTTGTGCGCACTACCGTATGCGCATAAAACCCAAAACATTGAAAGGTTCGAATGCAAGGTGAGGTTCGATAAGAGGGAAGTGGACGATATATAGTCTATTTTTCCTTCAGCTATGATAAACATGAGAAAACTCTTAATACTGTAACTGAATCGAGTGGTCAGCTCGGGGAGCGGCTACTCTCCATACAGGTTCGACTCTGGGTTTTTCTCAATTGGGGAAAATTCTCAAGTAATGCCGAGCTTTCAGTTTATCTTTATTCAATTTAATACAATTCCTCTGCTTATACTATTGGATCTAGATCTTGTCCTGGTTGGTCTCCTTGTTGGTGTTGTTCCGCCGTAGCACATCAACGATATGCTGTTGGCGTTCAGTAGTCTGCTTCAATTTTGCCAATCACCAATCAGAAAATAGAATCAGATTTATTATTAATATACAGGTTAATTTCAAATCTAAGTTCACAGTGTATCTATTTATTTAACTATCTAAGGTATTATTTAACTAAAGGGCCGGGAGGGGGGCGCATGTGCCTACGACAACATTATAAAGCTAAGCAAGTAAGTTAACAGTTCTGACCCCAGAACATGGAGTGACTCGCGCGAGATTTGAAATCGTTTATATAAGGCCACTGGTCCCTTCTCTCTCTGGCTGAGATTTACATTCCCAGCGAGAGCGGAGGAACCAGTGACTACGTCATAAAATACTGAACGACGATTGGTCAGCCAGCTAATTAAATGTTCAAAATGGAAGGCGGGGGATATTTCGAGCCGTAGGCAATGCGGATCTTCCCGTAATTACGTGAATATAGATTAAGGAACAGAATTTAAAGGGTAAGAGTAACATCCTAGCAAATGTAAAGATCCCCACAACCAATGACAACTCAATACATACTTGCTAAGTGACGGATTTGGATACGCTAACTGCCAATCTGTTACAATACTTTTTTAAATCAAATCAGAAAAATAAAGAATATCAACATAAATTGAAAAGTGTACCACATTGAAAATGTTTGACAGCTCTGACCCCTTCGGCTTATACAAAAGTCACGTGCCCATGATGAAATCACGTGACTGAATTTTTTTGTTACAGTAAAGGAAAACAATTTCTAAAATAAAGATTCGATAAGCAGGTGCTCTTTTTCTGGCCGCCGTTTTTGTTTTTGTTATGCGGGTGGTGGGAAACACTTTGATTGGGGATTAAAAAAGGAGGTTAAAATTACTTAAAGTTTCCAGGTATGTATAAAAGATTATTTTGAATTGCTGATTTATTATTTTCTTCAATATTCATGTTAAACGTAATCTGTTCCTGGTCAAAGATTAGGAGGTTCGAAACCACGCTAAGACAAAAGTTTGTCAGTTTATAATATCCTTATCTGTTACTCTGAATTTTAGTGGGCCGAGTTGACCCGGGCCGACTTAACCTGAGGCTGAGTTGACTCAGGGGCTGAGTTGTTAGGAGGCTAAGACGCAGTGAGTTGACCCACGATCCTGTTAGATATTCATATAAGAAACGATGACATAATTAATATTCATTTGTTTGTACAGAATGTACAAATGTGTATGATTAAGACTGTCACGTTTACACGTGTAAACGGTACCATTTTGGTTACAAAAATAAAAATTAACAAACTCATAGTCTCTAAGATGACTCGGCACCTCATTTACAAGTTGAAATAGTTTAATGGAAACTACAAAATACAGCCTAACTGCCTGTTGATTGTTTTTTCAACACAAAGAGATACTACCTTAGAGCAGCTTCGGACATCATCCTTATACCCTAGTAAATAAAATCTGTGACCGAGATGTTGATATGTTGGTAAAACGAAAGTACCCGTATGCACGTCTATCAGTGGCGAGTCAGTTCTTGAAGTTCATCCTCTGCACTTTGAATTGATTTCTGACGAGTGTTAGATTATTAACCTTTCTCTCAAAATTAATTGGTAGAATTAAATGATGCACATGTTTTGTTTACTCCTGTAAATTGTGCTTGTTTTCTAAATTTTTGCATGTATTCGACTTAAATATTCTGAAAATTAAATGAATAATAGCAACAAATCGAGTTGGACTGGGAGTGATGTCATAACCGCTTTCGTTTGTGTTAGGTTTTCCCAGTAAATTTAGTGTGCCTAAAATAGACTATAAGATGAATAGAGTTTAATGTGAGTGAATACTTAGCCTACTTATCAACATGAAAACCTAATAGCCGCATTTTTTTTATTTAAATAAGTATCTCCAGGTAATGGTGTTTACGTCGCTTGAAATTATTTGTGTTGCATATAGAATTAGTAACCTGTATACGGAGCCGTGTCATTAAAGAGTATTCATGTACACGTTTACAAAAATCTGTAAACGTGACAACCTTATGTATTATATATAAGTGAGAATTAAATGATTGCGCACAACAGGCACAGTGACAACAGATTTAACCCTTTCTTCCATAAATACGCCTTTCTACACCTTTGCAAACGGAGTAGACCCAGATCATACAGCTCCTATAGGAGCCATCTGATCAGGGTCTGCTCAGTTTGCTGATGATATAATATAGATATGATTCTACAGTTTCTGCCATGGCAAAAAGTTTCTGTGTTAATATATCGAGGGCTTGGTGCAAAACTATTCTAACTCCTTCACGAGTTAGAATAGTTTTGCACCAAGCCCTCGATATGCCATTTTAAAAATTAATATAATTGATATTCATGATGTATAATTTTTACATGAATATTCGCGGAGTAAAGGGTTTAACATGTCTACTGTGTAGGCTGATGGTGGTGCATTGTTCCGCTGTGGTACAATTCTTGGATAAAATTAGCATTTTGATTTGCCTGTAACTGTGTGATGTGTTCTGCCTACAGTAACACCTCTCTATAACGACCACTAAATCGGGTTAATTAGTTGGTATTTAGGGCAGGTGGCTGCTGAAAGAAAGGTGGAAGTATAACAGAATGCTCCTATAGGAGCGTTCTGTTTTACTTTCAACTTGCTTTAAGCAGCCATCTGGCTTTAACACAAAATACTTGATGTAATTTAGTGGCCGTTATAGAGAGGTTTTACTGTAGTTCTTCAGTGTGTTTGAATGAGTACTTGATTGCCTGGATGGATTGCGATGTATATGTAGATAATGTTATTAAACATAAGTTGTGCTCAAGTTCTTCTAGTTTTGAGAGAGGGCCATTTGAGTTTAGTTAACATTTCAGAGACTGAGCATTACGATAACAAGACAAACCTTTCTACTCTTCTATGGGTTTTTCAGTTTCATTTACATGACTTTTGATGTAGGGCCCCTGACAGTGGAACAATACTCCAGTTTTGGTTCTACTATAATCTTTTAAGCATTTTCTTTACTTTTGGAGAACTGATCTTTAAACTTTGATAGAGGAAAGCCTAATGATTGGTAAACATGCATTCTTTGTGATAGAGTTTACATGTTTGTGCCATTTAAGATTGGTTACACACCAAATATTTTCTGTTATCTAATGAGATCAAAAGAGCTTGGCCTTGGCAGAAACTAGAATCAGATACATGTATGTATTCCCTAAGACACTGATCAGATAGTTCCCACAGGAGTTGTTTGATCTGGGTCTACTTACTAACTCTACTCTGTTTGCAAAGGTGTAAAAAGATGCTTTTATAAAGTAAAAGGCTAATACATAATCCTATAGGAGCCATCTGATCTGGGTCTACTCTGTTTGCAAAGGCATAGAAAGGCATACTTATGGAGTAAAGGGTTAAAAATGAAGGAGAATTTTATCTTTGAAAGTTTGCAGTTCACTGTTGTTAAGAAAGTCTATTCTCTTTTCAGACTGAAATTAGTTCAGGCTTGTTCCTCAGCAAGTATTCACACAGCAGGTGCACCAGTATGTATACAGACAACAGACATTCTTTGGTAGGTCACGAAAATGAAAAATACAGATGTTGTAGATAAGGAGTGTACAGGGGCTGACGTTATAAAACTTTTCGCTTGAGTCTGAGTTCATTCTCAAGCATCTCATTCTCATAAGAATCACCTTGCAGAGATAATTCTAATGCAGGGTTGCCACATGTCAGGAAAAAGTCAGAGAAATTTGAATTTTTTTCAAGGTCAGAATTGTCAGGGAATTTTGTAATCTGTCGGGGAAATTTGGAAATATAGGCAAATGTCAGGGAATTTTGGAGAAAAAAAATGAGATTCAGTACAATAAATTTATACTTCCTCAAAAATATTACAAAATTCATGACAGAAAGACCAAACGTCACAATGTTACATGTCAGGGAAGTTAGAAATTATTTTGTTTCCTCTGGTTTGTGGCAACCCTGTAATGAGATACAGCAAGCTGGGGGTTGGTGGAGAAATATCAAAACAGATTTTCTAATACACTTATTATCTACAGCCCTGATAATATCAAGTTTTAATTACTCAACCGTTTTTCAAAGAAAAAAATACTATCTATTGGCGTAACTTCGGCGTACACATTGTCATAGTCCTTGTTATGTGGGCTTGGAACACCCGGTCACCAGATTAATGGCCCCTTGTTTTGTTGAAAATGTAACATTTTTGTCTGTCCGTAGCATTATCTCAAACACTGTAAAAGCTAATTTGACTAATATTACCCTTACAGATAGTTTTTGTGTCACCTGCCGAGAGGCAGTGTATCACTTAGGGATCACCTTTCTGTCGTCTGTCTGTCTGTCTGTCCATCACACTTTCTTTTTTTAGCTGTCATTTCTAAACTAATCATTATAGAGCTTTCAAATTTTACACATGTCTTCCTCTCATTAAAGACCATTGATGTAACTAAGGTCTGTCACTCTGCATGCAATACTTTTTGAGTTATTCAACTTTGTTCTGATTTTCCCATTCTAGCATATTAACAATTTTTGTGTCAGTTGTGAGCAGGTGACATATGTGTTCCTCCGAACACTTGTACAGTTTTATACATATCAAAACATTTATTAGACATTTTCAGATTTCTGGGTGACATTTTCCAAAATAATTGTTTCAAGCTGAAGGAGTGGCCAATCAAACATTTTAGTGACTTTTATGTGCAAAATGGCACATGGCCACTAGGTCTCCTGGAGATGACAATTGCAACATTTTACAGGAAGTTGGGCATTTAACCCTTTCCCTCATAAGCTATTTTTAGATCCAACCACTTTGAATAAATCTACCGAAAAGGAGCATTAACTAGAGAAAAGGAAAATTTTAGAATTTTGTAGTTTGAAACCATTGTGATAAATAGAGCATTTGCTCCTATAGGAGCAAATGCTCTATTTATCACAATGCTATCAACAGGCGAATTTTACAGAGGCGTAGAAAGGCGTATTTATGGAGGAAAGGGTTAACGGTTTGCTCAATAGATAATCCTTTTAACCCATTTACTCCATGAATATTCATGTAAGAAATAATGACACCATGAATATTAATAAAATTAATTGTTATAATAGCACATGGATACTGGATTGTTTGGCCATGAGAGAACTACACTGTAGAATCATATCTACATTATATCATAAGCAAACAGAGCAGACCCTGATCAGTTGCCTCCTGGGTCTGCTTAGTTGCAAAGGCTTAGAAAGTCTTATTTGATGGAGTTGAGGGTAAAAGCCTTAACAAATAGAAAGGACACGGTTAAGATGGCCCCTGTAGAAGCCAACTGATCAGGGTCTGCTCTGTTTACTTATGAAATGCAGTAGAACCCCTCTAATGCGACCACTTAATGAATAAATATGGATGTCTTTATAAGCAGGTGGTCGCTTAATGCAGGACAAAAGTGATGCAGAAAGCTGTAGGAGCTTTTTGCATTACTTTTGTCCTGCATTAAGCTACCACCTGCATCTAGCACCCGGAATTATACCTCTTTCAGGTGGTGGTATTAGAGGGGTTTTACTGTAATATACATGTAGATCTGATCCTACAGTTTCTGTTCGTACTGCCATAATAAAAATTCAGTTTATAAATATTCATGATGGAATTATTTATAACATGAATATTCATGGAGTAGAGGGTTATTGTGCAGAGAGTTCAATTGCTTCCTTTCTTACAGTGGGAATCCTATAAGGAAGAAGGCTGATGTGAAGCAACTGCAGCAAGAGGCTCATATGAGGAAAATGAAACGGTTAGGAAAGGAGTTGAAGCAACAAATGAGAGCAGAGAAAATGAAAAAACCTTTGGAGGAGTTTGAGGTTCGAATGTGGTTAAAAGACGGTATAAAATCAGGGTTAGTAGCATTTTTCTTTAACTCATTACCTCATAGGCAAACTTTCTGATCAAAGACATGGAAAAACATTCTGTTTTGACAGTTGAAAGAGATTTTCATTTTTGAATTGTTTATAAATTTTAAACCTTCATTTGATAGATATTCATGCAAGACTTTGCCCATTTAGAATATTAACCCTTCAGCTTGCTGAATTTTAAAATACATTTCTCCTTCTTTACCCATGCCCTGTTGTATAATTACATATATCTTCACTCAAGTTCACTGTGTACAAGTATTGTGCTGTGCAATGACTGCTGTGGAGTGCACTGGTTGCACAATCAACTTGTAAATAGTGCAGACCCTGATGAGACAGCTCCTGCAGGAGCTGTCTCATCTGGGTCTTCACTATTTACAGGTAAGTATATTGATGTGAAGAGCAAGCGAAGGATTAAATATATAATTGATTAATTAATTAATTAATCAATTAATTAATTTTCACCCTTTACTCCATGAATATTCATGCAGAAAAATATTAATGACATCATTAATATTAATTATATTAATTTTTATAATGGCACATGAACACAGGAATATTTGGGAATGGCAGAAACTAGAATCTTGTCTATATTATTCATAAGCAAACAGAGCAGACCCTGATCAGACTGCTCTTACACTAAATACAGAATCTACTTGATCTGAGTCTACTCAGTGTGCAAATGCATAGAAAGGCATATTTATGGAGTAGAGGGTTATCTCAATGGCAAATAGTAGTGAATCAGATCTTTACCCATGCCCAGTTGTATAATTACATAAATCTTCACTGTGTACATGTATTTCGCTGTGCAATCACTGCTGTGGAGTGCACTGGCTGCACAATCAACTTGTAAATAGTGCAGACCCAGATGAGACAGCTCCTGCAGGAGCTGTCTCATCTGGGTCTTCACTATTTACAGGTAGGTATATTGACGCGAATAGCAAGCGAAGGGTTAATATCAGTCAACAGAACAGCCGACCTACAGATAAAGATGCTTTCATAAATACTAAAATCATTTCTCAACCAAACCCTATACTCTTCGAGACGATTCTAAAGAGTGGTCACAGTATAGGGTTTGGTGGAGAAATAAAGAATTTATTCTTGAAAATATTTTAATTTATGCATCTTATCTGGACCTGAGAGCAGACCCAGATGAGACAGCACCTACAGGAGGACCCAGATGAGTCTACCCTGTTTGCAAGATGTTATCCACTGAAGGGTTAAAAGTTGGATTCAAAATGTATTGGCTAAGTCATCTATGAACATAGATTTGTGTCGGCTGCTGAGAGGCAGTGTGTCACATTGGGATCACTTTTCCGCCTGTCAACCCGTCTGTCTGTCACACCTTTTTAGCTCGTCTGTTTCGAAGAAAAGTCGAGCTATTATGATCACTGGGTCGTAGGCGGTTTTGTCATTGGCATTGTCGGCAAGCAAAGACTTTAATGTAGCTCATTACTCAAAAAGTATAAGAGGTATCAACATGAAGTAGATCTCATTGAAGGGAAGGCACCAGACAAGCACCAGATCAGACCAGCAATGGCTCCGCATGCGGCTCTTGTTTTTTATGCCCCCAAAGGCGGGCATATAGTAATCGCATTGTCCGTCCTTCCGTCTGTCTGTCTGTCCGTCCGTCCATCCGTCTATCCGTCCGTCTGTCCTTCCATTCGTCCCAAATTCGTGTCCGGTCTGTAACTTCTTCATCTATCAATGGATTTCAATATAACTTGCCACAAATGTTCACCAGACAGAGACAATGTGTCGCGTTCAACTCCCTGGTCCATGGGTCAAAGGTCAAGGTCACAGGGTACAATTACTTTGTAACAAATATCGTGTCCGGCCTGTAACTTCTTCATCTATCAATGTATTTCATTATAACTTGGCACAAATGTTCACCACACAAAGACGATGTGTCGCGTTCAACTCCCAGGTCCATGGGTCAAAGGTCAAGGTCACAGGGTAAAATAACTTTGTAACAAATTACGTGTGCGGTCTGTAACTTCTTTATCTATCAATGGATTTCAATATAACTTGGCACAAATGTTCACCACACAAAGACGATGTGTCGCTTTCAACTCCCAGGTCCATAGGTCAAAGGTCAAGGTCACAGGGTACAATTACTTTGTCACAAATTTCGTGTCCGGTCTGTAACTTCTTTATATATCAATGGATTTCAATATGATTTGGCACAAATGTTACCAGACAAAGATGATGTGTCGCTTTCAACTCCCTGGTCCATGGGTCAAAGGTCAAGGTCACAGAATACAATTACTTTGTCACAAATTTCGTGTCTGGTCTGTAACATCTTTATCTATCAATAGATTTCAACATAACTTGGCACAGATGTTCACCAGACAAAGACGATGTGTCCCGTTCAGCTCCCTGGTCCATATGTCAAAGGTCAAGGTCACAGGGTACAATTACTTGTTTATCTATGAATGGATTTCAAAGGAACCTGGCACAAATGTTCACCACACAAAGACGATGTGTCAACTCCCTGGTCCATGGGTCAAAGGTCACAGGGTACAATTTTGGGGGGCATTTGTCACGTGACTGTGACATCTCTTGTTTTCTTTATTGTAACACTTCTCCCAGTAGGTGACACGTGTTCCTTTGAACACTCTTGTCTCATACTGAAATTTCATTAATTACATTTCATACATGTATATAACATATATTGGATGTCAGAGATCAGTCCAATCTGTGTTGCTTTTATTTCTATAGAAAAAGAGTAAGAAAACCAATAAAGTTGGCACCAGAAGAACAGGAGGAGCATATTTTACTTATCAAAGATTGGACAAGATATAAGACACGGATGTATCGACAGGAACTGCGAACAGTCCGGCGACTTGAAAGATCTCAGCAATATGCACTCGACAAACTTAGGGAGGAGTCAGAAGAGCTATACCAGCAGGCCATACAGGTGAGAGGGGAATGATTTGGAGAGCTTGCCTAATTATCCCAAGTGTTAGGATAGAGTGCAAATAGTTCAGACCCAGACCAAACGGTTCTCTTAGGCAAATAGTGCAGACCTTGATCAAACTATTCCCTGAGGCAAATAGCACAGAACTTGATCAGCTGTTCTTTTGCTACTATGCTAATTTAAAGTTATTAAAATAGGGCTAAATTGAATTATTTCAGCATAAAAGGATGGTGAGATGAAATTAGCTGTCTGAATATTTTAGGTACCAATAAATAGGGTAATCTTGGACAAATATTTCTCCATCTTGCCCGCTCTATGTTATGTATGCACCATACCAGCCGAGCTATTTATGTATACACCATAGCAGCCGAGCTATTTATGTATACACCATACCAGCCAAGCTATTTATGTATGCACCATACCAGGCAATCAGCCGAGCTATTTATGTATGCACGATACCATCCAAGCTATTTATGTATACACCATACCAGCCAAGCTATTTATGTATGCACGATACCATCCAAGCTATTTATGTATACACCTTACCAGCAGAGCTATTTATGTATGCACCATACCAGCCGAGCTATTTATATATGCACCATACCAGACGTGCTATTTACAGGGTTGCCACGCATCAGGGAAAAGTCGGGGAAATTAAAAAAAAAAAAAAAAAAAATCAAGGTCAGGGAATTGTCAGGGAATTTTGTGAAATGTCAGGGGAATTTGAAAATATGGGCAAATGTCAGGGAATTTTGAAATGAATGAGAACCAAGATCATATATTTTAAAGTTCCTCAAAAATATAACATAATTTATGAGAGAAAGACCAAATATCGCAATGTACCGGTATATGTCAGGGAAATTTAAAATTATGTCTGGGAAATGTCAGGGAATTTTGTTTCTTCTGATTTGTGGCAACCCAGATTGATGTATGCACCATACCAGGCTACCAGCCGAGCTATTTATATATGCACCATATCAGCAGAGCTATTTATGTCATATTAAACTTTACCTCATAGAGACACCTTTTAACGTTTAACAAACTGAGTAGATCCAGATCAGACGGCTCCTGTAGGAGCCGTCTGATCAGGGTCTGCTCCGTTTGCTTATGAAATTATATAGATCTATTTTCTACAGATTTTCCTGAAACTTCAATGGATTGATCACCGTTATGGGACTTTTACATGGAAAATTTTGTCCGCGCAGTTTCTCCAAAATATTTGGTCGCATTTTCATGAAACTTAATAGGATTGATAAGCACCATGTCTGGTTGTGCATATCTTATTCCTGTTCCTGTTCCTACTGGGACTTTGAAATGTTTACATGGAAATTTTGGTCCGTGCAGTTTCTCCAAAACCTTTGGTCGGATTTTCATGAAACTTCATAGGATTGATCAGTGCCATGCCTAGTTGTGCATATTTTATTCCTGTTCTGATTAGATAACTTTCTGCAGAGTTATAGGACCTTGAAATTTTTGTCCACTGGGGTGGGGGAGACATCAGTTTTTTGTATCAAAATCAATTCTTGTTTTATATTGCTATATAGGCAAACAGAAGACCCTGATCAGACAGCACCTACAGGAGCAATCTGATCTGGGTCTACAATGTTTGCGAAAGTGTTGAAGGCATCTCTATGAGTTTATGATATTGAATTAGTTCTAAAACTTCAATACATGTCAGTGTGCATGTGTCATTGCTTTTAAAGTTGCCAGAGCTATAGATAACGATGCGTTCTCAAATACTAAAATCGTCATTTAAAGAGTGGTCACAACATAGGGTTTGGTGGAGAAATAAAGAAGTTTTACTTGGAAAATATTTTAATTTACCAATCTTATCTGGAGCTCTGAGTTGCACAGTAGCAATGACCTTGTGATTTTTTGCTACATTTCAGAAAAGAATTTTTATGCCCCCCCAGATCTGATCTGGGGGGCATATTGTTTTTGACCTGTCTGTTTGTCTGTTTGTCCGTTGTTCTGTTTGTCCGTTTGTCTGTTTGTCAGCAACTTTAACATTGGTCATAACTTTTGAGCCAGTACAGATAGAGACTTGATATTTGGCATGCATATGTATCTCATAAAGCCGCACATTTTGAGGGGTGACATGTCAAGGTCAAGGTCATCCTTCAAGGTCAGAGGTCAAATATATGGGTCAAATCACCGACTTTAACATTGGCCATAACTTTTGGACCAGTAGAGATAGAGACTTGATATTTGGCATGCTTGTGTATCTCATGAAGCTGCACATTTTGAGGGGTGACATGTCAAGGTCAAGGTCATCCTTCAGGGTCAAAGGTCAAATTGTCTGTTTTTTGGTCTGTAACTTTAACACAACTTTAACATTGGTCATAACTTTTGAGCCAGTACAGATAGAGACTTGATATTTGGCATGCATATGAAACTCGTAAAGCCACACATTTTGAGGGGTGACATGTCAAGGTCAAGGTCATCCTTCAAGGTCAGAGGTCAAATATATGGGTCAAATCACCGACTTTAACATTGGCCATAACTTTTTGACCAGTAGAGATAGAGACTTGATATTTGGCATGCTTGTGTATCTCATGAAGCTGCACATTTAGAAGGGTGACATGTCAAGGTCAAGGTCATCCTTCAGGGTCAAAGGTCAAATTGTCTGTTTCTTTGTCTGTAACTTTAACATAGGTCATAACTTTTGAGCTGGTACAGCTAGTGACTTGATATTTGGCATGCATATGTATCTGATAAAGCCGCACATTTTGAGGGGTGACATGTCAAGGTCATCTTTCAAGGTCAGAGGTCAAATATATGGGTCAAATCACTGACTTTAACATTGGCCATAACTTTTTGACCAGTAGAGATAGAGGCTTGATATTTGGCACGCTTGTGTATCTCATGAAGCTGCACGTTTTGAGGGGTGACATGTCAAGGTCAAGGCATTCTTCAGGGTCAAAGGCCAAATTGTCTGTTTGTTTGTCTGTAACTTTAAGATTGGTCATAACTTTTGAGCCAGTACAGATAGAGACTTGATATTTGGCAAGCATATGTATCTCATAAAGCCGCACATTTTGAGGGGTGGCATGTCACGGTCAACGTCATCCTTAAAGGTCAGAGGTCAAACATATGGGTCAAATCACCGACTTTTGAGGGGTGACATGTCAAGGTCATCCTTCAGGGTAAAAGGTCACCAACTTCAATTTTGGCCATAACTTTTGAACCAATAGAGATACAGTCTTGATATTTGGTATGCGTGTGTATCTCATGAAGCTGCACATTTAGAGGGGCAAGATGTCAAGGTAAAGGTCATCTTTCAGGGTCAAAGGTCACCGACTTTAACATTGGCCATAACTTTTGAACCAGTAGAGATACAGACTTGACATTTGGTATACATGTGTATCTTATGAAGCTGCACAGTTTGGGGGTGACATGTCAAGGTCAAGGCCATCTTTCAGGGTCAAAGGTCACTGACTTTAACATTGGCCATAACTTTTGAACCAGTAGAGATACAGACTTGATAGTTGGTATACATGTGTTTCTCATTTGGCTGCACAGTTTGAGGGGTGACATGTCAAGGTCAAGGTCATCTTTGAAGGTCAAAGGTCACCAACATTAACATTGGCCATAACGTTTGAACCAGTAGATATACAGCCTTGATACTGGTATGCATGTGTATCTCATGAAGCTGCAGTTTTAGGGTTGACATGTCAAGGTCAAGGTCATCCTTCATGGTCAATGGTCACCAACTTTAACATTGGCCATATCTATTGAACAAGTAGAGATACATACTTGATATTTTGTATGCATGTGTAGCCCATGAAGCTGCACATTTTGAGGGGTGACATGTCAAGATCAAGGTCATCCTTCAGGGTCAAATATCATATCTAGGGAGCATAGTGTTTCACAAACACATCTTGTTTCATTAAACCTTTACTCAATGAAAACACCTTTTTATACCTTTGTAGATAGAGTAGACCCAGATTAGACTCTTATCAGAGTTGACTTTTACTTATGATTAATATAGACCTGTCATGATAGAAATTATTTTATTCATAGTGCCATTATAAAAATTTAGTTCCATGATGTCATTATTGTTTCCTTAACACATTCCCTCCTAGTGACACATTTTGGCGCCTCTGTAAAAGTCACATTTTGAAACCATTGTGATAAATAGAGCATTTGCTCCTATGGAGCAAATGCTCTATTTATCAAAATGATTTCAAAACTACAAAATTCTATTTTTTACTTTTCTCTAGTTAATGCTTCTTTTGGGTAGATTCATTCAAAGAGGTTGGATCTAAAAATAGCCTATTTTGTAATGGGTTTAGTTTTCTTCAGAAAAGTGCTCATGGTGTCAATCCATTTTGATCCTGAAGAGATGCCAAGTTACTCCAAACTATTTCTATATGTGACCAGAGCTGTACACATGCATGCTCAAGTCCCTAACATCCTCATTTCTCCACCAAACCCCTGTGTTACTGCTGTAAAAGTGTTTTTGTATTGGCACGCAAACTCTATCCGGCTATAGCCCAAGGAATTTTTCTGACATATAATTACAGATTGATGAAGGCCTGTTGTCTTACAGTTTCAAGGGCCCTGTGCACACACCACCAATAGAGGGATACGAGACAGGTGATGGAAACTATATAGACGAAACAAATTACTTCGAAAAACAAGAGGATGTTTTTAAATATAAGAAAAAATAACACTAAGACTTTATAATATGTTTTGAAAACTGCAAAATGTGTGATAGAAGCTGAATAAACAAAGAAATTATTGTTGAAATGTTAATCATTTTTTATTCCCAAAATTTTGAAAAGGAAGCATTCTGATTTTAACCTTGTCCATCCCGTCTTTCACACTTGTTGAATCTGCTTGCAGTCAACAGGATATAAGGATGGTTTAGTTTGATGTGTGTATGTATGTGTGTGCTTCCAGTTTTTCCAAGCCCGACATGGACAGAGTTCAATATAAATTAATAATAATATTAAATACAGTTGAACTCAAATACCGGTAACACAAACTTCGGGATAACTCAAACTAAAAGTTCAGACCTTCTAAAATTTACAATACAGAATTGCTCTAAAATGTATAATTACACATGTCTAGAAACACGTGACAGCTTAGTGCAGGTCTAAAGTAATGCTGAAAGCTCCTATAGGAGCTTTCAGCATTACTTTAGACCTGCATTACGAAATTGTCCAGATCAGAAATCAGATCCAAACTGTATAGGACATTACAAACTCTCCGCTAGGGATTATGTACTATCATCATGAATCCCGCGTTAAGCTACCACCTGCCACATTTATAGTTGTTTGGTGGTCTTACTGTATCTGATCTACTTAACCTTTTGCCCTATGAATATTCATGTAAGAAATTATGCCATCACGAATACTATTTATGGACACAGGACTTTTTATCATGGCAGTAACTGTAGAATCATAAGCAAACAAAGCAGACCCTGGTCAGACGGCTCCTATTGGAGCCTTCTGATCTGGATCTCTGCAAAGGCGTATGTATGGAGTAATTAAGTGTTAATTAGTTGACCCTTTAAAAGTGTGAGTCATTAACTGCCTTTGCTAACAGTGTTGACTCGGATGAGAGGGTTCCTAGAGGAGCCCTCTCATCGAAGTCTGCACTTTTTGTCATGTTACATAACAAATAAAACCCAATGAATATTCATGGTAAGCTTGACCCGTTTGAATTTTGAAAACTATCCAGCGTTGAAAGGGTTAAGGCCGAATGTACATAACGCTTATTTGTTCGATATCTCAAACTTCAAGAGACCACACAAATAAGTTCGAGATAAGAGAAGTTCGAGTTATCCGATTTCTAATCTGGACAATTTCTTAAGTTCAAAGCTTAATGCATGTCTAAAGTAATGCTGAAAGCTTTCAGCATTACTTTAGACCTGCATTAAGCTGCCTTGTGTGTTTCTAGATATGCGTAGTTATACATTTTAGAGCATTTATGTATTGTAAGTTTTGGAAGGACTGAACTTTAAGTTCGAGTTATCCCGAAGTTCGAGTTAACCTGAAATTCGGTTTATCCGAGTTCGAGATATCGAAGTTCAACTGTAAATACAATGTAATCCCAAAACAGTTTTATTCAGAGTTCTATTTTACATTTCGGTGGTGTTTTGCATTGTGTGCCAACGTTTACGAGTCTTTCTCAGTCGTGGAACAGTAATCCAGCAATCTGTCCTTCATTTTCTGTTGTGCAATTGACAGGTAATGTGCTGGATTTAAAGAAGAACTGTACTTGCTCACAGTAGACCATTGCTTTCCCATTTATGCCCCTCTTCGTCTGGGGCCCATCCATTAACACAAAAATTGTGTACCAAGTTTGAGCTTGAATCTTGACCTTGGTTTCTAGCATGACGTCAAAAAACTCCTCTTTGCTGTTTGTCTCTAACATAAGATAAACCTCGCTGAGGACTGTGTTGTTTTTGTCTAAAATTTTCATTGAGACTTCATAGGCAGAAGTACCCTCAAAACACCCAAATACTGAAACGCCATCAAGAATTACATTTCTTGAACTTTGAAACCGGATGGAGTCTGGAATCTTCCCAACATTCCATGCGCCGGAAGTGACGTCAAATCTGATAGCACGAGTAACAAGCCTCCGTTTCGACACGAATTGCATTATTTTTGGTGCTGTTCTGCTGTGGAAGTACTGAAATAAATTGATTTTCTCGTCTTTTGTAAGGAAGTCCTGGTTGGACACAACTTTGGTAAAATAGTCCATGTCCATTACAGGGAATCGAACTAAGTAACGGAGATTACCAAGGACTCTGTGTCGACTGTCACTGGTCAGTGGAAGCTTACCTCGCTTGCATGCCTTAGTAGACCAATTATACATAGCTTCGTAAACCACGGACTCGGCAGCTCTGAGCTCATCTGCTTCTATTATTTTACCAACACACTCTGGGCATAGCGTCAGAAATGACGAGGATTTCAGAATAGAATGTGCGTTCTTGAAGATGAAGTCGAGACAGTGTGCCTGAAAAATAATAATTATATTACATACTATTTTTCAACAAAGCACATGGAACAATCGGATATCTAGTAGCTGATATTTTAATAATGACATATACATAGGACTTTTAGTGTTGGTAGACGCTGCAGAACCAGGGTCCATGCTTATAAAACTTTTAGTTGAGTCTGAGTTCGTTCTCAAGCTTTTGATTGGTCAGATTTGAGTTCTCAAGCTTTTGATTTGTCAGATTTGAGCCAAAGGCTCAAATCTGACCAATCAAAAACTTGAGAACGAACTTGGACTCAACTAAAAGTTTTATAAGCATGGACCCTGATCTGTTTGCGTCCATTAGCAAACAGAGCTGATCATGTGATCTAGGCCTGTTGTAATCGCAAAGGTGTGAAAAGGCATTTCTATCAAGGAAAATGTTAAATACACATGCACGTAAATGTAACAAACTGGATATATATACATATACATGTATAACAAACTGAACATGTGTACAAATGTAACAAACTGGACATATATACATATGCAACAAACTGGACATACATATATACATACATGTAACACACTGGATATATGATTATATATATATATATATACACATGTAACTAACTGGACATGTATACAAATACATGTATAACAAATATAACAAACTGAACATTTTGTACAGATGTAAAAATTGGACAAATGTAACAAACTGAATATATGTAATAGAAAGTAACGTAACCCTTTTGGAATATTGTTGATGATTAGTTCATGTAGAAGAAGATGATGACGCTGATGATTAAAGAGTAGATGGTGACTGATTATGATGATGCTAACGATGATGACTGTGTGATGATGATGAATTACATGTGTGTCCTTTATGTCTCATACGTTCCAAGTTTGTTACATGTATTTCTTTGTAACATGTATGGCCCCAACATACGAGTTTGAATGATGGTTATAAATCAGTACATACTTTTCTTAACGAGACCACCCTATCAATGTTAGGTTCACATACCCTGAGATCTTTTTCGGAGAACTCATGAGCCTGCTCAAGAATTTTGCACACCGTCTCAACGACCACACCTTGACTGAGAATTTGCTTGCACAGCTCCATCAGCTTACCGAGAGCGAACTTCTTGGCCGCAACGTATAAAGCAGTCACATTTGTTGGCGTGATGTTCACATCTTCCGTGTATATGTACCTGGTCACGATATTATAAAACTTTGTGAGTCGAAGTCCTTTCTTAATCATCTCATTGGTCTGGTTTTGATCTAGTTCAGAATCTGACCAATCATATGCTTGAGAATGAACTCAGACTCGAGCAAAGGATTTGTAATACAACTGTGTACAGATCAACAGATAAAGGTGCGTAAATACTAAAATCCTCATTTCTCCACCAAACCCTATGTTGTGACCACTCGTTAGAATAGACTTTTTCAAACCCTACGTTGTTACCATTCTTTAGAATCGTCTCGAAGAGACGATTCTAAAGAATGGTCACAGCATAGGGTTTGGTGTAGAAATTAAGAAGTTATTCTTGGAAATGCTTTTATTTACGCATCTTATCTGGACCGCTGCTTTGGAATTCAACAATAACAGTGTATTGCAATGACGTTTTAACTCACGTGCAAGCAGTGTTGATCGAGATAAGGCGAGTAATTCCCATCCTCGATCAGGAGTTCCTCAAAAGCTTGAAAATAAAACTAAGGAAGTAGGTAAAGTTGCGATTGATCGGAGAATAACCCCTTTCTCCATAAATACACATTGATATACCTTTGTAAACAGAGTAGACCAATATCACACACCACCTGTGGGAGCTGCATGACCAGGGTCTGCTTTGTTTGCTTATAGAAAAATATAGATCTGATTCTACCGTGTCCTTGGTTCATGTGCCATTAGAAAAATCAGCAAATTAGTAGTTATGATGTCATTATTTCTTACACGAATATTTATAGACGGGGTCGTAGTTAAATCCAAATGTAATGTACGCATCGTGACTATAGGGGTCCGGGATATGCTCCCCCAGGAAAATTTAGAATTGTGTAGTTTTTAAACCATTGTTATAAATAGAGCATTTCTCCTATAGCAGCAAATGCTCTATTTATCACTATGGTTTCAAAAGGTGACTTTTACAGAGGCGTCATGTGAGGGAATGGGTTAAAGCTTACATGACAAGACAAAACGCCTGTCAAAGACTACCCCCAGCCCCCCCCCCCCCCCGCCCCACTTAGCCTTCGATGTTTGCCCCAATTTTGACCCGTAGTAATGTTTCCGTCAGTGAGTATCGCTAACTACGCCCCTTGATAGGCGTGTAACTCTTTACTCCAAGAATACGCATTTCTACAAATTTGCAAAACAAATTGATCTCATATCAGACGGCTTGTTGGAGTCACGTGATCAGGGTCTGCTCTGTTCGCCAATGAAAAAACATAGATCTGATTCTATAGAGGCCCGTGGGCATGCCCCAGGGAAAATTTAGGTTTGTGTAGTTTTGAAACAATTGGTTTCAAAAGGTGATTTTTACAGATGTGTCAAATGACAACAATGTGTGGGAATAGGTTAAAGCTTACATGACAAGGCAGAACGTTTATCGAAGTCTATTCACACTTAACCCTGGATTTTTGTTCCATTTTGGCCATACTAGTGTTTTCACTTTTCAGATTGATGTTACGCACGTGCGTAAGTGCGTATCGCTAGCTACGCCCCTGAGTCAATGCACTCAATGGGTTTACTCGTTACCTCATAGGCTATTTTTAGATACAACCTCTTTGAATAAATCTACCTAAAATGAGCATTAACTAGAGAAAAGGAAAAAAATAGAATTTTGTAGTTTGAAACAATTGTGATAAATAGAGCAAATGCTCTATTTATCACAATGGTTTCACAATATGACTTTTACAGAGTCGTCAAAATTCGTCAATATGAGGGAATGTGTTAAAACAATTACCGTAGTATTTCTTTAAAAATGTCTGTTTCAACATCCTGGATGATTATGACCTTGCCATCATCCGAGTCGGTCCCCAAGAGCATGGAGAAGAAGACAGAGCTGCGGCTGACCAACATGTAGCGGTGGGCGTGAACCAGTTGCTTCTTCTTGCCGATGAGGAAATTGACGTCGGCAAGAATGGCATTCTGGAGCATCTCGCTGTTGCACTCAGCAAGGCTCTTCTTGGACTGCCAGTCATGTGACATGTTAAAACTGTCAGTGAAAGAATAATACGCTAGGTTTGAATCGGTTTAGTGCTTTACCCGGTGAATATTCATTCAACCCATTCCTTTATAGGCTATTTAAGATCCATCCTCTTTTAATAAATCTACTAAAAAGGAGCATTTACTGGAGAAAATGAACATTTTTTAATTGTGTACAATGGTTTCAAAAAAGTTACTTTCACAAAGTCGTAGAATGACGTTTTTATGGAGGAAAGGAGCAGTTACTAGAGAAAATGAAAATTTTAGTTATGAAACCATTGTGATAAATAGAGCATTTGCTCCTATGGAGCAAATGCTCTTTTCACCACAATGGTTTCAAAAAGAATTTTACAGAGACTTCAAAATGCGTCACTATTAGGGAATGGGTTAAGCAATAATTGCTCTATGAATGATGCTTATACATGTAGTTGAATGTTTATAATGGGTATATTAACCATTTCCCTCATGTAAACGTGTTTTCACGCATTTGCAAACAGTAGACCCATATCAGACAGCTCCTATAGAAGCTGTCTGATCAGGGTCTGCTCTGTTTGCTAATGGAATTTGACAGATCGTTTTCCTTACTTTCTTAAATGGCTACAATGTTCCACCTTCCATATTTCATTGTAACTATTTTGTCCATGAATATTCAGTAGGTATTGAAATTTTGAAGAAACGTTGAATAGGGAAAAGGTTAACACATAGCAATGGTAGAAATTGTTTAATCAGCTCTATATTATTCCATTAGCAACTGAGCAGACCCTGATCAGACAGATCCTACAGGAGCCGTCTACTCTGTTTGCAAAGATATAAAACATGTCTCTATCATGTTAAGAGTTAACTCCTTTAACAATAAGCACATGTTTCAATTCTCAAGGTACGAAAGTATTTCTCCCATTTCAAACCTTTAACTAGAGTATCAAATTGTCGTGATTACCAAATTACCCGGCTTTTCGTTGGAATCCATACTAGGGCGCCAACAGGATTATGATGCAGCATGCTGAACGCATTCTAATATCAAAAACTTATTTTCATTTAAAATATTTTCATTTAGGATGCAGCATGCCAAACGCATTCTTATGCTTATTTTATTTCAAATTAGTTTCATTTGTTCCATTCACGAGAAAAGATATGAGAAAAGGAAACCTGCAAAAATTTGAAACATTACAAGTTTTGTAAAAGCTTACCTGACCGACTTGTTAGTGGAAATAGTCTTCCCTGTTGACGCTGATTTGTTCATAATTGCTGTCTTAAAACACTAAGCCAATGTCAAGGCATCAGATTCAACTAGCCACAACTAAATGTCCAAATTCTAAGCTGCGAAAGTACAATATATATGCCCCAAATGCTTACTATTTACTGACAGGCGGCTATTGATCCGGTATTGACTGACATATGCATGTTTTGAACAAGATCAGACACTTAACTTCATCTGAATTGGATCCAGACAATATTAGCAAGACACAAACCACACAGCTTATGAAAGCAAATTTCGTTATAGTGTTTATAACCCTTTACCCGAAGAAATACTATATGATCTGAATTTTAGTACTGGTTTATAAACAAAGACTTTTTTGTCTCAGAGAGAAACGGTAGAAAATCAGATCTTTATAATTTCATATGCAAACAGAGCAGACCCTGATCAGACGGCTCCTACAGGAGCCGTCGGCTCTGGGTCTACTCTGTTTGCAGAGGCCTTAATATATGCCTACGTCAGGTTAAAGCTTAAAGACAATAGTATCGGTTTTCAACCTCAAACTTACTTATTGAACATTACAAACTACTTCAGATTTAAACCAGAAGTTGTATTTTAATTTCTCTACACAATACAAACGAGAAGCGATCTGAATCCGGATGAAACTCCAGACCCTTCTTCATTACATTAGGATCCAAACTGTTTCCAAATGTTACAACGAATGTACCGGTAGTATAACGGAGAGTAAGTTATGGTTAATTAGTAGCATAACGGAGGTTACAATACTGTTACCCGGATGAATAATTTTGAATGCACAGTGTGTCTATGTAATGGACACTGTCTATTCGCTCTGTTAACCCTCTCCCTGTTCAATGTAAGAAATTAAGACATCATGCATATTTATTAGCTGAAGCTTTATAATATAAACATTTCAATGAAAACATTTTCTTTGACAAGCACTGCAGAATTAGACCTATATTATGTCAAATGCAAAGAGAGCAGACCCTGATCAGACGACTCCTATAGGAGCCGTTTTATCTGGGTCTACTCTCTTTGCAAATGCATGACAACACGTTTAATATTTGAAGGAAAGAGTTAAACCTTTACTCCATGAATATTCATGGTAGGCTTAATTAATTAATTTACGTTAATTAACTATTCATTTTATATCGTTATAAAAGATACATGAATACATAACTATTTCAAACAGTATAGAATCTGATTTAAAATGTTCTATTAGCAAACAGGATAGACCCTGGCCAAACGACTCCTACAGGACACGGGAAAAACACAGCTGCACTGATAACTTAAATATAGCGACAGCTGCACTGATAACTTGAAAATAGTCACAGTTGTACTGTGAATATAGTAACAGTTGCACTGATAACTTGAATATATGCACAACTGCACCGATAACTTGAAAATATAGCCACATATGTACTGATAACTTGAATATAGCCACAGCTGCAGTGTGAATATAGCAACAGCTGCACTGATAACTTGAATATAGCCACAACTGCAGATAACTTGAATATATGCACAACTTCACTGATAACTTGAATATAGCCGCAGCTGCGCTGATAACTTAAATATATGCACAGTTGCACTGATAACTTGAATATAGCCACAGCTGCACTGATAACTTGAATATAGCCACATCTGCACTGATAACTTGAATATATGCACAGCTGCATTGATAACTTGAAAATAGTCACCGATGCACTGATAACTTGAATGTATGCACAGCTGCATTGATAACTTGAATATAGCCACAGCTGCACTGATAACTTGAATATAGCCACTGCAGCATCGACAACTTGAAAATAGTCACAGCTGTACTGATAACTTGAATATAGCCACATCTGTACTGCTAATTTGAATATAGCCACAGCTGCACTGATAACTTGAATATAATCACAGCTGCACCGACATATTGAATGCATCTTATGCTAATGTAGTTACTTCATGAGATTTAGACCAGTTGCTGCTTGTTCGGTATTTGTTTGAATATACAACTTTCTTATATGCTCTGTTAACTTGTCAAATAATGTAGAACTAGGTGCAGCGACATAGACTCAACGGTTAGTCTAGGTCTACACTGATTGACGTCTAGAATAATACAGAATTGCATTATTACTCCTGCATTGAATTTTGATTAAGATGTATGTCTATGCAAGGACCTACCATTTAAAAGCAGTATGATTAAAAATCGCGTTGACAAATTGTTAGATTGAATTTTTTATTTCCCTACAATATAACGATATACTATAGAATCCATTCATGTATTGGACATAGGGATCTTAAAAACCAGGTGATTGCTTAATGTCGGGCAAAATTAATGATGATATCTCTTATAAGAGCTTTCTGCATTACTATTAACTTGCATTAAGCTACCACCTGCCTTACGGACCCATAATTATACCTCTTTTTAGTGACCACTTAAGACAGGTCCTTCTGCTTTCAATCGACAACTTTCCATCTTATCATCCCCCGCGGTAGGCGGAGGGATATAGTTGTGGCGTCGTCCGTGCGTCCGTCCATGCAAATTTAAACAAACCGCCATTGTCATACTTTTATTTCAATAACTAAGTTAACCCTTTCCTTCATACCAAAGCCTTTTGAGCATTTGCAAACAGAGTAGACCCAGACCCCATAGGAGCCGTCTGATCAGGGTCTGCTCTGTTTGCTAATTGAATTCGAAATATCTGTTTCTTTACTTTCTAAAATGGCTACACTGTTCTACCTTCCATATCTCGTTGTAACCCGGTAATATTTACCCGGTTCGAATTTAGGAGGACATATTTGTGTTATATCGGAACAGCTATCTGGAAAAAATAATCTGCCTGACGTCATCCTGCCAGAAACTTATGGTGGTTTAACCCTTTACTCCATAAATACGCCTTTGCAAACAGAGTAGATCGAGATTAGACGACTCCTGTATATAGGAACCGTTTGAGCTCCTATGGTAGGTTGGTTGGTTGCGTTGCCTGATTAACGTCAGTTTCTGCCAACTAAAAAACAAACGCTCTATTTATCACAATGATTTCAAAACAAAGCTTTTATAGAGGCGTCAAAAGTCGCCATTAGGAGGGAATGGATTAACGGAATTAAAATAATGGACACAACACAAATCCTTTTTTCACATTTTATACGATACAAAATTACCAAACATTGTCTCTGTTTTGTATATGTAGCAAACATATTAACCCATTGCTCCCACGATCCCATATATGGGACATAGGCAAACAGTGTAGACTCTGATCAGACGCCGCATAATGCGGCGTCTGGTCAGAGTCTACACTGCTTGCTGATTGGAATTTCAATATTAAACAAAACGAAATTGAAAATTCAGGCCAGGCACCCCTTAGATAAAGAATGGAATAATCCAATATATGAACATGGAAGCATCCACTGGGAGTAAATGGGTTAACCACCTGAATGCGGAAACTGACATTTGCAAATAGTATACACCCAGATGACTTTGATCAGGATCTGTACTGTTTTGCTATAAAAATCTTCTAGCGAATTCAACCATTTTCTACCGAATGGACATTGACGGACCATTCCACTTTGAAAATTTAGCATTCTAAGGTTTAACCCTTTCACCGCCATTGTCGCAAAAATGCGCCACAACAAATAGTGCAGTCCCAGATCAGACGCCGCCTTTTCAAGGCGGCGTCTGATCAGGGACTTCACCTTTTGTCTCATACTCTATTTCTATATCTGTGCTTTATTCCTTTGAAATTTTCATTTATTTATCTCATGTCCTTACTTTACCAAATGATTTAACAAAAGTAGTTTGCAGACGACAATTAGAAAGTTGGCACCGAAAGGATTAAACAAATTAACCCTTTGCTCTCTCTATATACATGTACTCCTTTTTACACCTTTTCAAACAGAAAAGACCCAGATCAGAGAGTTCTATATTTAAACGACAAATTACTTGTTCACTTCAATTTACTGTACTGAGCAACAGATTAAGGTGTGTACTCAAATACTAAAATCGTCATTTCTCCACCAAAACCTATGTTGTGACAACTCTTTAAAATCATCTAGAAGAGACAATTCTAAAGAATGGTCACAACTCACATTAGAGGGTTCGTTGGAGAAAGAAAGAAGTTGTTCAAGAAAATGTTTTAATTTACACATCTTTTCTGGACCTCCGTTCAGACCGGCGTGTCGAGAAAGAGTTGGCACCAAGTCACCTCAAAGCAAGTACGGCGCTAACTGCAGATGGCAGATTCATCATTCACTCCTAGGATAAGCAAGTCAAGCAATAGTCAACTTCAACAATTTTCAGTGATTTTAACCACTTACTCCATAGATATTCATGTAAGAAATATCGGCACCATGAATCTTGATTTGATTAATTTTATTAATAGCCCATGAACACACTGGAATATATTACCCATGTCAAAAAATCATATCTCTATCACATTATAAGCAAACAGAGCAGATCCTGATCAGACGGCTCTTATAGAAGCCGTCTGATATTGGTCTACTATGTTACCAAATGCGTGAAAAGGCGTATGTATGAAGGAAAGGGTTAACACATTTCCTCCTAGTGACGCATTTTGGCGCCTCTGTAAAAGTCACGTTTTGAAACCATTGTTTTAAATAAAGCATTTGCTTCATATAAGAGCAAATGCTCTATTTATCACAATGGTTTCAAAGCTACACACTTCTAAGAGTTTCCTTTTCTTTAGAAAATACTCCTTTTCGGTAGGCAAGTATATTATAGGAGGAAATGAGTTAAGCCTGCGTTCTCGTCTATATCAAGTGAAGACCGTTCACTCTCAGAATAGTCGTGTCAAGAGACAGTTGAAACAGAGTCGTTGCTGGATTATATCTGTATTGTAGACTGATCGTTCACGTTTAGTATAGGTGTGTCCAGAAAATGGATCTCCTGACCTTGTGTCCCGTGCTCAAATGCAATCAGCTGAAAATAATAAAGAACATGTTTCAAATTGAACAACAATACCACGGTAATTACTACAATGTAGACCCAAATCAAATGCCTCATTTCCAAAAAGTGACCAACTGTATGGAAACTAATCAGTCGCTGTATTATCCCATTCTCTCACATTGACGCCTTTTGACATCACCTTTTGAAACCATTTTGATAAATAGAGCATTTACTCTTTCCATAGGAACAAATGCTCTATTTATCACAATGGTTTCAATTTTTTTTTTTTTTTTGCTAGTAAATGCTCATTTTTAGTAGATTATTTAAACCCTTTCCTCCATAAATACGCCTTTCTACACCTCTGTAATAGTCACTTCTTCAAACCATTGTGATAAATAGAGCATTTGCTCCACAGGTGCAAATGCTCTATTTATCACAATGGTTTCAATACTACACAATTCTAACATTTTGCTTTTCTCTAGTAAATGCTCATTTTGGGTAGATTCATTCAAAGAGGTTTTGTCTAAAGTATCCTATATGGAGGAATGGGTTAAAAGGGATTGGGTCGAAAATAGCTTATACAGCCAGGGAATGGGTTAATGGCGGAAGCTGACATTTACCTTGATATAGACCCTCGGGCTAAAGTACTCGGGACAATATCAGGGTGACGGGCCAATATCACTCTGCGGCCCAAGTCACCCGTGTAATAACCTCTGTATATATATATATATGGGAATCTTTATGTAAGAAATCTCCGGACCATGGTATAGAAAGTCATGAAAACTTCATAAAACCCTAGGGGAAATCGAATGGGTCGTTAGTCTAAATGTTTCCGTACCTCATTGGTTCCCTGTTTGAGCACCTGTGCTGGCAAATACAATGTCTGCTGGGGCCCGGCTGACCAATAACGTCCGAGGTTAAAGCCGTTTACGAACAAGATGCCTTTACCCCAGCCCTGGATGAAACAATAGCATCTTATATTTTACAAACCGAAATGGTGTGGAGTCAAGCGTTTATTGCAAAATTATTAACCCTTCGCTTGCTGAATTTTAAAATACATTTCTCCTTCTTTATCTATGCCCTGTTGTATAATTACACATATCTTCACTGTGTAAAAGTATCACTGCTGTGGAGTGCACTGGTTTCACAATCAACTTGTAAATAGTGCAGACCCTGATGAGACAGCTCCTGCAGGAGCTGTCTCATCTGGGTCTTCACTATTTACAGGTAGGTATATTGACGCGATTAGCAAGCGAAGGGTTAACACTCCATGGGGTTCATTAGTGATAAACACCTATCTAATTTCAAGCAAAGTAGACCCAGATCATACAGCTCCCATATGAACTGTCTGATCAGGGTCTACTCTGTTGTCATCTCTTTTTCATAATGCCATCAATTAATACTCATGCTGCCATTATTTCTTGCATTAATATTTATCTGGTAGATAAAAGGTTAATGGAAAAGTAATACAATAATTGTAATTTTGCTATATCCTGTATATAATGTACTTACGCTGTCTTCGATTTGTCAATTAACACCCCTGATCTATATCATAGTACTTATTATATAGAGCAGGGTGTTCGCGAATTTTTATTATTATTTTTTTCATTTTTTATTTGGTTGGGTCAGAAAGCTATATTTTGGTATGTTTTAGATACTTATGACATGTGATTAAAAAACAATGTATTTGTGATGAAGTTGTTGTTGTTATTGGGACATAGCATGCGAATGGCACCTGTGGTAAATAGTACATTACCGACCTTCATAAATACAAATGTGTCAGCTGGGTCCTCACTGATCTGCAGTGTGGCCTTGAAAAGACCAGGCACTGTGACTTTGGCCATATCTGTAACCCAGTCAGATCTGTGAAACAATAAAACACAATTAGAACTTTACCCTTTCCCTGTTCTATATTTAGTCCAATACCTACTTAATATTCATGGACAAAATAGTTTGGCAGATGAGCTAAGATATTATTCACAATGAAGAAAATATTTAAAAAAGGGAATTAGATACATTAAAACATTATCAGAGCTATTCAAGTATTTATGTTTTATATGAATTCCTTTTTGGAATATTTTCTTCATTGTGAATTTGTGCTCACTGTACACTTTTCTATGACATTTTTTTAAAAAACATGTAGATTCTGATAAGATGTCTATTTACTTAATGTCTCATCTAAACCCATCCCCCCATATTGACAACTTTTGACGACTCTGTAAAAGCCACTTCGTGAAACCATTGTGATAAATAGAGCAGTTGCTCCTATAGGAGCAAAGGCTCTATCTATCACAATGGTTTCAAACTACACAATTCTAAAATTTTCCTTTTCACTAATTAATGCTCCTTTTCGGTATATTTATTCAAAGAGGTTGTATCTAAACATAGCCTATGAGGTAATGATCTAAAAATAGCCTATGAGGTAATGGGTTAATTCAAACTATTTGCAAAGGTATCACAAGTTCACCCATACAAAAGAGTTAAGTAGACATATTGAGAAACATCGCAGCTAAACATATTCAAGCAGCCTACCTGTTCATAGTGTCGGGTTTGAACTCAAGAGGATATATGGTGAATGTTTCAATCTTTTTTTCATCGCAACTCACGAAACCGTTTAAACCTGTGAATTCAAGAACACTGTCTCCAAAATGAAAAGATAACTACAATGTTTTAACCCTTTCGCTGCCAAACTCTGTCGTCTGCTAACTTTGTTGTCTGCTACAAATTTTCATTCTTTTGATTTTCTTCATTTTTGTTTCAAAAACATAGTAAAAGTAACATACAGTTTGGACCCTGATGAGACGCCGAGTTACTCGGCGTCTCATCTGGATCCAAACTGTTTGCATAGGTAATAACAGATCCGGCATTGGCAGCGAAAGGGTTAAGCAAGATGGACTGAATGTTAAGCAAACAATTCTTAAAGCTGTGTTAATCTTTTTCCTCATATCGACGCATTTTGACGCCTTTATAAAAGTCACTTTTTGAAACCATTGTGATAAATAGAGCATTTGCTCCTATGGAGCAAATCCTCTATTTATCACAATAGTTTCAGAACTATACACAGTTAAAAAAATGTCCCTTTTCTCTAGTAAATGCTCCTTTTTGGTAAATTTATTCAAAGAGGTTGGATCTAAAATTAGCCTATGAGGGAATGAGTTAAATATCAATGTCCTTTGACAATCCTTTAATCCTTTACTTTCACAATAGAAACACAAGAACTGTCGACACGACACCAAACGGGGGTTTCCTTCACTATTAACTAGTGATTTCTAAGTTCAAAGGGGGCATAACTCCGAGAAAGGTTGCAGAAGGAAAAATGCCCTACAATATGCACATCTATACATTGTGTCTATGCTACATACAATGTTTTATGAAATTCTGTTGAACAGTTTGAGAGGAGTTGCGCTTATAAGGATCGGGTCAAGATACCTAGTGATTTTCTAAGTTCAAAGGGGCATAACTCCCAGAAAAATTGCAAAAGGGAAATTCCCCGACAATATGCATATCTACATATTGTGTTCTTGATACATACAAGGTTTTATGAAATTCTGTTGAACAGCCTGTACGCCGTCCGCCCGCCCACCGTACATCACCATTTCAATAACCGGATTTTCCGTGGAAAAACCGGTAAAAAACCAAACTATTAACCCATTACATGTACTCCATAGATACACATTTTGACGACTTTGCAAACAGATTACACACAGGAGTCATCTAATAAGGATCTGCTCTGTTTGCTTATGGAATGGTATAGGCATGCCTCAACAGAGTGTGTCATGGTCAAAACATCCATTGTTCATGATCCATTATTTTAATGAATATTCATGGTATGGAGTGCTAACTAAATACAATGTATTGCCAAACCCTTTCTCTGTTTGTCCATTATCCTTGTCTCCTGGGTTGCATAGTTGACCCTTCCGTGGTTCTCTACCAATATGTCTAACTGCCTGGTACTCTGTAGAAAAAATAGTCATTTCACTTAACTACTTTGTCTGCAAATATATTTGGTCTGTTGCAGTTCTAAAAGTACACATTCTTTTGCAAACATAGTAGACCAAGATCAGACGGCTCCTATAGGAGCCGTCTGATCAGTGTCTGCTCTGTTTGCTATTGAAATAATATCGATCTTATCGTAGTTTCTGTCAGAATTAGAAATCCCCTTGTTCGTATACTAATGCCATTTAAAAAATCAGTTAATTAATTATCATGATGTCATTATTCGTTGCATGAATATTCATCAGGTAAAGAGTTTACGGGGATAGACAGTAGCTGGTGGTCGACTGTCTACGATAAAGACTGTCTACGAATTACCTCTTACCTTGATATACAAAATACTGTCTGCTTAAACTCTGGTCTGTTGTAAGACTCAGAGAAACAGATAAAGGTGCGTACTCAGATACTACAAGATGTGTTTATGAAACACTATGCCCCCGCTCAGTTTGACCTTTGACCCTGAAGGATGACATTGACCTTGACACGTCACCCTCAAAATGTGTAGCTTCATGAGATACACATGCATGGCAAATATCAAGTCTCTATCTCTACTGGTTCAAAAGTTATGGCCAATGTTAAAGTCGGTGATTTTACCTATATATTTGAACTCTGACCTTGAAGGATGATATTGACCTTGACATGTCACCCCTCAAATTGTGCGGCTTTATGAGATACATATGCATGCCAAATATCAAGTCTCTATCTGTACTGGTTCAAAAGTAATGACCAATGTTGAAGTTGGTGACAAACGGACAAAAAGACAAAACAGACAGACAGACTGGGCAAACACAATATGCCCCAAGATCTAATCTGGGGAACATAAAACTCGTTCAATCTCCATCAAACCCTATATTATGAACAATCTTTAGATTCGCATCTTAACCCTTTCCTCCATAAATACGCTTTTCTACACCTCTGTAAAAGTCACTTTTGACACCATTGTGATAAATAGAGCATTTGCTCCATAGAGCAAATGCTCTATTTATCACAATGGTTTCGAAACTACACAATTCTAAAATTTCCCTTTTTGCTAGTAAATGCTCCTCTTTGGCAGATTTATTCAAAGAGCTAGTTGGATCAAAATACAGCCTATTAGGAAATGGGTTAAAGACGAGTCTAAAGAGTGGTCACAACATAAGGTTTGGTGGAAAAACAAGGAAGTTATGCTTGAAAATGTTCTAATTTACGGGACTTTTGGTTGTAAGTTTCGTTTATTTCTGATTCTAATGAGATGCCAGGTTTGCAAAATAACATTTAGGTTGCAACTGGCAGGATACATGGCATTGTTACCTGTGAAGAATCTCCTGGCGTGACCGAAATGGTCAGATCTTCAGGGTCAGAACTCCAGTCAATCACAGACACCTGCGTGTTGTCTATAAAAACCTGGGGAAAAGTGATTGCATGAAAACATTTCATATTTCGATTAGTTTCAAATTATTCATACTTGCAATAGATAGAGGATCTTACATGAGTAATAGAAAATGAAACAGACTATAGCTGACGGCTGTTTCGGCCATTGCTTACAAACAGCGTAGTAATACAACGGACGACGCACATGGAGCGCTATGATTGGCTAACGCTTAAATGAGCGCTACGATTGGCTAACGATTGCTAATTTGCATAAAAAATGCACCAGTGCATTTTCGCGATTTGTGGCACTTTGTTACGGCACTCCCACAAGGCAGATTATGTGATAAATATATTTTCATCGTGGACTACACAACAATACAGATGAGTGAATTAGACTGGAAAAGTGTTTAATTTAGTTAAACCTCTCTGTTATTCAAACTAATCTAATGCCCTCTCTATGCTTGCTTTAGAGAGGGTTTTATGTAAACACTTCTAGAAGTTTTAACCCTTATCCCTTTCCCTGTTCCAAATTTCAATACCTACTGAATAATCATGGTAAAAATGGTTATAATGAAATGTGGAAGGTGGAACATTGTAGCCATTTTAGAAAGTTAGAAATTAAAGACACAGCATATCTATCAAATTACATTAGCAAACAGAGCAGACCTTGATCAGACGGTTTCTATAGGAGCCGTTTGATCTGGGTCTACTCTGTTTGCATATGCGTGAAAAGCGTTTATATGAAGGAAATGGTTAACATACAACATGCGACCTGATTGCCTGTTTCACACGTGATCAGTTTTATAACGAATCAAAACAAGGGTTAGAGTTCAACCCTTTCTGATTGTCGTCTGCAATACCGCTTTGTTAAATTATTCGGTAAAGTAAGCAAATAAGATAAATGAATGCGGAGTTCAAAGGAATAAAGCACAGATATAGAAATAGAGTTTGAAACAAATAGTGAAGTCCCTGATCAGACGCCGCCTTTCCAAGGCGGCGTATGATCAGGGACTGCACTATTTGCCGTGGTGCATTTTTGCGACATTTGCGGTGAAAGGGTCAATCATATATTTTTCAGCAGGATGTGTGTATGTTAAATTTATGTATTGTATCTTACCTGAGCTCTGTCAGCTGGTCGGTTTTCAAAGGTGATGTTGGATGTATTGGCTGGAATCTCACATCTATACAGGATATAGCCGAAATTCTGACCATAGTCGCCGTGTAGCTTCAGCATCTCCATGGGAACTCCTTTTGAATCGTTGAAAACCTAATAAGCAATTTGACATGGTGACATACTGAAGATCACGTGATATACAGGGTTAGGGAAATTTAAGATCTGTCAGGGAAACTTGAAAATATAAGCAAATGTCAGGGAACTGTCAAGGAATTTTGGGAAACAAAGAGATTCACTGCTATATATTTTGTACTTCCTAAAATAATTGCAAAAATGGTGACAGAAAGACCAAACATCGCAATGTTACATGTCAGGATAATTTGAAATTATGTCAGGGAAATGTCAGGAAATTGTCAGGGAATTTTTGTTTCCTCTGGTTTGTGGCGACCCTGAATTATAGTATATTAACCCTGCCTTTGCTAAGCGCTACCTGACAGGTACAGTGAAACCCCTCTAAAGCGACTAAAAAGTTCACTTCTGGGTCTTACAAGCAGGTGGTAGGAGCTTTCTGCAGTTCTTTCGTCCTACATAAAGCAACCATCTGCTTTTAAAGATATATACGGTATAACCCCTCTAATGCGACCACTTAATGACTAAACATTACTGTCTTTATAAGCAGGTGGTTGCTTAATGCAGGACTAACGTTATGCAGAAAGCTCCTAGAGGAGCTTTCTGCATAACGTTCATCCTGCATTAAGCTACCACCTGCCCCTGGCACCCAGAATTATGCCCCTATTCGGTGGTCGCATTAGAGGGGTTTTACTGTAGTTTTATTCATAGAGTGGTCGCATTAATGGGTTTAACTGTATTTGCACGGACTGTAATGAAACACCGAGTAACTCTGTGTCTTATTAGGATCCAAGCTGTTTGGTCACTCGGTCAGGCTTAATCCTTTCCCTTATGTAAGCGCATTTCGACGCATCTGCAAACAGAGAAGAACCCAGATCAGACGGCTCCTATAGGAGCCATCTGATCAGAGTCTGCTCTGTTTGCTTATGGTGTAATATAGATCTGATTCTACAGCTTCTGCCTGAGCCAAAATGTCTTGTGTGCATATGCCATTATAAGAAATAATCTAATTAATATTCACGACGTCATTATTTCTTACATGAATATTCATCAGGGAAAGGGTTAATGAATCGAAATAAAATAAAATTTTAAAATAGGCCAGAGTTTGGTCAGATATGAATTTTTATTTTTTGGGCAGACAATATTTTTTATTTTTTGGGCAGACATGCTTTTTTATTTTGTTTGAGCAGACATTTTTTTTTTGAGCAGACATTATTTTCTATTTTTGAGCAGACATTTTTTTTTGAGCAGACATTATTTGTGAGCAGACATTATTTTCTATTTTTGAGCAGACATTATTTTTTTTAATTTTTTTTTTTTGGGCAGACATGATTTTTTTTATCAAAGTAAGTGTTAGATTAGTGATGGATTAAATCCATGCATTGAGCTAATATTATTTGAACCCTTTACTCCATTAATAAATATGCATTTCAATGTATTTGCAAACAGAGTAGACCCAGATCAGGGTTTGCTTTGTTTGCTTATCAAATAATATTGATATGATTCTACAGTTTCTCCCTTGGCAAAATTTGCATGTTTTAAAAAAAATAATATTAATGATGTCATCATTTCCCCCCCCCCCCCCCCCCCCCCCCCCCCCCCCCCCCCCCCCCCAGTAAAACATCTCTAAAGCAAGCAATCAATAGATGTGTGTAATATAGAAAGCATCAAAATAAAAATTCTATGTTAACTTCATTTTGTATTCAGCAGCCGGTTGCTTTTCAATTTGAACACTAAAATATTACAATAGAATCTCTCTATAGTGACCACTTAACCCATTCCCTCATATAAACGTGTTTTCACACATTTGCACACAGAGTAGACCCAGATCAGACGGCTCCTAGAGGAGCCGTCTGATCAGGGTCTGCTCTGCTCGCTAATAGAATTTTATAGATCTTTTTCTATGCTTTCTATAATGTCTATAATGTAACACCTTCCATATTTCTTTATAAGTTATAACTATTTTGTTAATGAATATTCAGTAGGTATTGAAATTTGGCCTTAATATAGAACAGGGAAAGGGTTAAGCAGAAAACATGGGTTTCTTTAGCAGAAGGTAGATGCTTAATGCAGAACGAAATTATACATATTAAAAGTTCCTTAGGGAGATTTCTGTATAACTGCCATTCTACATTACGCTATATCACATTTCTCAAAGCAAGGAATTATATTTCTTTTGAATCACCATTGTAGAAAGGTTGACTAACCACTACTGTCGCTGAAACATTAACCAAAAACCATACCTTGTTTGACTCCAAAATGTTTTCCCAAGAGACAGTCGAAGTCATAGTTACCGACCCTGAAAAATTGAAATTCAACATTAACCTTTTCGGCGCCAATTTACTAATTGTCGTCTGCAATCCAAGTTTGTTAAATCATTTAGTAAAATAAGGCAATGAGATAAATAAATGCAAATTTCAAAGGAATAAAGCACATATATAGAAATAGAGATTGAGACAAATAGTGAAGTCCCTGATCAGACGCCGCCATGAAAAGGCGGCGTCTGATCTTGGACTGCACTATTTGTCGTGGTGCATTTATGCGACTGCGGTGGTGAAAGGATTAAATGCTGTTAGAAAATTGTTATCTACAAAACTTTTCTGCATAATTACTTGATTTAGAATGTAAATGTTAAACAAAAAGGAGTTTTGATCATTTTGGTTTTTAAAAATACGCCAAGGTACACTCGTCATCTTTTCTATGAACAAACTATTAGAGAAGAGGAAACTTCTAGCAAACCATTGTTAATCCATTCCCTCGTATTGACCACTTTTGACACCTCATATATATAATGCATTTGTTCCTATGGAGCAAATGCTCTCTTTAAAACTAATATAAACTTTTCCCTTTAGCTAGTACATGTAAATGCTCCTTTTCAGTAGATTCGTTCAAAGAGATTGGGTCTAAATATACCATGTGAGGTAATGGGTTATGTGAGGTAATGGGTTATGTGAGAATTCATGTGGGCTTATTTTATCTCCTTTTGATTTGGAAAAAGTTTGAAGGCAATTGTGTATATAATCGCATCTATTATACTTACCATAGGCTTTCTTTGTAGAATTCTCTGGAATATCTGGAAGAGCTATACCTGGAAATAATATTAATTAACCGTTTCAGTGAGTGAATCGAATCACTATGTCCTTTGCAAACAGTGTAGACCCATATGAGAGGGCTCATAGAGGAACCCTCTTATCAGGGTCTGCACTGTTTGTCGTGTTACAGTTTTCTTTATTAAATACATGTACATGTATCTCCAAATATTCACAATGAGCTTAACTTGTATGAATTTTGGACCTTCAGCAATGAAATCAATTTTGTATGAAAATAATGAAATACAGTCAACCCTTTCCCTCATATAAACGTATTTTCACGCATTTGCAAACAGAGTAGATCTAGATCTAACGGCTCCTATAGAAGCCGTCTGATCAGGGCCTGCTCTGTTTGTTAATTGAATTTGATAGATCTGTTTCTTCACTTCCTAAAATGGCTACAATGTTCTACCTGCCATAATTCATTGTAATTATTTTGTCCATTGATATTCAGTAGGTTTTGAAAGTTGGAATAAACATAGAACAGGGAAAGGGTTAACTCATTCTCTCCTACTGACGCCTTTTTGAGGCTCTGTAAAACTAATTTATTGAAACCATTGTGACAAATAGAGCATTTGCTCCATAGGAGCAAATGCTCTATTTATCACAATGGTTTCAAAACTACACAATTTTAAAATTCTCCTTGCCTATAGTTAATGCTCCTTTTCGGTAGATTAATTCAAAGAGGTTGGGTCTAAAAAAAATGTCTTTGAGAGAATGAGTTAACTCTTTCGACGCCAAATTTCTAATTGTCGTTTGCAATTCAATTTTGTTAAATCATTCAGTGAAATAAGGAAATGGAATAAATAAATACATAATTCAAAAAGAATAAAACACAGATCGAGAACTAGAGATTGAGACAAAAAGTGAAGTCCCTGATCAGACGCAGCCTTGAAAAGGCGGCGTCTGAACTGGGACTGCACTATTTGTCGTGGTGCATTTTGGCGAAATTGGCGGTGAAAGGGTTAACTGTGTTGCTGTCATGGACGGATCATCTTTGTAAATAGTGCACATACAGACAGGTTATGCTTTACTTGATAATTTAACTTTTTACGACTTTGACAACAGAGTAGAGCCAGGGCAGACATCTTCTGTACATAGTACTAATCTGATCAGGGTCTGGCCTGTTTTGCATATGGAATAACATACAATAAACCGGTATATATACAGTAACACCTTTTTAAAACGGAATAGATACAATAACAGACTATTAGTAGTAGTATGAATATGATTTATGTTGATTAGTATGAATATGATTTATGTTGATGATGATGGTGTTGTTGTTATTGATGATGATGATGATGATCATCATCATCATGATGGTGATGATGCTGATTAATGATAAAAGTAATAATAACAAGAGATGTTTGTAAAACATGTATACCCCCAGACCCCCTGACCTTTGATCTAGTGACCTCAACTATAGAGGTGATCTAGCGGTCATGACTAATCACCACAGCAACTTTGAAGATCCTAAGCCAAACCCTTGAACAGTTATTGATCAGAAACCATTTTACCAGTTAGGTCATGGTGACCTTGACCTTTGGCCTAGTGACCTCAAAAGCAATAGGGGTCATCCAGTGGTCATGACCAACTACCACAGCAAGTTTGAAGATTCTAAGCTAAACCCTTGAGCAGTTATTGATCGGAAACCATTTAACCAGTTAAGGTCATGGTGACCTTGACCTTTGACCTAGTGACCTCAAAATAAATAGGGGTCATCTAGTGGTCATGACCAACCACCACAGCAAGTTTGAAGATCCCAAGCCAAACCCTTGAGCAGTTATTGATCGGAAACTATTTCACCATTTTAGGTCATGGTGACCTTGACCTTTGACCTAGTGACCTCAAAAACAATAGGGGTCATCTACTTGTCATGACCAACCACCACAGCAAGTTTGAAGATTCTAGGCCAAGTCGTTTATTAGTTATCATTCGGAAACCATCGATCTACCGACCGACCGACCGACCGACCGACAGACCGACCGACCGACCGACCGACCGACATGTGCAAAGCAATATACCCCCATTTTTTCAAAAGGGGGGTATAATAATAATAATAATAATAATAATAATAATAATAATAATAATAATAATAATAATAATAATAATAATAATAATGATATTGATAATGAGAATGATATTGATAATGAGAATAATATTGATAATAATAATAACAACAACATCAACAACAATAGCAACAACAGCAACAACAATAATAATAATAATAATATGACAATGATGATATTAATGATAATAATAATAATAATAATAATAATAATAATAATAATAATAATAATAATTATAATAATAATAATAATAATAATAATAATAATAATAATAATAATAATAAATAATAAATAATAGATAATAAAATGATGATATTAATGTAAATGAGAAAATGCTTTACCTTGTGGTGTATAGATGTATTTCATGAACAGCTCCCTCGTCTTCAGGAACTTTGGTGTGATGTCCCCTGCCTCAGATAGCAAGGCATCATAATCTACAAACATAAAACTAGCATCACAATAAATCACAAACTTCGTTGATGTAGAGGTGTCATCATCAAATGTGACAAAGATCTATGAAGTGCAAACCTGAACATTTTAAGGCATTTTAAACCTTTCCAAACTGAATATTCATGTAAGAAGTAATAACACCATGAATATTCATTTGTTGATTTCACAAGAGAATCGGTAGAACCGATGGATGCTCCCCAACTGCATTTAACCCTTTCGGCGCCAAATTTCTAATTGTCGTCTGCAATCAATTTTTGGTTAAACCATTCGGTTCAATAAAGACATGAGATAAATAAATGCAAATTTCAAAGGAATAAACATACATATAGAAACAGAGTTTGAGACAAATAGCGAAGTCACTGACCAGACGCCGCCTTGAAAAGGCGGCGTCTGATCTGGGATTGCACTATTTGTCGTGGTGCATTTATGCGACATCGGCGGTGAAAGGGTTAATAATGGCATATGTACACAGGATGTTATCGTAGCGGTGAAAACTGTAGAGTCATATTTATTAGTATCTCATAAGCAAACCAGGACAGAACCTGATCAGATAGTTCCTACAGGAACTGTCTGATCTAGGTCTACTCTGCTTGCAAATGCGTAAAATGGCGATTATATGAGGAAAATGCTTACACCTTTGGATACGGGATAATATTGTACATGTACCGGTACTTGCAAACAGTGTAGACCCATACCAGAGTACTTCTAGAGCAACGTTCTTATCAGGTTGCCATCCAATATCCTCTAGGAACTTTTAAGTCATAACACATTATCCCCTAGTGACGCATGTTTGCGCCTCTATAAAATTAACATTGTGAACCCATTGTGATAAATACAGCATTTGCTCCTATAGGAGCAAATGCTCTATTTATCACAATGTTTTCAAACCACAAAATTCTAAAATTTCCCTTGTCTCTAGTTAATGCCCCTTTTCGGTAGATTTATTCAAATAGGTTGTATCTAAAAATAGCCTAGGAGAGAATGAGTAAAGAAACGACTATAGTTCAATACTGATGGGTCATACTAATTGTAAAGTTTAGCATCAAATTAATTATATGACGTTTCACAGACATTCAGTAAATTTCATTGTAAAAGTACAAATATGAGTCATGCAGGAATCAACACATATAGAACAAACAGCCGACCGAACAGCAACACAAGAAACCACAGCAAATGTACATAGCTATCAAAAACATCAAGAGCCGCACAAAGACAAAACAAACATACAATAGGGAGAAGATGGAAGTACTGCCTTGGAACGGTTAGTGATAAACGTCACTGGGGGTTAAACCGGTTTGCTTAAGTAAACGAACAAACAAACAAAAAGCCCTACAATTAAACAACAAATCAATTGAATAGTTTTGACAGCCATGTTCTTTAAAGAAAAGGAAAAGCGAAATGACTTATTCGTAGAACACCTATTCATTTTTATTAGTTGTTAAGCAAATCTCAGATAGTGTTGTCTCATTAAATACAATAGAACTTAAGTCACCACATAATGAAAAAATATCTGTATAAGCAGGTGGTTGCTTAATGCAGGATGAAAGCAATACAGAAATCTTCTAAAGGAGCATTTAACTACCGCCTGTCTCTACAGCTAAAACAGTATACCTTTTTTGTGACCAGGGGTTTTAACTTTTAATTCTAATTGTACGTATACTTATAATTGTGTATACGACATGTCCTCAAAATTAAATACATGTAATATGGCACACGAGATTGTGAAATACAACAGAGCACAATGCAGCCCTATTGTAAATAGAACTGCAGGGTACCAGACATAGAGTTTTCCTTATTTACCATAGCTTGTGACATCCGGCTTATAGGTGGAACCCTCGAACTCGTTGGCGCCGTTCAAGAAGCCAAAGTTGGTTCCTCCATGGAACATGTACAGATTCAGAGATGCATTCGCTTCCAGGATCGAGGTTAGATACTTGGCATACTCTGTTCAAAACATAATACACAAATTAAAACCTCTCTATAACGGCCACTAAATTGTGTTAATTAGTTGGTATTTAGGGCAGGTGGCTGCTTAAAGCAAAGTGAAAGTAAAACAGAACACTCCCATAGGAGCGTTCTGTTTTACTTTCAACTTGCTTTAAGCAGCCCCCTGCCTTTAACACAAAATACTTGATGTAATTTAGTGGCCGTTACAGGTTTTACTGTAGGCTTAACTCTTAACCCTGTTCAATACTATTGTAAGAAATTATGCCATCATGGATATTTATTAGCTGATTTTTGTAGGATCGGTGATTTAATTAGCGCAAACCACCTGGGCTAGTCTAAACGCAACGTGTGTATAAATATCGCATTTTAGCAGTCTGTAAAATACAAAATTGTACTTTGTTTGACGAAAAGCAGTAAGATGTTGAATTACAATTGTTTGATATTAAATAATCAATGCCGCAGATGGTATTCATCCGCGTTTAAGACAAAATTCGACGGAGTTCCAACTGGTTCTCCAGACGTTCAACTTGGTTCCATGTGTGATCGCGACTACAGGTGGGCCAATTTGGAGCCTTTGATTGACAGGTAACAAGCCCCGCCCTTGTGACGTCGCCGCGTCTCCACGTCATCAGCGCCACGTGACAGTGAGTCACGCTTAGCCCCCGCCCCCGAGAGGGGTGAGTCTGGGACGAGTCATCGGATATAAATAGTAACAGAGCGTGAGGTTTTGTTATTAGGTCTTGTTTGATATTGACCTCGAAGTTTGACATCGACCTTCTCTTACTGACCTTAACCCTTTCGCTGCCAAACTCTGTCGTCTGCTAACTTTGTCGTCTGCTACAAATTTTCATTCTTTTGATTTTCTTCATTTTTGTTTCAAAAGCATAGTAACAGTAACAAACAATTTGGATCCTGATGAGACGCCGAGTTTCTCGGCGACTCATCTGGATCCAAACTGTTTGCATAGGTAATCACAGATCCGGCACTGGCAGCGAAAGGGTTAAAATCGTAACGGATAATCTACTAATGATAACAATATCCCTTCCAAACACGAGGACTCTAAAACCTTTGGGTACATGGACAGACCGACCGATAGACAGACTGCCAGACATGTGCAAGATAATACCCCCCCCCCCTGTCCCTGTTTCAAAGTGAGTATGTGGGGATTGAGGTATAAATACAGTACTCTCACCATCCACTGCCAATCCATCATGCTTCGATCTCCAGTGGTCAAACCAGCCAGTCCAGAATTCAGTGACCATCAGCGGAAAGTCAGGGTCCCACTTTCGAATCTGTTCAAACAAGGGCGCCCCCTCCCTTGGGAAGTCTTTAAAGTTTGCAGTCGGCAGTGCATCTGTACCAACAGGTACAATAATTAGTTGTTGGTATTATAGCAGAACATGTCTTAAGCGGTTATCAAAGAAAGGTCTAATTATGGGTATGTAAGGCAGATGGTCGCTTAATGCAGGTCAAAAGTAATGCAGGAAACTCCGCAATACGTTTCCCCTGCGTTAAGCCACCGCATTCTTTTTTAAGACTCTTATGTTCAATAAATAAATGGCCGCTTAGGGCAGGTTCTACTGTATATAAACATAAGTTCAAACAAAAACTGAAGAGAAAATACAGTTTAGTAACCCTTATTGTACTGTAAATGATAATTCTGCTAAAACCCTGTTCTATTTCAATTTTTACTTATATCATAACCTCATTCGTTCACACTTTGAGAAACTATTGCATGAGTATCAAACAGCCTGGCTCCTGATGAGATGCCATGTTACTGGTGTCAAAGGCAGACTTACCCTCTTCCTCAAACGCGTGTTATTCCTTCTGCGAACTTGCTGGCTACTAAATCCGCTCTTTTCTTTCGTCATCCGTTACTGATCTTTCTCGAGTATCTTCAGCTTCATGCGCGCTGTCCTCCACCAAGTCATCTTCTGTTACGCTCTCATGACTCTCGCTATCAACTTCATCTTCAGATGGAACATTGAGGTTCTGGACACGGTGGGTGTAACCTGGTCCCGCCCTCCTCCGTCTCATGAGGCTGCCCTGTGCGTTGTACCATCCTTGGAATAGGTGGACAGTCCATATTCGTTCCGTGGATCTTCAGCCCCGTCTCGTTCTTGCACGTCTTTCCGCAACTACCACACATCCTAGTTGAATCGTTGATATTTCTCGTTCAACTGGTGATCTCATGCATCGTTTTCCGGTGTCTGGTCTGTAGGTCATTCATCCCCCCCGTTCTCACACGACCTCAGAGGTATCTTGTTATATTTCTGTCTATAGCGATTTTAATGAGATCCTTCTCACGAAGGATGTACTTTGGCTTGCAATAGGTACTGTCGGCTGCGGTCTTTCCCGGCTGTCCACTGTCTCTCCAGTAGTCACCATTTCCTTCACGGCTGTCAGCCAGTCTTTCCTAGTAGTCACCGGGGTTTCCGGGTGTTTGTATTCGTATTCCTTAATACAGAAGTATGTCCACTGCACCAGTCCTATCATCAGGTGGATGCCTCCTTCGCCGGGTGTTTCGGCACTATCCACAACATCGTCCAGAAGTGCTCCGACCGAGGTGATCAAGTCTCGGCCAAGGACTGGTTGGCTGCCAATCGCTGCTCTCTCTTCTCCCATAATATTGTAACAAATTCAACCTTCGATTTTTAAAAGTATTCTTTTCCATCCAGTATGAATGGAGACCATTTATTCTTACGAATAAGCAGTTACCTGTGCAAATAGTTTGAATCTAGAAGAGACACTGAGTAAAAAATGATAAAAGGCGTATTTGTGTACGTGCATGTTAGTGTGTGCTGTGTTGTTGTTGTTGTTGTTGAAGCTGTAGTTGTTGTTTTTGTTGTGAGGGAAAGGGGTTAATGTAGATGAAGTTTACTTGCAACTACAATTGTTGCCCAGTTTGCTAAGTTTAATTGGAACATCAGGAGAGAAGTTTCAACAGTGTTAAACCCTACTTCCATCCCCACCGTCACCGCCACCGTCACCGCCACCGCCACCATCACCGCCACCCCACCGCCATCGCCACCCACCACGTAGTGTAATGTAATCAACCTGACAAATTTTCGTTGAAATTCTGTCAGCAATTGCGTTGAAACATCAAACACAAGAAAAACTAACTGACCACCCGACCAACGGATGGACGGACAGACGTGGTGACTCCTATATACGCTAAAATGGTTTGTATGGGCGTATATTTAGAGACGTAAGTTAGGCATCAGTAGCATAACTGTGAAGTTAACTCTTTGCACACGAGATAACTGTCATCTGTAAAAGTTGTCGTAGACTACAATTCTCAAACTTTTAACCCATTACGTCATAGGCTATGTTTAGATACAACATCTTTGAATAAATCTACCGAAAAGGGGCATTAACTAGAGAAAAGGAAATTTTAGAATTTTGTAGTTTGAAACCATTGTGATAAATAGAGCATTTGCTCCTATAGGAGCAAATGCTCTATTTATCAGAATGGTTTCACAAAGTGACTTTTACAGAGGCGTAGAAATCGTCAATATGACGGAATGGGTTAAGATTTATACTGAAATGTGTGTACATACATTTGTAGAATGGGTCTGTGGTTTGTCCCCAAAAATTGTCCGACGTAATGAACATTTCCTTCAAACCGTGCTTTATATAAAGCTGAAAATACAAAACGTTTTCTTTATATAGTGCTTTGTATAAAGCTTATTTTCTTCTTAAATCGTGTTTTTATAAAGCTCTTTAACACCAACATGCCAACAGCGTTAACCCAGACCAGCTCCTAGAAGAGTCCTCTGTTCAGGGTCTGCACTGTTTGTCATTCAAAATCATTTAGCTAGTTTAACCCTTTACTCCAAAAATACGCCTTTCTACGCCTTTGCAAACAGAGTAGACCCAGATAAGATGGCTCCTGTAGGAGCCGTCTGATCAGGGTATGCTCTGTTTGTTTATGACATAATATAGATCTGGTTCTACAGTTTTTGTTAAAATGATAAAAATAGCCTTGCTAATAGTGCCACTATAAATATGACGTCATTATCTTTTTCCTTGAATATTCATAGAGTAAAGGGTTAAGCCCTTCGCACTGAGTGGATTCTGCAGGTTAACACTGGTAGGTTATTCCACTCTAAAAGTTCAGTGTTCAATGGGTTAAATTACTGTACTTTCGGCGCCAAATTTCTAATTGTCGTCTGCAATCGATTTTTGTGAAATTATATGGTAAACTAAAGAAATGAGATAAATAAATGCAAATTTCAAAGGAATGAAGCACAGATATGGAAATAGAGACTGACAAAAGTGAAGTCCCTGATCAGACGCCGCCTTGAAAAGGCGGCGTCTGATCTAGGACTGCACTATTTGTCGTGGTTCATTTACGCGACATTGGCGGTAAATGGGTTAACCTTTTCCCTGTTCTATATTTATTTCTATACCTACTGAATCTTCATGGACATATAGTTATAATGAAATATGGAAGGTGTAACATTGTAGCCATTTTAGAAACTAAAGAATCAGATATATCAAATTCCATTAGTAACCAGAGCAGACCCTGATCAGACGGCTCCTATAGGAGCCGTCTGATCTGGGTCTACTCTGTTTGCAAATGCGTGAACATGTTTAAAGGAAAGGGTTAGACCACGCTTTATATAATGCTAGAATAGAACATTTCCTTTAAACCTTGCTTTAAATAAATCTTAACAGAAAAACATTTAAGCTGAAAATACAAAAAAATCCTTTAAACCATGCTGGAACTGGATACATGTACAAATGTACATCCAAACAGTGTAGACCCAGAATAACTATAGCATTAACCCCTTTCCTCATATAAACATATTTTAACGCATTTGCAAGACCAGATCAGACGGCTGCTATGGGAACTATCTGGTAAGGGTCTGCTCTGTTTGCTTTTGAAATTATAATAGACCAGACTCTACTGTTTCTACCAATACCAAAACAATCCTGTCCACAAATGCCATCATAAAAATCAGCTAATAAATATTCACGATGTTATTATTTTTACATGAATACTGAACAGGGAAAGAGTGAAAAATGCGAGAAACCAGTGCACTGGCATTACCAAACAGCGTAAAACACTGTAGTTACTGCAGCTCTTTCGTAATTCTTTACTCCATAAATAAGCATTTCTACGCCTTTGCTATTAAAGTAGACCCAGATCAGACTGTTCCTCGGGATCTGCTGTTTGCTTATGGAATAGCGTACATCTACTACTACAGTTTCTGTCATGGCTAAAATTTCGTTTTTAATTTCCTTTTTAAAAATGCCTTACATCTCTGATAAACGTGAGGTGTTCCACTTCGGATCCGAAGGAACCATATTCATTCTCAACTTGTATAGCAATGATTGGACCGCCATTGGAATGCTGAAGATCTGTGACCATAGGTAGTAGCTTGTTGAAGTATTTTTCTACAGCATCTTTGTAACCTTGGTAATTCGTCCTGACCTTCATGTTTGGATCGCTAAGCAACCAGCTATAGAAAGAAACAACAAAGATACAGTCAACTCCCACTAATGCGACCACCAAAATGGGTATAATTCTGGATGGAAGAGACAGGTGGTAGCTTAATGCAGGAAAAAAGGTAATGCAGAAAGCTCCTATGAGCTTTCTGCATTGCTTTTGTCCTGTATTAAGCAACCACCTGCTTATAAAGGCAGAAATGTTTATTCATTAAGTGGTCGCATTAGAGGGGTTCTACAGTATATTGACGTAATACATGTCATCTATAGGCATACACGTAAATGCGGTAAAAAACCCTAATGCATCCACTTTATGATTAAATATATGTGTCTTTAAAAACAGATGGGTGCTTAATGCAGGATGAAAGTAATGCAGAAAGCTCATGTAGGAGCTGCATAATTTTCATCCTGCTTTAAGCTCCGACATGCCTTTAAGAACCAATATTATGCCTCTTTGGTGGTCCCTTTAGAGAGGTTTTACTGTATATATCACGGGGAACACATTTTTAATGCGACCATCAGTCAATCGGAAACAGCTTGGTCTAAAAAATAGGTGTTTGTATAACCCCTTACTCTGTAAATACGTCTTTGCAAACAGAGTAGACCCAGATCAGATGGTTCCTCAGGGTCTGCTGTTTGTTCATGGAATAGCGTATAGCTACTTCTCTACCTCTACAGTTTCTGCAACGGCTAAAAGTTCCTTTGTCGAATTGCAAAAAAAATGTCCAATTACTTTTCATGACGTCATCATTTCTTACTTAAATATTCATGGAATAAAGTGATAAGATAAATGGGTCCGAAAATCGAAGTAATACTTACGCCGGAAGTCCCCCAAAATCCCATTCTGAGCAGATATAAGGACCTGGTCTGAATATGACGTACAGTCCCAAGGTGTGGGCTAGCTGTATGAACTTCCTAGAAAATATACAAAACAGTTCTCTTTCACATACTAGCAATAACTTAATTGATATAAAACCTTGTGCAATAGAACCTGTCTTGAGCTGTCATCAAAAAAGGATCTAATTGTGGGTATGTAAGGAAGATGGCAGCTTAATACAGGTCAAAAGTATGCAGAAAGCTCCTATAGGAGCTTTCTGCATTACTTTTGCCCTGTATTAAGCAACCACCTGCTTTTTAAGACTCCTATATTCAATAAATAGAAGGCTGCTTAAGACAGGTTCTACTGCACTGCTAAGCCCCGACTGACATTTGCAAACTGCTTAGATCCAGATGAGACGCCGAGTAACTCATAGTCTTAGGTATCACAGTCCCAACTGTTTGACACACAGTGCAATAGTTTCTCACAAGCGTGAACAAAAATAGAACAGGAGTCAGGCTGGGAAATAGGAAATGACACACACGAAAGTGAATTTTTATAGTGGTATTTTATGATTTTATACCATGATACAAACTGCAGGGTAGTAGGCCTATCTATATAATTCCATAAGAAAACAGAGTAGACCCAGTTGTTTTGCCTGTTTTTATACGAGTGTTTGGAGGTTTTTTTTACCCTTTCACCGCCTATGTCGCATTAATGTACCACGACAAATAGTGCCGTCCCAGATCAGACGCCGCCTTTTTAAGGCGGCGTCTGATCAGGGACTTCACTTTTTGTCTCATTCTCTATTTCTATATATTTGCGTTATTCCTTTGAAATTTGCATTTATTTATCTCATTTCCTTTTTGTACCGAATGATTTAACAAAATATGGATTGCAGACGACAATTTGAAATTTGGCACCGAAAGGGTTAAGCAGAGTAATTAATCATTGTATAAGAAGATAAAGTTTAAGTGTACAGACTGCAATAAATGGCATGATAAACTTATCACCATAGTTTCGTATCTGGACACAATAACGTGTGGATCAGCGCATGTTCATGCACGATAAACCCATCGTAACTATTTAACGTAAAGAGTATCTATTTCTTAACCATTGTCCTGTTTCGTATTCATGTAAGAAATAATGAAACAATGAATATTTATTTGCTGAATCTTTACAAAGGCATATGCTCATTGTATTTTTGGTATTGACAGAAACTGTGGTCATATCTACTATAATGTCTCAGACCCTGGTCAGACGGCTCCTACAGGATCTGTCGGAGTTGGATCTACTCTATTTACAAATATGTTAAAAGGGGTTTATTTGAGGGAAAGGGTTCAAGAAAGGTAATTGATATCTTTCATTTCAAGAAAAAACAATATTCACCTTAAAAACGATTTTGAACGCACATGTCCTGTGTGAAAAGAGCGCTATATAAATATGGTATAAATATAATAATAATAAAAACAAACCAAGATGTGTTTGTGAAAAACTATGTCCAAAATAAAACCTTTTGACCTTGATGACTGTATGACCTTGACCTTAATAAGTCACCCCTAAAGTAGTCACATCCATAAGTTGCACATCCATGCCAAGTTTGAAGGATGTATTCTAAATGGCAACAAAATTATCGCCAATCTAAATTCGACTTGCAATTTGACCTTTTGACCTTGATGTATGACCTTGACCATAATAAGTCACCCCCCCCCCCCAAAAAAAAAATAAAATAAATAAATAAAAAAATAAAAAAATATTCGCCTCCTTAAGGTGCACATGTATGTCAAGTTTGAAGTACATGTATGTATGTGCAATGGCTACGAAAGCATCGCCAGCGTTAAAGTTGGGGACAAAAAGTGAAGCCCCTGATCAGACGCAGCCTGTTCAAGGCGGCGTCTGATCAGGCACTTCACTTTTTGTCTCAAACTTTATTTCTATATATGTGCTTTATTCCTTTGACATTTGCATTCTCATATCCTTATTTTACCAAATGATTTAACAACATTGGTTTGCAGACGACAACTAGAAAGTTGGCGCCGAAAGGGTTAAACAGCTTGGAGACGAAGAGTTACTCGGCGTCTCATCAGGATCCAAACTGTTTGCAAACGCGAGTCAGCTCGTGAATAGCGGGGAGAAGAGATAACAAAGGTTATCTCTTAGTTTTTGTGAAAGAGTCTACAATCTTTTATTGACTTTAACCTTTTCCCTGTTCTATGTTTATTCTAAATTGCAATACCTACTGAATATTCATGGACAAAATAGTTATAATGAAGATGGAAGGTGGAACATTATAGCCATTTTAGAAAGTAAAGAAACAGTAAAGAATTATCACATTCAATTAGCAAACAGAGCCGTCTGGTCTATGTCTACTTAGTTTGTAAATGCGTGAAAGAAACGTTTATATGAAGGAGAGGTTTAATCTCTTGTGATTCAATTGGAACACCACGTGGTACAAGGTCATAGATACAGGTGGGCTATTTTAAAAATTAAAAGCGTCATTACTCCACCGGTGTTTATTTTACATGTCTTATCAATGCCTCTGAAATTTATTAGTTTATTTTTATATGAGCACACGTGTCACATTGAGATAGTAATGAGAGCATTGAAAGCCATGCCATAGTCTCCTATCGGCTAGATTCTAACTCCAACTGCTGTAATTCCATGAAAGACCAAACGTAGCGTAACAAAATTCAAACATTAATCTGCAACTCATTATAATAAAGGTGCATACCAAATATCACTTCAATATCTGCATGTGTTTAGAAAAAAAGTCCGGAGAATGAAGTGTGACTGGCGGACGGACGGATAGACAGACGGGTGGGCGGAGTTCAAACCTATAGCCCCCTTCGGCGTTGCCAGTTAGGGGACTAATAAATATTCAGTCCACGCATCAGCTGTTAGCCCTTTCAGCGCCAAACTTATAATTGTCGTTTGCAATCCATTTTTGTTAAATCATTCGGTACAATAAGGAAAAGAGATAAATAAATGAAAATTTCAAAGGAATAAAGCACAGATATAGAAATAGAGATTGAGACAAAAAATTAAGTCCCTGATCCGGGACTGCACTATTTGTCGTGGTGCATTTATGCGACATCGGCGGTGAAAGGGTTAATCCGATTACACCGCTATCCACGACCTGGCTCGCATTTGCAAACAGCTTGGATCCAGATGAGACGCCGTATGAAACGTCACCAGTATCCAAGCTGTTTGACACTCGGTCAATAGTTTCTCAAAAACATTGATCGATTTGGTAGTAGTCCAGAGATTTGAGCATCCATTTGTGTTTTACAGCGGGGTAATTAAGGTTTAATTCATTTACCTCATGTCGAGGATTCCATCGAAGTTGAAGTGTCCAGGGTATTCCTCGTGCAGGTTCCATGGTACATACCTGAGTAAAGAACAGTATTCGTTTTTGAATGACAAGCTAACAATATAACTACATGTACATGTAGTGGGCTGTTCATTTCAGTGATATTTGTTACAATATAACATGACTTAATTTCTCCTTTGCGGCTATTACTACTACTACCAATACTATTACTATACTACCACCGCTCCTATTACTACTACTACTATAATACTACTTCTGCTACTACTACTGATGCTGCTGCTACCACAACTACTACTACAGCTACTACTACTACTATTAATATTACAACTACTACAGCTACATCTACTACTACTACTACAACTAATACTACTATTACTAATACTGCTACTACTACTACCACCACTACAGCTACTACTACATCCCCTCTTCCTCCTACTACTACAGCTACTACTACTACTACTACTACTACTACTACTACTACTACTACTACTACTACTACTACTACTACTACCTACTACTACTACTACTACTACTACTAGCTACTACAGCTCCTCCTCCTCCTCCTACTACTACAGCTACTACTACTACTACTACTACTACTACAGCTACTACTACTACTACTACTAGCTACTAGCTACTGCTACTACTACTACTACTACTACTACTACTACTACTACTACTACTGATAACAGCTCGTATCGTTTTTCATCTGAACAGTTAACCTTGCCAGTCCCGTGTTCGGTTTAGAGTTATCGTTACAGTTTTATGCAACTTTTCGCTAATTTTACTCGCAGTATAATCGCAACATTTCGGTCATAACGACTGACTGAACGTACTCAGCTGTTGAAAACACGTGACCGTTCGGCTAGCGTTATCCTTATATAAAAATAATACCCACGTTTCAATTGTGTTGACACCACAAGCTTTCGCTTTCAGCAACCTGTCTTCCCAGCATTGAGGAAAAGTGCGAAAGTAGTGAACTGCAGCGGACAGAATCCTGAGAGGGGTTCCCTTTAACACAAACTCCTTGTTTGCAAACTTGAGCGAACTGTCTTCTGAATATATTCCAATTTCAGCCATGCTTTGTGTTTGACACGAAGTGTGATCAATATTCAAATGTTTGTATATGATAGGTCTCTCGTATATGTGATGTGTACACGTGTGTTTAGCTGTAGGCCTATGACTGCTTGTTACACTGTTCAGCATGTAAACCATGTTATCTTAAACCATGACGGCCACTTTATTGTACTCGTGCTGGTGGTTTAATAGAGGAAATAAATTACTGCTTTTACTCACAGGTAGTGGTATCAGTCTGACTTTGTGATGTACTTCAAACCCGCTCTAAGGCTACCACCAAAAGAGGTATAATTCTGGGTCTTAACCCTTTACTTCATGAATAATCATATAAGAAATAATGACGTCATGAATATTAATTAGATTAATTGTTATAATAAGACATGGACATAGGGGTTTTGGCCATGGCAGAAACTATACATTTTATCTACTTTATGTACTTGTATATTATATCATAAGCAGCTCGAGATCAGACGGCTCCTATGGGAACCGTACGTCTGACCTGAGTCTACCCTGTTTGCAATAGCATAGAAAGGCGTATTAACCCTTCGCTTGCTGAATTTTAAAATACATTTCTCCTTCTTTACCCATGCCATGTTGTATAATTACATATATCTTCACTGTGTACAAGTATTTCGCTGTGCAATCACTGCTGTGGAGTTCACTGGTTGCAAAATCAACTTGTAAATAGTGCAGACCCTGATGAGACAGCTCCTGCGGAGCTGTCTCATCTGCGTCTTCACTATTTACAGGTAGGTATATTGACGCGAATAGCAAGCGAAGGGTTAATGGAGTAAAGGGTTAAAGTTAGGTGGTAGCTTAACGCAGGACAAAACTTATACAAAAAACTCATGTAGGAACTTTCTGCCTAACGTTCGTCTTGCAATCACATTATTTTCAAACGCCTTTGTACATTACCAATTTAGAGTTTTTTTTTACCGTAGTAAGATTTTGAAAACCCGTCCAATTTACGATATAATATATACATAATTATGTAGTAAGTAAGGCGGATTTCAGCAATTTCAGCATGATTGTCCTCATTTGCGTACATCACGAAATCAGTTTGATAAGCTACCTGTGCGTTTAAACCTTGATATAAAGTTGTAATGGCCTTTTGCAGGCAGTCGAGATCCATATAAAGTATGAAAACTAGCTTGCATGTAAGCTGACTTTAGACATGCAAGTTTATTAGGTCATGCAGTCAAAGATAACATTTTTGTCGGGATAAGTCCAACTCAACCCTTTCCCTGTTGAATATTCATGTAAGAAATAACGATATCATGAATATCTATTAAGTGATTTTTTTTAAAATAATGGCACATGTTTAATGCAGGGCGAAGGTTATGCAATAAGCTCCTGGGAGAAACTGCTATTCTAATTTCATAAGCAAACGGAATAAACCCTGGCCAGACGGCCCAGGTCTGGGTCTATTCTCTTTGCAATGGCTAAAAAAGCGTTTAACCCTTTCGCTGCCAACTTTTGTCGTCTGCAAACATTGTTTGTCGTCTGCTACAATTGTCATGTTTTTGATTTTCTTCATTTTTGTTTCAAAAACATAGTAACAGTAACACAAGCAATTTGGATCCTGATGAGACGCCGAGTTACTCGGCGTCTCATCTGGATCCAAACTGTTGCATAGGTAATCACAGATCTGGCATTGGCAGCGAAAGGGTTAAATACGGAATAAGCCCTGGCAAGACGGCGTCAACAGGATCCATTTTGTTTGCAAGGTCTCGAAAAAGCATTTATATGAGAAAAAGGATCAACCCTTTCATTGACAGGGATACATTTTGACACTTTTGCAAACAGAGGAGACCCAGATCATGCAGCTCCTGTAGGATCTCTCTGATCAGGGATAGCTCCGTCTGCATATTGAATATTCAGAAGGATAATGTATTTAGGAATAAATTAGATCTGTAGGAGCTGTCTGATCAGGGTCTGCTCTGTTTGCTTATGGAATAATATACATGTAGATCTGATTCTACATTTTCTGCCTTAAGAAATCATGCATTAAAAAACTGGAATTAATCTAATTAGTATTCATGATATCATTATTTCTTACATGAAACCAAAGGGTTTACCCTTTGTCCCATCATCTTTCTGCGGCTTTGCAAACAGAGCAGACCCAGATCAGACGGCTCCTAGTGTGGTTATTTCTTACCTGACTATCCACCAGGTAAAGGGTTAAGATGCATACATTTATATGTTGAACTTGATAAGAAGTTGAATGCTAGATGATAAAATACAATTTACCCCAGGTGCCATCTAGGTCAACCCTTTGTCTGCTATAAAAATGATGTCTGCTTTATTTCAGATCTATTACAATTTTCTCCTACATCATGAATTATTTGTTCAAGCTTTTATGAAACTACTGATCGGGAGTCAAATAGCTTGAATAGTGTCAAACTACTGAGTGGGAGTCAAATAGCTTGGATCTTATGAGGCAACGACTTACCCGACATATCACCGGGATCCAAGCCGAGTCACTTGGCGTTCCACCTGGATCAATACTGTTCGCAAAGGGAATCCCGCATTTGATTGTATCAGATTAACCCTTTCCCGCGTATGAACGACTTTTCACGTCTTTGCAAATAGAGAAGACCCATACCTTCTGATCAGGGTCTGCTCTGTTTGCTTATGATATACTATGGATATGGTTCTGCAATTTCAGTCATGGCTAAAATATATATGCCCATGTGCTATCATAACACTAATTGTTATTAATATTAATGATGTATTTAATTCTTTCAGTAATATTTATGGCGTTTAAAGTATAAGTATTTTATGACACGTATTGTTTATTACATTTAATTTTCAGCTGATCAGTGCATATCCAGATTCCGGAGGAGCCCTCCGATCAGGGTCTGCACTCTTTGCCGTTCATACTGAACATACTCTGTTGCTCGATACTGATGAGTCAATCCCCTTTCAGCATTCAAACCATTAACCCATTTGCTCCCACGATCCCATATATGGGAACCAGGCAAACAGTGTAGACTCTGATCAGACACCGCATAATGCTGCGTCTAATCAGAGTCTACACTGTTTGCTGATAGAAAATTCGATATAAAATAAAATCAAAAATGAAAATTTAGACCAGGCATCCCTGATAAAAGATATATCAGATATAAAAGATAGACTAATCCAATATATAAGCATGAAAGAATCCACTGGGAGCAAATGGGTAAATGTATTTACATGGCGGAGAATGTGAAAACGGAGAAATGGGATTCAATACAGAACATGATTCGAGTAAACAATGTAGACGGCGAAACTCTGCTTATTTACATCTACAGCATGTGGGAGATCGTGATCGTGAGGCCTACACGTATTATCAGGATTTAACGCTTTACCTCATAATCATTTATGAAATGAATATGGTATCATGAAGATATGTTATCCGAACTTTTGTGATGGTTTATTAACACATTCCCTCCTAGTGACGCATTTTGGCGTCTCTGTAAAAGTCACATTTAGAAACCATTGTGATAAATAGAGCATTTGCTCCATAGGAGAGAGAGAGAGGGGTGGGATAGAGAGTGGGAAAGAGGGTGGGAGGGAGAGAGTGGGATGGGAGAGAAAGTGGAGAGAGGGGGAGTGAGAGAGAGAGAGAGAGAGCAGAGTGGGATGAGAGAGAGGGAGAGAGAGAGGGAGGGTGGGAGAGAGAGTGGGAGGGAGAGAAAGTGGAGAGAGAGAGAGCTCCGTATTTTACACTTTGAATGTTGACTACTCAAGGTGGAATGTCCCATCAATATTTAACCCTTTACTCCATGAATATTCATGAAAGAAATAGGGACATCATGCATATTAATTAGCTGAACTTATATAATGACACATAAAATCATTTTTATTTGCCAAGACAGAAATGATAGAATCAGATGTTTAGTATGTCAAAAGCAAACAGAGCAGACTCTGATCAGATCATATAGGAGCCATCTGATCCGGGTCTACTCTGTTTGCAAAGGCATATAAAGGCGTATAGAGTCCATAGAGTATAAAAGTTTTCGACAACAGTGTATCCTCTAATCAGGGTCTGCACTGTTAGTCATTAAAAATCCTTTTGGCGCCAAATTTCTAATTGTCGTCTGCAATCCAAATTTTGTTAAATCATTCGGTAAAAAAGGGAAATGGGATAAATAAATGCAAATTTCAAAGGAATAACGCAAATATATAGAAATAGAGAATGAGACAAAAAGTGAAGTCCCTGATCAGACGCCGCCTTGAAAAGGCGGCATCTGATCTGGGACTGCACTATTTGTCGTGGTGCATTTATGCGACATCGGCGGTGAAAGGGTTAAAGTAATGACGTACCGTTCCACTTTAAGATTTCAGTATTCAAAGGGTTGGCCATTTTCTTCATATAAACAACTTTTACGCTTTTTGCAAACTGTGTTGATCCAGATCATACTACAGCTACAGGAGTCGTCTGATTAGGTCTGTAGTGGTTGCTTATTAATTTTAACAGATCTGTCTACAGTTTCTGCCAATACCAAAAAGTCCTTTGAACATATGGATATGGAAGAAACTGTTGAATCATTTTTATATGATTTTATCTGATCTGGGTCTACTGAGTTTACAAAGGCGGTAAAAGATGTATCTATGGAGGAAATGGTTTAATATACTCCCGGAGAAAAGGGTTTTAAATACTCCCGGAGGCGTAACATTCTTTAACCCTTTTGGCGACTCTGCAAACGTCACCTGTTGAAACCATTATGATAAATAGAGCATTTGCTCCTATAGGAGCAAATGCTCTATTTAACACACTGGTTTCAAACTACAAAATTCTGAAACTTTCCTTTTCTCCAGTTAATGCTGCTTTTGGGTAGATTGATTCAAAATGGTTGGATCTAAAAATAGCCTATGAAGTAATGGGTTAAAAGGAGTTTTTTTGTAGTTTGTGCAGGGATGGTAGCTTACGGCAGAAAGAGGGTAATACAGAAAGCTCCTTGGGCAGCTTTTAGCATTGATATCAGTCTGCATTAAGCTTCCACTTGTATTTTTTTAAAAAAAAGTTATCATATAGGGTTTTATTTGTTTTATGCATCACTAGATTTTTCACAGAAGTAAGGGGGTGGTTATCAGACTGGGCGGTTATTAACCCCTTAATCTATGAATATTCATGTAGGAAATAATCGCAGTTCAGCACCCGAATAACGAAATGGTCAAAATAACTAACAAATGAGCAGAGATGGTATTTCAGACATTGTAGACCCTAGCCATAGTGAACTCGGTGATTTATATATTGAATCCTGAGCAATTTCGCAGTTCGTTATTCGAATAACGACATATTTTGCAGTTCAATCTCCGATTAACGAAATGGTCAAACTCAGCTACAAACGTACGATAAAGCACTGTAGACTCACATCATAGTAGATTCAAAGCTTCTATATAAAATCAAAGAAAATGCCGCATTTCTACATTTCAATAACGAACTACACTAAAACCTCTCTTAACCGGCCGTTAAATTTAGTATGAATATCGGTCTTGGAGACAGGTGGCAGCTTAATGCAGGGTGAAAGTCATGCAGAAAGCTCCTCTAGGAGCTTTCTGCATGACTTTCACTCTGCATTAAGCAGCCACCTGCCTAAAAGTATCTAAATTCTTATCTACTAGAATTCCGGTTAAGAGAGGTTATACTGTATTTCCCAGATCGTCATTGTGACCACCAAAAATATGTCTAATCATAGGTTTTAACTTTTAGTTCGAGTTATCCGAAGTTCGAGTTAGCCGAGTTCGAGATATCGAAGTTCAACTTACTTAGATTAATGACAAATCGTTAAGGGAACTGTTCAACTCGATGAACAATTCAGTAAAACATATATCATGTATAAACAAAAATAAAACCATTAAATGCTTTCCAAAATGTATGCAATATTACATGAGCCTGCTATACGAAAACCGACATTTATGCTTTGGCAAACAATGAAGAAATAGATCAGCCATCGATTCTGCACCCTGTACCATCAATCAAATCAAATTCTGTACAGTGCTCCCTCCCTACAACGGACCTCCCAATAACGATTCCCTCCTTACAACAACGCATGTCACTGTTTCCCAAACAACAAGGCTCCAGAAACAACCCTTTTCCATCGTATTTTCTTTATGCCTCCATCAAAGCCTATGTTGTGACCACTCTTTAGAATCGTCACTTTGTGACGATTCTAAAGAGTGGTCACAACATAGGGTTTGATTGAGGCATAACGGTTTTAGTTCTCGAAATACACCTTATCTGGGGATCTGCAAACTATCTAATTCTGTTTGATTTTCCCTCCCTATAACAACTCCCTCTGAACAACACATACATTATTCGTATCCCAAAGGGTGTCGTTGTAGAGAGGGAGCAGTCGTTGTAGGGAGCAGTCGTTGTAGAGAGGGAGCAGTCGTTGTAGAGAGGGAGCACTGTACCATACGTTGTATGACGAACAGTGAAGAACATGATCAGACGTTGTGTTTTAACCCTTTTCTTCATATAAACACCTTTTCAGGTATTTGCAAACAGAGAAGACCCAGATCAGACGGCTCCTGCAGGAGCGGTCTGATCAGGGTCTTCTCTGTTTGCTAATGGCATTTGTTTCTTTCGATTCTAGATGGCTACAACATTCAACCTTCTATATTTCATTATGACTTTTATGTCCATGAATATTCAGTAGGTATTGAAGTTTGGCCTAAATCTAGAACATTGAAAGGGTTATTATGGGTCAACAAAGTTTGCAAAACCTAAAAGTCAGTTTTGCATGTACAATATAAATGGTATGGCTTACGTTTCAACGGTATTTGCTCCAACTGCTCTCAAACTACGAAGAGTTCTCTCCCAAGTTTCAGGAAAAGATCTGAAGTAATGAACGGCGCCACTGACTATCCTCAGTTTGTTGCCTTGGAGATAAAATTCTCGATCTTTAAATTGTAAACCCCCGGTGCTTTTGTACACTTCCGGTTCCGGTCTAACCGGTCTCTTAAGCGATGCTATATATAATGGCGTCGAAATTGCGACAGCCAATAAAATCACAAGAGTTACTGCTATAACAACACTAGATTTTGTTTTAAGAACCACACCAGTCATTTTGAGTTTTTGTATCTAATTTCAGTGTAAACACAGCGTCTCTTCTTTGATTTATCTCTGAAAGATTTAAAGAACGATTTTAATTTATATTATTATTATTTTAAAACACATACATGTATTGTTCTTTTGTCTTTCATAGAAAATGTGTAGAATTAAGATCCACTATTCGAGACAAAAAGAGTAAACAACCGCTGTTTATTTGTTCAGCAAAAATTCTCGAACATCAACAATATACTGGCCAATTCACTTCGCGCCTTAATGTTAAAAGTATTGCAGTGGATGAATTTTTCTCACACAGTTACCCCTTTCTAGAGCGATCACTCAAAGTATGCATAATTCCAGTTGTTCTAAAACATGTGGTAACTTAACCCATTACCTCAAAGGCTATTTTTAGATCAAACAACTTTGAAAAAATCTACCGAAAAGGAGCATTAACCAGAGAAAAGGAAACTTTTCGAATTTTGTAGTTTTAATCCATGATAAAATAGAGCATTTGTTCCTATAGGAGCAAATGCTCTATTTATCACAACGGTTTCAACAGGTGACTTTTACAGAGGCGCCAAAAGGCGTCAATATGAGGGAATGGGTTCATGCAGACTAAACATATTGCAGAAAGTTTCGTTAGGAGCTTTCTGCATTACTTTCGTTCTGCATTAAGAAGCCACGCGCTTTTAAAGAGTGTCACGTGTATTCCTTAAGTGGTCGCTATAGAGAGAGTCTACTGTTTTATGTAAAATTTCTCTAAAGTGGTCACTAAATGAATTAGTATCGGTGTCTTTAAAAGCAGGTGGATGCCTAATGCAAGACGAAAGCAGTGGCAAAAGCACACACGCAGGCTTTAAGCATAACCTTAGTCATGCATTAAGCTACCGCCTGTCTTTGGTGGTCACTTTAGCGAGGGTCTCACTGTACATGTAAGTATTGTTTGTCTAAGCTTTGCAAATCCTTCCCTTTCACAATAGAATATTCCGTGAATTTTAGAAGCACAATTCCTCTATAACGCCCGATTACTACATTAGGGTAAAATGCACAATGTTCCACAATATACACTGGATATATCATAGAATATATATATCAACATGCCATATATAACTGGTATAACATGTTATCAATACAGTAGAACATATCTTAAGCGAACACTTGAAAGAGGTTGAATTATGGGTCCGTAAGACATGTGGTAGCTTAATGTAGGTCAACAGTAATACCGAAAGCTCCGATAGGAGCTTTCTGCATTACTTTTGTCCTGCATTAAGCAACCACCTGATTTTAACACTACTATGGTCAATGAATGAATGGCCGCTTAGGATAGGTTCTACTGCATTGCATAAGCAACCAGTTATACAAGAAGATGAGGTACGCTGGTACTTGACATTTTGCATGTTAAGATAATACAATCAACTTTTAATCTTTGAGTCCATGTAAGAAATAATGACACCATTGCGAGTTATTAGATTAATTGTCATAATTGCAAATGGACATGTGCATTTTCAGCCATGGCAGAAACAATATACCATGTCTATATTATAGGATAATTAAACAGAGCAGACCCTGATCACATGGGTCATAAAGGAACCGTCTGATCGGGGTCTGCTCTGTTTGCAAAGGCGTAGAAAGTTGTATCTATGCAATAAACGCGTTAAGCACAACTCATTATCACTTCAAATGCGATATAAAAACTATACAGTAAAACCTCTCTTAACCGGAATCCTAGAAGAGAAGAATGTATATATTTTATGCAGGTGACTGCTTAAAGCAGGGTGAAAGTCATGCAGAAAGCTCCTCTAGGAGCTTTCTGCATGACTTCCACCCTGCATTAAGCTGTCACCTGTCTTCGAGACCGATATTTATACTAAATTTAACGTCCGGTTAAGAGAGGTTTTACTGTATCTTGTTTCGGACCTTGATAAACGTGTCAACCTTTCTGGAAGTCTGCAAATAGTTACAGAGTAATTGTCCATTCTTCCTGTCACTTATCTTTGATCCAAAGTTTGACTGGGTATCGAAAATAAACATGGCATACGTCCGTATCTTTTGACTTTGTTAACCTAACCCTTTTGCCGCCAAATAAATTCGTCTGTTATGGTTGTCGTCTGCTTCAGGTTCCAAAGTTTATTATTCTTCGATTTCTTTTCAAAACCATGATCAGAGTCTCAAACAGTTTGGATCCTGATGAGAGGCCGAGCTACTCCGAGGTTGGATCCTGATGAGAGGCCGAGTAACTCCGAGTTTGGATCCTGACGAAACGCCGAGTAACTCCGAGGCTAGATCCCGATGAAACGCCGAGTAACTCCGAGGCTAGATCCTGATGAAACGCCGAGTAACTCCGAGGTTGGATCCTGACGAAACGCCGAGTAACTCCGAGGTTGGATCCTGACGAAACGCCGAGTAACTCCGAGGCTAGATCCCGATGAAACGCCGAGTAACTCCGAGGTTGGATCCTGATAAGACCCGAGTTTGGATCCCGATGAGACGCCGAGTAACTCCGGGTTTGGATCCTGATGAGACGCTGTGTAACTCCGAGGTTGGATCCTGATGAGACGCCGAGTAACTCCGAGGTTGGATCCTGATGAGACGCCGAGTAACTCCGAGGCTAGATCCTGATGAGACGCCGAGTAACTCCGAGGTTGGATCCTGATGAGACGCCGAGTAACTCCGAGTTTGGATCCTGATGAGACGCCGAGTAACTCCGAGGTTGGATCCTGATGAACCGCCGAGTAACTCCGAGGATAGATCCTGATGAAACGCCGAGTAACTCCGGGTTTGGATCCTGATCAGACGCCGAGTAACTCCGGGTTTGGATCCTGATGAGACGCCGAGTAACTCCGGGTTTGGATCCTGATGAGACGACGGGTTTGGACCCTGATGAGACGACGGGTTTGGATCCTGATGAGACGCCGAGTAATTCAGCGTATCTATGATCTAATTGTTTGTTACTGTAATATTGTTGTTAACCCTTTCCCTGTTCTATGTTTTTTCCAGTTTTCAATTCCTACTGAATATTCATGGACAAATAGTTATAATGAAATATGGAAATTCAACATTGGAGCCATTTTAAGCAGATCTATCTATTGGCAAATAGAGCAGACCCTGATCAGACGGCTCCTAGAAGAGCTGTCTGATATGGTCTACTCTGTTTGCAAATGCGTAAAAAGTCGTTTATACAGTAAAACCTCGATTATTCGAATTTTCGGTATAGAAGAATTTAGACCCTTTTAGGCAGGTGGCTGCTTAATGCATGGTAAATATACTGATAAATTTTAACCAATGAATATTCATGAAAGATAATTATTATGGATTGGGTCTACTCTGTTTGTAAATGTGTAGTTATGGAAGAAAGTGTTCAAGAAAGAAAGAAAGTCAATAAGTTTATCCATTTACTCCATAAATACGCCTTTCTACACCTTTGCAATATAGGAACCGTCTCATCAGGGTCTGCTCTGTGTGCTTATGATATAATATAAATATGATTCAACATTTTCTTCCATGGCCAAACATTCATGTGTCCACACCGAAACGTGTTGCGTTTACCCGGGATAGCTGTCAATACACGTAGTTGTTAATGCACGTAGCTGTCAATTCATGTAGCTGTCAGTTCATGTAGCTGTTAACTTATTCAGTTGTCAATGCATGTAGCAGTCAATTCATGTAGCTGTCAGTTCATGTAGCTGTTAACTTATCCAGTTGTCAATGCATGTAGTTGTCAATGAATGTAGTTTTCAATGCACGTAGTTATCAATGATTGCAGTTGTCAATGCATGTAGCTGTCATTTCCTGTAGCTGTCAATTGTTAGTGCATCAATTCATGTAGTTGTCAATGCACATAGCTATCAGTGCATGTAGTTGTCAATGCACATAGCAATCAATGCATGTAGTTGTTAGTGCATGTATATGTCAATCTATGTAGCTGTCAATACATGTCGCTTTCAATGCATGTAGCTGTCAATTCATGCAATTGTCAATATATGTAGCTATCAATGCATGTGGCTGTCAATACATGTAGTTTTCAATGCATGTAGTTGTCAAAGCATGCAATTGTCAATGCATGTAGCTATCAATGCATGTAGCTGTCAATACATGTAGTTTTCAATGCATGTAGTTGTCAAAGCATGTAGATGTCAATGCATGTAGCTGTCATTTCACGTAGCTGTCAATACAACAAGTTGTTAATGCATGTATTTGTCAATGCGTGTAGCTGTCAATGCACGTGACTGTATATGCATGTAGTTGTCAATGCACGTAGTTATCAATGCATGCAGTTGTCAATGCATGTAGTTGTCATTTCCTGTAGCTGTCAATTTATATAGTTGTTAGTGCATCAATTCATGTAGTTGGCAATGCACATAGCTATCAGTGCATGTAGTTGTCAATGCACATAGCAATCAATGCATGTAGTTGTTAGTGCATGTATTTGTCAATCCATGTAACTGTCAATACATGTCGCTTTCAATGCATGTAGCTGTCAATTCATGCAATTGTCAATATATGTAGCTATCAATGCATGTGACTGTCAATACATGTAGTTTTCAATGCATGTAGTTGTCAAAGCATGTAGATGTCAATGCATGTAGCTGTCATTTCACGTAGCTGTCAATACAACAAGTTGTTAATGCATGTATTTGTCAATGCATGTAGCTGTCAATGCACGTGACTGTCTATGCATGTAGTTGTCAATGCATGTAGTTGTCAATGCACGTAGTTGTTAATGCATGTAGCTATCATTGTATGTAGCTGTCAATGCACGTAGCTGTCGATTTATGTAGCTGCTAATTCATGTTGCTGTCATTGCATATAGTAGTCAATGCATTTAGCTGTCAATTCATGTAGTTGTCAATGCCCGTAGCTGCCCATTTATGTACACGTCCTTGCATGTAGCTGTCAATGCATATCATTTCAATTCATTTAGTTGTCAATGCACGTAGCTGCCCATTTATGTAACTGTCCTTGCATTCAGTGGTCAATGCATATCATTGGCAATTCATTTAGTTGTCAATGCACATAGCTGCTTATTTATGTAACTGTCCTTGTATGCAGCTGTATATGCATGTATATGTCAATTCATGTAGTTGTCAATGCACGTAGCTGCCCATTTATGTAACTGTCCATACATGTAGCTGTCAATGTATGTTATTGTCAATTCATTTAGTTATCAATACACGTAGCTGCCCATTTATGTAACTGTCCATACATGTAGCTGTCAATGCATGTATATGTCAATTGGAATTACCGTAACCTGTGTCCACTAAGATAATAACGCCGAGTAAATTTGTCACTAAGATCTACACTGGTTGATACTCCGAACCCTTACCTCGTGGTTATTCATGCAAGAAATATGGACATCATGAATATTAGATGAATTCTTATCATGTTATTCGAACACAGAATTTGTTGGCCATGGCAGAAACTGTATAATCATATCTATATTATTTCAAAAGCAAACAGAGTAGACCCTGATCAATTTTTTTTCCAAAGGCGTTAATCCTTTTCCTCATATAAACGTGTTTTCACGCATTTGCAAACAGAGTAGACCCAGATCAGACGGCTCCTCTAGGAGCCATCTGATCAGTGTCTTCTCTGTTTGTTAATGGAATTTGATATATCTGTTTATCTAGTTTCTAAAATGGCTTCAATATTTCAACTTCCATATTTCATCATAACTATTTTGTCCATGAATATTCAGTAGGTATTGAAATTTGAGATAAATATAGAACATGGAAATGCGTTAAAGGGCATCTCTATTATGTAAAGGGTTAACCCTTAGTAGAGAGGTAACAATACATTTTGTACATGAATTAGATTTAATACCAACTTTTAATGGATTTAACCAACCCTTGTATATAAAGTATATCATTTAACACCGCGAGTAAGCTGGATTAATGGATCAAAGGATTAACTGACCTTTTTAGGTCAGGCTTGCTGCAGATTTGGATATTTTGAGTACGAGTACAAAATAATACTTTACTGTTGTACACAATAGAATCATAGACACAAAGTGTGTGGATAATAATTTTACTTACAAAAGGTAAAAAGGAAACTGTAATAAATTTCATCTTTATAAATGGCTAAATTGTTGTATATATTTATTATTATTATTATTATTATCATTATTATTATGTCATTCGTTGAATCATACGCTGGGTAATGAATCAACATACATTTGTTACACATACTCACTATACCACATAGATTATATCTTATTTCGATAAAGTTGAATCTATTACATTTTATTTATTATGCATTTCTTGTTTATTTTGTTTTATTATTCCTCGTTCAATATATTTGATATGTTACACTACACGAAACACGAACGATAATATACAACCTTAACCATTTCCCTGATGAATATTCATGTAGGAAATAATGACGTCATGAATAGTAATTAGATTTTTTTATAATGACATATAAACACAGGACATTTTGGCTCAGGCAGAAGCTGTAGAATCATATCCATATTAATTACTCCATTAGCAAACAGAGCAGACCCTGATCAGACGGCTCATATAGGAACCGTCTGATCTGGGTCTACTCTGTTTGCAGATGCGTAAAAATGCGCTTACATAAGGGAAAGGGTGGAACACAGTGTATTTACTATTTCTTAAAGTTTTCTTTATTCGTATTTCAGTTAAATAACTTTTACATCAGGAATATTCATGTAAGAAATAATGACATCATGAATTTAATTACATTCATTGCTATATTGATATATGAACCAGAGAAGTTTGGTCATGGAAGAAACTAGAGTCATATCCATTTTATTTCGTAAGCAAACTGAGCAGACCCTGATCAGACGGCTTCTTCAAGAGTCGTCTGATCTGGGTCTACTCTGTTTGCAAATGCATTGAAAGGTGTGTTTATGGAGGGATGGTTAACCCATTACCTCATAGACTGTTTTTAGATCCAACCTCTTTGAATAAATCTACCGAAACGGAGCATTTTCTAGAGAAAAGAAAAATGTTAGAATTGTGTAATATTGAAACCATTGTGATAAATAGAGCATTTGCTCCATAGGAGCAAATGCTCCATTTATCACAATGGTTTCATTAAGTGACTTTTACAGAGGCGTAGAAAGGCGTATTTATGGAGGAAAGGGTTGAGCCACAACAAGTTACGCCACTATAATCTTTAACTGTCTTTAACTATTCGCTGCCAATGTCACATCTGGGATTACATATGCAAACAGTTTGAATCCAGATGAGATGCCGAGTAACTCGGCATCTCATCAGAATCCGAACTGTTTATTATTGTGACAATGCCTTTTGAAAGAAAAAGGTAGACGACCAAACAAACGAAATCTGCAGACGACAATATTTCGACAATATTTTTGCAGACGACATACATTGTATTTTCATATTTACAGACGACAATATTTGCAGACGGTAATATTTGCAGATGGAAATATTTAGCAGCAAAAGAGTTAAATGCTGACATGCTATCATAACAAGCATACTTATAATGTTAATAACATTGTCATTAGGGTCAATTTCTTTTTTAGTTTGTTGTAGTTAAATATATTTCTCTTTTCAGCAAGGAAACCGAGAACCTGGAATTGAAAAACACAATTAAGTCAATAGCCAGTCCAGAAGACATTGTATAAATTTATAAACTTAGCCAACGAAAGAAACTGAAACCCCCGCAAGACGACACAAAAGAGGCAGTAGCGATAAATAAATATAGTAACAACGAAGATGCGAAAGAACACATGGATAAATATGCTTGCGCACCTAAAAGAAGTGCGGGAGGTTTCATAAAAATAAAGCTAGCAATGTGATAAACGGTGACTTTTCGGATGACATTTGAGAAACGCGTTTTATTATTCTCAATTATTTCTTGCAAATGTTTTAATTAAATGCAAATTCGCTACAATGTCCAACGTAACTGTCAACACATCCGGGGACGCAGCATGGTACGACGATTTGATGGACAGTAAGTATGTTTCTATGCAAAAAACAAAATGTCACATTTCTACTCTACCAACCTTTATTTTAACGGAGGCAGCCATTGGACCACATTTAAATGTTTTGCTGTCACGTATTGCCGTCTGCTTTTAGCTCATCAGAGCACAAAGTGCTCAGGGTGAACTTTTGTGATCGCTTGATGTCCGTGGTCAGTCGTCAACAATTTGAACCCTTAAAATTATTCTTCTCTGAATCTACAGGATCATCAGCTTTCATCTTTGGCACATAGCATCATCTGTAGGTTCTCTACAAAATCTATATAAATTATGACCCTGGGGTCAAAATTTGCCCGCCCCAGGGGTGCCTTGTTTTATATAGAAATATATAGTGAAAACTTGGAAAATCTTCTCCTCTGAAACTGGTAGGTTCTCAGCTTTCATATTTGACACATACCACCAACTTCAGGTCTGCTACAGAAGTTATAGAAATTATGCCCCTTCGGCTTGGGTCAAAATTGATCCTGCCCAAGGCGTGGCCAGTTTTCTATAGAATCAAATAGTGAAGACTTTGAAAGTCTTTGGAATGGGTTCACCTAGTTACTTCTGATCAACAGTTATGGTCCATATTGAGTAGATCTATACCTAAATCATGATGTCATTTACTTGTATTGTTTTTCATTTATTCCAGACGAAAAGGGAATGGTAGGTGGCTTGTCGAATCTCGCATTCTTTGGAATCATACTGGGAGGATTAGCAGTTGTATGCGGAATTGGAGGCCTAATCTACCAACGGAAACGGTATGTAAACAAAAAACCTATATAGGAGAGAAAGGACATTAATTTGGAGATCATGTCCTCTTAATGTTTCCCTCCATACAAACGTGTTTTCACGTTTTTGCAACAGAGTAGACCCAGATCAGACGGCTGCTGAAGGAGCCGTCTGATCAGGGTCTGCTTTATTTGCTAATGAACTTATTATATATCTGAGTTTACAGTTTCTACCAATACCAAATAATCATGTGTATATATGTCATTATAAAACTTACATAATAAATATTCATGATGCCACAATGACACTATTCAATGGAATCCATGAAGTTATAAACTTCTGGTTTAGTTAGATTGTGATTATGGAGGTAACTATTGATAAACCCCTTTCTTCAAATGGATTGTGATAGTTCTAAAATGCAGCAAATGGAAAGTTCACTCGTGTGGGCGACACAACCAAAGAATACTGGTATCTCCCCATCATAATGGCTCGGTAGCAGCATGTCCACAAGATAACTCTCGTCACATTATCTTTGCATTTCGTCGAATATTTGTCGTATTCTAAAATATATACAGTAATTTGTGTCTGTTTCCCATTATAGTACAGTGAACCCTCATTATACCGGCATTCGTTACAATGGTACCCTCGTTATACCGACAGTATGTATTGAAACAAAATTACAGTTAAAGTTCTTTGAAACAACCACTGAATAAATAGCTGCAATGCCAATAACACAGGTGATCGCTTAATGCAGAACACAAGAAATGCGAAAAGCTCCCTAAGGGAGCTTTTTACACTTCTCGTGTTCTGCATTAAGCGATCACCTGTTGGTATTAGTTTAAAACTGGCCACATGGTTCCTTTCATATTTAAACTCGTTATAACGGCAAACTGTCTGGAAACAAACACCTCCGTTGTAACGAGGGTTCCTTACATACTTTATATGATGGATACGTTCACAAAACGTTTAAATGATTGGTTGTTTAACCCCTACAACGCTGAATTTTTAAATGGACTATTCCAAAATCCAAACAGGTCAAGCTTAGGGTGAATATTTAGGGAAGTTTTCTAAAGAAAAGTGTAACAAGGCGAACAGTGCAAACAGACCCTGATGAGAGGGCTCCTCAAGGACTACACCTAGGCTACTGAACCACTGCCAATTTTATATTAAACCTATTTACAAATACTAGTATGACAGATCTATATAAAGACCTATCTACTGATATACTGGTATGATAGATCTATATAAAGACCTATCTACTGATATACTGGTATGATAAACAAGAACTGTAACCAATGAAATATAAGTATTACCGGTATCTACATGGGCAGTATTGAAATAGTAGTAATACATTATATCTAAGGACAGTTTCTGTTAAAATACTTTATTATATACAAGGAGTGTATCTACTGAAATACTGGTACGATATACAAGGATTGTTTCTACTGAAATATTGGTATGATATAAAAGGATTGTTTCCACTGAAATACTGGTATGATATACAAGGATTGTATCTACTGAAATACTGGTACGATATACAAGGATTGTATCTACTGAAATACTGGTACAATGTACAAGGGTTATATCCACTGAGATACTGGTACGATATACAAGGATTGTATCTACTGAGATACTGGTACGATATACAAGGATTGTATCCACTGAGATACTGGTACGATATACAAGGATTGTATCTACTGAAATACTGGTACAATGTACAAGGATTATATCCACTGAGATACTGGTACGATATACACGGATTATATCTACTGCAATACTGGTTTAATGTACAAGGATTATATCCACTGAGATACTGGTACGATATACAAGGATTGATATCCACTGAGATACTGGTACGATATACAAGGATTGTATCTACTGAAATACTGGTACAATATACAAGGATTATATCCACTGAGATACTGGTACGATGTACAAGGATTGTATTCACTGAGATACTGGTACGATATACAAGGATTGTATCCACTGAGATACTGGTACGATATACAAGGATTGTATCCACTGAGATACTGGTACGATATACAAGGACTGTATCCACTGAGATACTGGTATTATATGCATGTATAACGACTGTACCTACTGAAAAATTAGTGTCATATATATGGACTTATCTATCTAGGTATTATCTATAAAGACTGAATCTTTTGAAATACTAGTACAGTAGGACCCCACTAATCCGACCACTTAATGAATAAACATACCTGTCTTTATAAGCAGGTGATTGCTTAATTCAAGACGAAAGTTATGCAGAAAGCTCCTATAGGAGCTTTCTGCACAATGTTCGTCCTGCATTAAGCTACCACCCACCTCTGCCACTGTGAAATATGCCCCTTTCTGCTGGTCGCATTAGTGGGGTTTTACTATATTTTATTTAAGAACTGTATCTATTGACATACGGGTACTGTATACAAGGACTGCATTTACCGATATACATGTATTGGTATTATATACAAGGGATGTATTTACCGATATACATGTATTGGTATTATATACAAGGGATGTATTTACCGATACACATGTATTGGTATTATATACAAGGGATGTATTTACCGATATACGAGTATTGGTATGATATACAAGGACAGTATTTAACGATATACATGTATTGGTATTATATATACAAGGACTGTATTTACCGATACACATGTATTGGTATTATATACAAGGACTGTATTTGCCGATGTACAAGTACTGGTATTATATACAAGGACTGTATTTACCGATATTCACGTATTGGTATTATATACAAGGACTGTATTTGCCGATACACATGTATTGGTATTATATACAAGGACTGTATTTACCGATACACATGTATTGGTATTATATACAAGGACAGTATTTAACGATACACATGTACTGGTATTATATACAAGGACTGTATTTACCGATACACATGTATTGGTATTATATACAAGGACTGTATTTACTGATACACATGTATTGGTATTATATACAAGGACTGTATTTGCCGATGTACAAGTACTGGTATTATATACAAGGACTGTATTTACCGATATTCACGTATTGGTATTATATACAAGGACTGTATTTGCCGATACACATGTATTGGTATTATATATACAAGGACTGTATTTACTGATACACATGTATTGGTATTATATATACAAGGACTGTATTTACCGATACACGTGTATTGGTATTATATACATATACATGAAATGTGTTTTAAACGTGTTTATTCAACAAGGAGTGTTATGCTAAATGAGGATTTCATAAATATTTCATATTTATAGGAAAAGGGAGCTCCAACAAATGATAGACGAACAGGAAGCGGAAAAGAGGGCAGCCAATAACAAAATAGCACCGACAGGTGACATCTACGAAGAAATGGAAGGAGAAATAGAGAGACACGAAGAACAGAAGAAGAAGCTTACGAAGTATCTTAACTTTTTAGTGAACAAAGATGCACAAGGACTTATGGCCGTAAATCAAAAACGAATGGCAGCCCAAAAAGCAAGGCAAAATAACAATTGGTTTTGATATGATAGTATGTGTGTTTGTTGCAATGTCTTGCCGTTGGAGTTTATATCTCACCTAACAACCATTGGTTATAAATTGGCCAGACTTGTTATTTTCATTAGCTTTTTGATTGCTACCTAAATTAAATCTCCATTTGATGAAATAAATTATACAGTAAAACCCCTCTAAACCGGATGTTAAATTTAGTATAAATATCGGTTTTGGAGACAGATGCCAGCTTAATGCAGAGTGAAAGTCATGCAGAGGAGCTTTATTGCATGATTTTTACCCTGCATTAAGCAGCTACCTGCCTAAAAGTATCTAAATTCTTCTCTACTAGAATTCAGGTTTAGAGGGGTTTACACGATATTCATTAACACCATTAATGCCATTTGATATGCTTCTATTAATATCAATCAATACTGATTGTCAGTTCATATGCGTCATTGATGTTCACATATCAAAACATTAATACATCTGTCCTTATATCCTACTTATAAAATTTATTTGTACAGGTCTGGTGGTATATTTAAATCTAATATTGTACAGGCCTGGTGGTATTCAACTCTGATATTGTACAGGCCTGGTGGTACCTAACTCTAATATTGTACAGGCCTGGTGGTATTCAACTCTGATATTGTGCAAGTCTGGTGGTATTTAACTCCAATATTGTACAGGTCTGGTGGTATTCAACTCTGATATTGTGCAGGTCTGGTGGTATTTAACTCCAATATTGTACAGGTCTGGTGGTATTCAACTCTGATATTGTACAGGTCTGGTGATATTGTACAGGTCTGGTGGTATTCAACTCTGATATTGTACAGGTCTGGTGGTATTTAACTCTAATATTGCACAGGTCTGGTGATATTTATCTCTAATATTGTACAGGTCTGGTGGTATATTGAACTCTTTCGCTGCCAATATTACGAATCTGTGATTACCAATACAAGCAGTTTGGATCCAGATGAGACACCTAGTAACATTGTTTGATACTATAACTGTTTTTGAAACAAAATTGACAAAATTACAGTAAACGCTCGATTATTCGAACATTCAAAGACGTACCATTATCGATCTTTCACACAGGCCGCAGCTTGACCCATTCCCTCATATTGACGACTTTTGACTACTCTGTAAAAGTCACTTTGTGAAACCATTGTGAGTAATAGAGCATTTGCTCCTATAGGAGCAAATGCTCTATTTATCACAATGGTTTCAAACTACCAAATTCTAAAATTTTCCTTTTCTCTAGTTAATGCTCCTTTTCGGTAGATTTATTCAAAGTGGTTGGATCTATAAATAGCCTAGGAGGGAAATAGTTAATGCAGGATGAAAGTCATACATAAAGCTCCTCTAGGAACATACATAGTGGTAACTAATTCAGATACTACAAATAGCAAAGAAAATCTTGAATCTTTGTGTGGCTCCGGCGGTCGTAGAAACGAAGCGAGCTGTCTTGAAGAAAGGACTCGATATGAGGGCTAGCTTTTAGACCAGACATCATTCAGAATATGGTTTGTTTTTATACCCTTTAAACGACATTTCTAAACCCTATTCTTGATAGAGATGCAGTTTAATGCATTTCAAACAGAGGAATGCGATCAGATTCAAAACACCTCTCTTCGTTTCTACGACCGTCGGAGCTACACACAGATTCAATATTTTCTTTGCTATAGGTAGTGCCTGGGGCCGTATTACAGTAACATCTTAAGTGTCACCTTAATAAATTTCTTAAGACAAGAAGCTTCTAGAATAACACTTAAGAATTTCTTATTTTTTGAGGAAAAGATGACAGGATTTCAGTTTTTTTTACTTAAGATAATTTTGGAATACGACCCAAGAACTATTTACCACTACGTCTGTTGCAGGCACTCTTTCCCAACACATTCCTCATACTAAACAGAGTAGACTCAGATCAGATGGCTCATGTAGGAGGTGTCTGATCAGAGTATTGTTTCCATGTTCATACTTTCATTGTTAACAATGTTATCATTCTGTGTAATGTGATTCTTGTTTGTATTGTGAACTCTCCTTAAGGAGGAAATAAAGAACATCTATATATCTATCCATAAATACGCAGTATTTTACGTCCATGCAAACGGAATATAACTAGATCCTTCTGACCAGGGTCTGCTCCGCTGGCCTATGCAATTCTACATGTGCATGTGTCATTATAAAAATGTATATTAATCTGACAAATATTCATGATATCTTTATTTCTCATATGCATATTCATGGAGTGAAGTGTTAAGGAGACATTATTGCAGTCATATATAAGGATTGACTCATACCCCTAATCACTAACAGGAGAACTTGACCGAATTCTACATATCTTCATAAACAATTAATCCTTTCTTCCATAAATACGCCTTTCTACGCCCCTGTAAAAGTCACTTTATGAAACCATTGTGATAAATAGAGCATTTGCTCCTATAGGAGCAAATGCTCTATTTATCACATTGGTTTTAAACTACAAATTCTAAAATTTTCCTTTTCTCTAGTTAATGTC
>OY755248.1:75671100-75845696 GCA_963576725.1 Azorinus chamasolen
AACACTCAAATACGTACCATTATTGATATTGCACACAGGCCGGAGCCTAACCCATTCCCTCATTATACCCCCACAAACATAGTTTGAGGGGGGTATACTGGAATCAGCCTGTCGGTCGGTCGGTCGGTCGGTCGGTCGGTCTGTCTGCAAAATCTTGTACGGCGAACTCCTCCTTCACTTTCAACCCGATTCACTTGACACTTGGCATAATTGTTAATCAGGAGTAGTAGATGTGCAAGACACAAATTTCAGGTCTCTGTGACCTTGACCTTGACCTTTGGCCTTGAAATTGGTCTTGAAATTGGCAGGCAAAATCTTGTACGGCGAACTCCTCCTTCACATTCAACCTGATTCACTTGATACTTGGCATAAATGTTACTCAGGAGTAGTAGATGTGCAAGACACAAATTTCAGGTCTCTGTGACCTTGACCTTGACCTTTGGCCTTGAAATTGGTCTTGAAATTGGCAGGCAAAATCTTGTACTTTGAACTCCTCCTTCACTTTCAACCTGATTCACTTGATACTTGGCATAAATGTTACTCAGGAGTAGTAGATGTGCAAGACACCAATTTCAGGTCTCTGTGACCTTGACCTTGACCTTTGGCCTTGAAATTGGTCTTGAAATTGGCAGGCAAAATCTTGTACTTTGAACTCCTCCTTCACTTTCAACCTGATTCACTTGATACTTGGTATAAATGTTACTCAGGAGTAGTAGATGTGCAAGACACAAATTTCAGGTCTCTGTGACTTTGACCTTGACCTTTGGCCTTGAAATTGGTCTTGAAATTGGCAGGCAAAATCTTGTTCGGCGAACTCCTCCTTCATTTTCAACCTGATTCACTTGATACTTGGCATAATTGTTACTCAGGAGTAGTAGATGTGCAAGACACAAATTTCAGGTCTCTGTGACCTTGACCTTGACCTTTGGTCTTGAAATTGGTCTTGAAATTGGCAGGCAAAATCTTTTACTTTGAACTCCTCCTTCACTTTCAACCTGATTCACTTGATACTTGGCATAAATGTTACTCAGGAGTAGTAGATGTGCAAGACACAAATTTAAAATCTCTGTGACCTTGACCTTTGGCCTTGAAATTGGTCTTAAAATTGGCAAGCAAAATCTTGTACGGCAAACTCCTCCTTCACTTTCAACCTGATTCATTAGATATTTGGCATAAATGTTACTCAGGAGTAGTAGATGTGCAAGACACAAATTCCAGGTCTCTGTGACCTTGACCTTTGGCCTTAAAATTGGTCATGATATTGGCAGGCAAAATCTTGTACTTTGAACTCCTCCTTCAATTTCAACCTGATTCACTTGATACTTGGCATAAATGTTACTCAGGAGTAGTAGATGTGCAAGACACAAATTTAAAATCTCTGTGACCTTGACCTTTGGCCTTGAAATTGGTCTTAAAATTGGCAAGCAAAATATTGTACGGCAAACTCCTCCTTCACTTTCAACCTGATTCATTAGATATTTGGCATAAATGTTACTCAGGAGTAGTAGATGTGCAAGACACAAATTCCAGGTCTCTGTGACCTTGACCTTTGGCCTTGAAATTGGTCATGATATTGGCAGGCAAAATCTTGTACTTTGAACTCCTCCTTCAATTTCAACCTGATTCACTTGATACTTGGCATAAATGTTACTCAGGAGTAGTAGATGTGCAAGACACAAATTTCAGGTCTCTGTGACCTTGACCTTGACCGTTGGCCTTGAAATTGGTCTTAAAATTGGCAGGCAAAATCTTGTACTTTGAACTCCTCCTTCACTTTCAACCTGATTCACTTGATATTTGGCATAAATGTTACTCAGGAGTAGTAGATGTGCAAGACACAAATTTAAAATCTCTGTGACCTTGACCTCTGGCCTTGAAATTAGTCTTAAAATTGGCAGGCAAAATCTTGTACTTTGAACTCCTCCTTCACTTTCAACCTGATTCACTTGATACTTGGCATAAATGTTACTCAGGAGTAGTAGATGTGCAAGACACAAATTTCAGGTCTCTGTGACCTTGACCTTGACCTTTGGCCTTGAAATTGGCAGGCAAAATCTTGTACTTTGAACTCCTCCTTCAATTTCAACCTGATTCACTTGATACTTGGCATAAATTACAGAATTTTCTCTATTTGAACTTTGGGTATTTTTGTTATTTGGTCCTGTTACATGTTCAAAACTTGGATTTGGAATCAAGGCTGCCGTGTTGGGGGTATTCATCACCTTTAGTGAGAGTTCTAGTTTTGACGACTTTTGACTACACTGTAAAAGTCACTTTGTGAAACCATTGTGATAAATAGAGCATTTGCTCCTATAGGAGCAAATGCTCTATTTATCACAATGGTTTCAAACTACAAAATTCTAAAATGTTTCCCTTTCTCTAGTTAATGCTCCTTTCCGGTAGATTTAATCAACGTGGTTGGATCTAAAAATAGCCTATTGAGGAAAGGGTTAATGCAGGATGAACGTCATACAGAAAGCTCCTCTAGGGACAGACATAGTGGTAACTAATTCAGATACTACAAATAGCAAAGACATTGTTGAATCTTTTTGTAGCTCCGGCGGTCGTAGAAACGAAGCGTGGTGTCTTGAAGAAAGAACCCAATATGAGGGCTAGCTTTTAGACCAGACAGCATTCAGAATATGGTTTGCACTGTTGGTTTTATACCCTTTAAACGACACGTCTTAACCCTATTCTTGATAGAGATGCAGTTTAATGCATTTGCAAACAGAGTAATGTGATCAGATTCAAAACACCTCTCTCCGTTTCTACGACCGTCGGAGCCACACACAGATTCAATATTTTCTTTGCTATATGTAGTGCCTGGGGCCGTATTACAGATACATCTTAAGTGTCCACTTAATAAATTTCTTAATACAAGAAGCTTCTAGAATAACACTTAAGAAATTTCTTATTTTTTGAGGAAAAGATGACAGGATTTAAGTTTACAGGATTTTTTTACTTAAGATATTTTTACTTAAGATACTACTGGAATACGACCCCTGACCTATTTACCACTACGTCTGTTGCAGGCACTCTTTCCCAACACATTCCTCATACTAAACAGAGTAGACCCAGATCAGATGGCTCCTGTAGGAGGTGTCTGATCAGAGTATTGTTTCCATGTTCATACTTTCATTGTTAACAATGTTATCATTTTGTGTAATGTGATTCTTGTTTGTATTGTGAACTCTCCTTAAGGAGGAAATAAAGAATATCTATATATCTATCCATAAATACGCAGTATTTTACGTCCATGCAAACGGAATATAACCAGATCCTTCTGACCTGGGTCTGCTCCGCTGGCCTATGAAATTCTACATGTGCATGTGTCATTATAAAAATGTATATTAATCTGATAAATATTCATGATATCCTTATTTCTCACATGCATATTCATGGAGTGAAGTGTTAAGGAGACATTATTGCAGTCATATAAGGATTGACTCATACCCCTAATCACTAACAGGAGAACATGACCGAATTCTACATATCTTCATAGACAATTAACTTTTTCTCCATCACCCGCCGAGTAACTCGGCGTCTCCTCTCGGCGTTTCGGCGTGTTCCAAACACTGGTACAAGTTCGAGAAAGACTAAACATGTAGTTCTAACCATAACTCATATAATATAGAACTATACCGGTGTATTAACCCTTTCCTCCATAAACACGCCTTTCTACGCCTCTGTAAAAGTCACCTGTTGAAACCATTGTGATAAATAGAGCATTTGCTCCTATAGGAGCAAATGCTCTATTTATCACAATGGTTTCAAACGACAAAATTCTAAAAAAAATCCTTTTCTTTAGTTAATGCTCCTTTTGAGTAGATTCATTCAAAGAGGTTGTATCTAAAAAGCCTATGGAGGAATGGGTTAATATAACATAACTGTAGTCTTTTTCGATATAGCGCCAGTGGTTCCAAACTGTTCAACACAGATTTTTATTTTGTAAAGAAGTTGAAGAAAACGTCATTTTGAATCCTGACGCAGACGATATTCTTAGCAGACGAAAGGGAATTTCAGAAATGCAGAAGGGCAACTAACCATTACATCACTATGGACAAATATCTGGTTAACTCTTTCCCTCATAGGCTATTTTTAGATCCAACCATTTTGAATAAATCTACCGAAAAGGAGCATTAACTAGAGAAAGGGAAAATTTTAGAATTTTGTAGTTTGAAACCATAGTGATAAATAGAGCATTTGCTCCTATAGGAGCAAATGCTCTATTTATACAATGGTTTCATGCAGTGCTTTTTACAGAGGCGTAGAAAGAAAGGCGTATTTATAGAGGAAATGGTAAATCGTTAACATTATAAATATGCCTTTCTATGCCTTTGCGAACAGAGTAGACCCAGATCAGATGGCACCTGGGTCTGCCCGTTTGCTTGTGTTATAATATAGATATGGTTCTATACTGTTTCTGCCATGGCTAAAACCTCGTGTACCCATGTGCTATTATAACACATTAATAATCTAATTAATATTCATGACGTCATTATTTCTTAAATGAATATACAATTTCCGATCATGATCTAAGTTTCGAGACACCATTGATCGAGTGTCAAACAGCTTGGATCCTTAAAATCTGAACGTCTAAGTGGTTTCACTGTCTATACACGTGGACAAGCATGTTGGATCCCGAGTGATTGAAAAATCAATATGCAGCAATTGTAAAAAATCCCGTTCTGGAACGCAAGATTTACTTGCACACAACCCTGCAAAAACACCGAAGAATCTGAATAAAGTTGACCATTCATAATAATACGAATGGCAATACATCAATAAAGATTCGAAAGCGGCATATTGTTAGAGAACGACAATGAACACGGGTCTCAAAACGGAATCATTGTAGACGTGTAAATGAATACAGCTAGCTAGGGCGATTTTACACAAAGACACATGTCCATGCTGTCTCAAGAACAACAACAACAACAACAACAACAACAACATCTCCCTCACAAATATATTATTTTTTAATCACATGTAATAATTATCTAAAACATACCAAAAGATAGTTTCCTGACCCAACCGAAAAAAGACCACCCCCCGCAAACACCCCTGCTCTATATAATAAGTAACTTATGCGATGGGTACCTGTGTTGTAGACGTGTAAATGAATACAGGTAGCTAGTGTCATTTTACAATGCAACATGTATGTACATTGTACACGTAACACTGACATGGACTGATTTATATCTGAACTGTTGCAGTGGCTCATACGGATATATTGTACATGTAACACTGACATGGACTGATTTATATCTTAACTGTTGCAGTGGCTCATACGGATATATTGTACATGTATTTGGGTCATGTCTACTGGACTATGAACTCTTATACACCGATGTTTATTGTGACCTTTATCGGTGACATATATTTCAAGCTTTTTACAAACATAGCACAAATGAAGACGTGGATATGGCGTTTAACTTCACAGGAAAGACAGGGCTTGTAACAGGAGCAGGGAGAGGAATTGGGCGTGGTATCGCCCTGGCGCTGGCAAACGCTGGATGTAAAGTGTACGCTCTCGACTGTAACGAAGAGTTGCTTGATGCGCTTGTCGCTGACAATCCAAACTTTGTGAAAATTGTTCAGGATCTGTCGAACTGGGATGAAACTAGGTCTACTCTAGAAAAGCTGGATGCTTTAGATTTCTTGGTGAATAATGCTGGTGTGCATCTTGGTTTACAGTCGGCTTTTGATCATTCGAAAGAGGATCTTGATAAGTACATTGACATCAATTTAGTTGCTGTAATAAATTGCACTCAGGTTATCGGGAAGAAGATGGTCGATGCTGGTAAAAGCGGATCTATCGTGAATATTTCAAGTCAATTATCATCGAAAGCTTTTCCTAACTCATTGGGATATTGTGTTGCAAAAGCTGGCGTTGACATGGTAACCAAACAATTTGCTCTTGAACTTGGGCCTTGTAATATTCGGGTCAATTCTGTCAACCCAACCCTGGTAAGGACTGAAATGATGAAAGTGTTGGATGCAAGTAAAGCTATTGAAGACAGATTGACCGAAAGAACACCGATGAAGAAAATATGTGAAATTGAAGATGTTACTGGTCCAGTTATGTACTTGCTTAGCGATTACTCTGCCATGGTCACCGGAACGACGCTACTACTGGATGGGGGAATAGGTTGTAACATAACAACAAAGGAGTAACATTATTGTGAACATTTTCTCTGCAACATCGCAATAACAAGCGAAGACAGTGGATATAAATTTCCGATGTATGACTTGCCTTGATGATCAAGTGAACACAACAAACATTACCGACTCTTGGATTTGACAAACATTACAACTTCAAGAGAACGCAGTGCATTAACTCTTTCGCTGCCAAATTTTGTCGTCTGCAAAATTTGTCGTCTGCTACAATTTCATTTTTAAAAAATATCTTTCTTCATTCTTATTTTCTTTTTTAACCCCCCCCCCTCCGTGTCAGTAACAAACAGGATGGACCCTGATGAGGGTCCGAGTTACTCGTCGTCTCATTAGGGTACAAACCCTTTGCCTAGGTTATGAGATCTCACATTGACAGGGAGAGTTAACGAGTTACTCGATGTCTCATCTGGATCCAAACTGTTTGCATATGCAAATACAGATCCGACATTGGCAGCGAGGACGTTACACCCCTTGCCGTATACATGTACATTTCAAACGGACGATGTAGATATCACACAGTCGATTGTTGCATGTATGTAAATAACATTGAAAAGAGAACTTCAGTCACACGCTGTGAAATTATTAAAAGTCATGTACAGATGGACCAACTTATTTTGGAACAAAACATGACCTACTCTAATGTAAACAAAACGAAGCGGCTACAGCGCTTCTATATTTTTAAAAGCCTTAGCAAGCCGCAATATTTTCAACATAGTTGTCTTAGTGCAATGGATATGTATCTGGACTTGCATTTGGCGGTCTTGAGTTCGACTCTTACCGGAGACTAATATTTTTTTTCATTAAAATACTGTCCGTACAAACCAACAATATATATTAATAATAACATGTAATAACTATTAACAAAATATTAGCATATAATTGAAAAAGAATAAAATTAAAAGAAAATTACAAATAGCAAATCAGTTTTTAAAAAGAAAAAAAAAGTAAACTGCATAGCTTGAGATTCGAACCCACGACCCCCTGTTTGCAAGACTAGGTACATATCCATTAGACCAAAGCCCAGTACATAATATGTGGCGAGTTACTAAAGTATGTTGTCTGGCCCTGTACTTTTGTGCTGTTATGTAAACAACAAAATAACAACAAGTCTCAATTTAGCGTGGTTTATTTAATATTATCCATAAGGTTTGACCTGGCACTCATTACTTTCCGCCAAGTTCCGTCGGTTAAATCGTGAATTTCCGTTGACGGTATCGCTAGGTGCTAAGCACCGTATACTACATACGCTTGCAAATATCAATGCGAGGCAATAACGCAGTGGATTATGCCGCTGACTCTAAGGAAAGGATATAGAGGCCGTGGGTTCGAATCTAGGTAAAACATAATTATAGTAATGCAATATTTTTTTTTCAAAATATACATTTTTATTATCTCTGTATATATTCTGATTTTATTTTGTCTTTATTTTTTTCATTTGTTATCATTTTTTTATTTTCTTCATTGTTTTTCAATTCTCTTATACATTTTTTTCATATCCATTTTTTTTTATTTTTCATTCTTCAACAATACATGCGTATTCAACAGCCAAACTCGCTGGCTGTGTCAGTGCTGCTGTCCATACTGGCGGTGTCTGTTGTGTCGTCACCTAAATTGATAACCAATTCCTTTGGCTTGTCACCTGTGTAGAGGTCGCTGGCCTTCAGTGTTTGTTCCACTTTTTTAACATGTTGGCATGCATGGAACCACCGGTCCTCTCCAATCTCTTCGAATGCTTCCTTTGCTAGCTTCTCTAGGTCGTCAAGTCTGAAATAAGAAATGTATGAAGCTGTGAAGTACACGTGGCAATTTGTCATGAAAAAAATTATACTGACTCCTCGAGGCTTAGGAGATGAATGTATCATAGCTCTGAATTAATATACCAACCTGAATGTGACATTACGGGAACGAACGATTGACTTAAGCTGGCTCCAAATCAGCTCAATTGCATTAAGCTCTGGGTGGTATGGCGGCAGGCGCAAAACCTCGTGGCCGTGCTGTCGGATGATCTGGTCTATGGCATACGACGGGGCGGGCTTGTGAGCTTTGGCCAGCTCCAGCAGATTCGCTTTCAACATGGTGTCCCGAAAATGAATGCCGTTGCTTCGAAGCCATGCCTTAAAATACAAGAAACAATGTAATGAGTTTTATATGTATGTTGAATCATGTTGCAGTAGTATTGATACTGTATTTTTAAAAATATATAATTAGCATTTTCAAATATGTTTACCTGAACGTCTGCTTTCTTGGAGCCCGATGTAGGAAATCTGTCTACCTGCACAGAATGATAACTGGCGTTATCCATGACAACAGCAGATGGCGTATCTAGATTTGGGATAAGTTTTTCCTGTACCCATTTAGTGAAGTTTTGTCCATTCATTTCACGATGGTAATCTCCAGTTGATGACGATGCCTTGTATATAAGTTGTGCACCATCAACAAATCCTTTGCTTGAACCGGCATTAACCACTATAAGTCTATGTCCTCTACTCATTGGCAGTTTTATGCCAGATACTGTAGTAGATTGCCAACACCTCTTTGGAGTATAACTTGTATCAAGCCAAGTTTCGTCAACGTAGACAAATGAAAAACCCCTTTCTTCTAGATCCTTCTTTTTTTCATAATACGCCATGCGCTGAGACACAACGGAAGGTTTTTCCATAAGAATCTTTCTGTTGTTTTCTGTCCGTTTCCAAGTGAAGCCAAGCTTCTTCACGGTCTGCTCCAGTAGCCATATGCTGCCTGGAAAATCAATTTCTTCCTTTAGCACTTTGTGGAGTTTCTGTAATGTAGGAAGCTGCCGACGGCGAACATAAAACTCATGAAATTTATTTCGGATCACAGTTTCGTCGAAGTCGTCTACGTGTTTATATGATCCGCGATTCTTTGGACGTTGCGGTGACAAAAGTTTTCCTGTCTCTCTAAGTTCCTTCCGGACTCTAAAAACAGTCCTTCTGCTACACCCTGTCGCTTTCACCGTTTTCTCAATGAAAGATTCATCGCCATCGGTTTGTTCAAAGTGCTTTGATACATCTGCGACAAGTTCCTTTTCTTTAGAATGAAGAGCTTTAAATTTCATTGATGCCATGGTAAAGCATTAGAAACGGCGGCTTGATTCAGAATACACGTGTATAGGAAACTTGGGGACTATATATGCAAAAATTACATAAAGCAACAGTGAATCCTGTCTGAAGCGTACATAAAGAAATGCAACATAAGTTTGCTAAATAACGGCCTTTTGCTTAAAAAATACAAAAGTAACACAGAGTGCTTCCTAAGAGCCATTTGTGTGACGTGTACAGTAGATCGCCTTAAGTCAGGACTTTTTGATTACATCACGTATATGTTGTTAATATATTTTGTCTAACACAAGTTCCACTGTACAAATTTCACACAAGCCATTTTTTCGTGACAAGCATGCGTCCACCTGCCAAAAAAAATTAAAAATATCATATCTAAAAAAACATGTATATAAAAAACGCATACGGTGGGGCTCGAACCCACGACCCTGCCATCAGTACTTCTGTGATTAAACCACTGCGCTACCAACGCATACTATACACTGAAAAGCTTTTATTGTATAGCGGAGCATTCTTCAATTGTGCGTTTGGAAAGATAACATTTGCTTACGGAAAAAGCCGGAATATTCATGAAGTGCCAGGTCAAACCTTATCGACAACCTGTATATGACTTGCTTTGAGATATGCTGCAACAACATCACGTGCTCTTGATACGTGTATACAGTATGGTCATTATTTACCCTTTCACCGCCGATGTCTGCACCACGACAAATAGTGCAGTCCCAGATCAGACACCACCTTTTCAAGGCGTCGTCTGATCAGGGACTTCACTTTTTGTCTCATTCTCTATTTCTATATATGTGCTTTATTCCTTTGCAATTTCATATATTTATCTCATTTCCTTATTGTACCGAATGATTTAACTAAACTTGGATTGCAGACGACAATTAGAAATTTGGCGCCGAAAGGGTTAAACTACTGGAAGTATTTATACAGTTTAACCCTTTACTCCATAATTACACCTTTCTACGCCTTTGCAAACAGAGAAGACCAAAATCAGACGGCTCCTGTAGGAGCTGTCTAATCATTCAGGGTCTGCTCTGTTTGCTTATGGAATTGTATAAGTCTTATTCTACAGTTTTTGCCATGGCTAGATTAAGCCTGATGAGAAATCACGAGCAAAACAATACTAATGAAATATAACAAACTCGTATGTTAGAAAAATAGCTACATTATTGCCAAAGGGAGGGAACCCCTTTATGCTAAACACGTAAATAAGTAAATAGGTTATCTCGGTTACTGGAATACACGAGACCATAGTTATTGCACTGTCAGCAGTTAGTAGTCAGTACTTATACGTTAACCCTTTCCCTCATAGGCTATTTTTAGATCCAACCACTTTGAATAAATCTACCGAAAAGGAGCATTAACTAGAGAAAAGGATTTGTTTTAGAATTTCATAGTTTGAAACCATTGTGATAAATAGAGCATTTGCTACTATAGGAGCAAATGCTCTATTTATCACAATGGTTTCAACAGTTGATGTTTACAGAGGCGTAGAAAGGCGTATTTATGGAGGAAATGGTTAAGATAGTGGGGAAAGAGGGCATTCACTCAGATGAGGTTAAAAGTAAATTTAAGTGGGACGTCTTTGATGCTGTATTGAACTAATTTGAGAATGCAGAGATTCTGATAAGATGCATAAATTAAAACATTTTCATACTTCTGTATTTCTCCACCAATTCCTATGTTGTGACCACTATCTCTTCGAGACGATTCTAAAGAGTAGTCACAACATAGGGTTTGGTGGGGAAAGGAGGATTTTAGTATTAGAGCACGCACATTTTTATCTGTTGCTCTGAATATAAGCTCATTATTATGTAGATTGGTCTTGCTATATTTTACTAGTGACTGAACAGAGATGTCACGTGAAAAGTTGTTTCTTACTAACGTGTTATTATCATTTACCCCACCTCTGATAATATATTGGTGAAATCCGTGTGTGTGATTGGTTGAATTCTGTCATGTGATCGAAGAGTAAAACACGGTCACTAGAAATTTAATTCACCGTCAGTAGAAATCCAATACAAGGTCAGTAACTAGGTTACTTCCCCTGCCAGCGCAGAGCTCAAACTTGAGGTAATGTCTGCACGGTCTTTTTGTCAGCAAATGGTTACTAAAAGTAAATTAGATTTTAAAGTTAAATGCATAACGGATTTTTGTATTATATTTGTTTTTCGTTGTAATTTTGGTTAGCTCGATTGGACTGTGCCGAATTGATGTTGGGCCGAATTGACACGGTACAGTTACAGTAAGAGTTGTCGTTAGTTCGTTTACAAATATGGCGAAACGCTTTGCTTTCTTAGACGCGGACGAGATTGAGAATAAGAAGCAACTGAGCACTGATAGAATATAGACAGGTCATCGGTGGGATAAATTCATTACATAGTCATGTAGTGACCGGGTACGGGATGATACCTGGTTAGTAAATGTCATACCTGTGTAACTAATATTCCATCATCCTAAAGCAGGTATGACCACAGGAACTCACTTGAATCCAATTTGCACCCAGCAAAGGTAGGCGCTAGCTTAATGCAGGACAAAAGTTATACAAAAGAGCCCCCGAAGGAACTTTCTACATTACATTCGTTCTGCGTTAAGCATCCACCTGCTTTTAAAGACACATATGCTTTTTCCAAAAAGTGGTCGCTTTAGAGGGGGTTTACTGTATTCAAAATAAACAAAAACTGTGTGAAGTGGCAACACTGCAGGTACTCACTAAGAGAACTACATGCCATTTGTCTTGTTTTTACTCCTTCAGATTCTATGGTATCGCATGTAAACAGTTTGGAGCCAGATTAAACGCCGAGTAACTTTGCGTCTAATCAGGATCAAAACTGTTTGAAACTCTCTTTAATGTTTTATAAAGAAATTGAACAAGCACCCACTCTATAACCTTGGCGCAGACGAAAAGATGCCAAGCAGACGACACTGCCTGCACTTAAAGGGTTAAACTACCAACTGATATTATGCCCCAGAATTAAGCGTCTTTTTTGTGGCCGATGGTTATAAGTGTATAACTGTATTCATGTAGTAAATAATGACGTCATGAATATTAATAAGATTATTTTTTATAATGACATATAAAACACAGAACATTTTGGCAGAAGCAGTAGAATCAGATCTATAAGCAAACAGAGCAGACCCTGATCAGACAGCTCCTATAGGAGCTGACTGATCTGGGTCTACTCTGTTTGCAGATGCGTCAAAATGCGCTCACATAAGGGAAAGGATTAATTAAGTGACCCATTCATGTATTTATCATAGGAGTCTTAAAAAGCAGGCAGTTGCTTGAGTCAGGGCAAACGTATTGTAGAAAGATCCTGTATGAGTTTTCTGCATTACTTATGACCTGCATTAAGCTACCACCTGACTTACAGACCCATAATTAGACCACCTCTTTTTGATGGCTGCTTAAGACAGGTTCTGCAGTATAGGTTTGTTATACAGTAAATTCTCTCTATAACGGTCATTAAATTACATCAAGTATATTGTGTTAAAGGCAGGTGGTTGCTTAATTAAAGCAATGTGAAAGTAAAACAGAACGCTCCTATAGGAGCGTTCTGTTTTACTTTCACCTTGCTTTAAGCAGCTACCTGCCCTAAATACTAACTAATTAACACAATTTACTTCACATTTTACTAGCAGCAGTCGATATATATTTATTTGCCCATACAGGAGACGTCTGATCTGAGTCTACGCTGTTTGCAAAGGCGTAGAAAAGCATATTTAGAGTGCAAAGGGTTAAAGGCAGTATTGTAAATGCTTATAGGTTTTAAAAATGTTCGTTAAATATCACAACAACCAACATAAGGTCTAATTCTTGGTCTTAAAGGTAGGTACATGTAGTAGCTTATTGCAGGACACCAGCTATGCAGAGAGCTCCTAAAGGCTCTTTCTGCATTGCTTTTGTTTTGGAATAAGCAAGCACGCTTTTAACACATTCCTTGCTAGTGACGCATATTGGAGCATCTATAGAATTCACAGTTTGAAACCATTGTGATAAATAAAGCATTTGCTCCTATGGAGCAAATGCTCTATTTATCACAGTGGTTTCAAAACTACGCAGTTCTAAAATTCTCCTTTTCTATAGTTAATGCTCCTTTTCGGTAGATTAATTCAAAGAGGTTGGGTCTAAAAATAACCTAGGAGAGAGTGAGTTAAATACAGTAAAACCCCTCTAACGCGACCACCTAAAAGATGTATAATTCTGGGTGCTAGATGCAGGTAGTAGCTTAATGCAGGGCAAAAGTAATACAGATAGCTCCTAGAGGAGCTTTCTGCATTATTTGTGTTCTGCATTAAGCAACCATCTGCTTATAATGACAGCTATGGCTATTCTTTAAGAAGTCCTACTGTACATCTATGTTTATTCATAAAGGGATTTTACTATAGTTAACAACGTTTTTGTGCAATTGATTTATGGTAGAAATTTGTACAAAGGGCACATAGTACATTTCCCCTCCTCACATTTTAAACTCTTTTCCAGTTCAATATTCGTGTAAAAAATAATGACATCACGAATATTGCTGAATATGCATAATGGGCATATGTACACATGCTTTCTTGGGGTTTTTAGAAAGTGTAGTCAGATCTTTTATAATTTCATAAGCAAACAGAGCAGATCCTGATCAGACGACTCCTACAGGAGTCGTATGATCTGGATCTACTCGTTTCGCAAATGCGTGAAAATACGTTTATATGAAAGAAAGGGTTAAAATAAACCAAATAACTGTCAATAGTATACACGTGTTAAACCTTTATTGAACTCATATAAAGTTTGGAACACACGGCCCGGTTTGAAAATGGACACGTAAATTATCTGAATAATTGCTTTTTCGGCTTTTCACCAATATTGGTAGATCTGCTCATTGAAATTGCAATTGTATATAATTCTAATAAGTAAAAACACAACACGTGTTGGCTAAGAAACAACAACTTTGGACTGAGACTCACATCATGACGTTTACCATTCTATAAGAGACCGTGATAAATACAGTAAAATCTCTCTAAGCCGGATGTTAAACTTAGCATAAATATCGGTCTTGGAAACAGGTGGCAGCTAAATGCAGGATGAAATTCATGTAGAAAGCCCCTCTACATGACTTTCACCCTACATTAAGCATCCACCTGCATAAAAGTATATACATTCTGCTCTCCTAGTGTTCCGGTTTAGAGAGATTTACTGTATTATAAACATTTTTAATCCTGATGAAAATGAATAGATTAATCAAAGTTAGAAAAAATAAATTATTACGACGAGATATTAATAGTTCCTATCCATGTAAGACATAGATTTCTTTGAAAGGAAATCCAACAGTGTTACCAGTACCTTATATCGAAGGTGGAGCAGCGCGAAACCATGGCAACTCTTCCAACACTAAAAACACTTAAACTGTCGACAGTGTTATATTTGTGTATTTTTTTTATAGTTCTAGTCCATATGTAGAAACAACAGGTTCCGCAGTCAATGAATTAACGAAACAGAGTTCTTTTTAACCCTCTCCTCCATAAATACTCATTTCTATGCCTCTGTGATAGTCACTTCTTGAAACCATTAAGACAAATAGAGCATTTGTTCCTATAGGACCAAATGCTCTATTTATCACAATGGTTTCAAACTACAAAATTCTAAAAAAATATTTTCTCTAGTTAATGCTCCTTTTCAGTAGATTTATTCAAAGAGGTTGGATCTAAAAATAACCTATGAAGGAATGGGTTAAACGCTCTTTACCATAGCAAGTCTCAGCATCAAGCGACTTATACAAGGATACAACATTTAGTATATAATACAGTAACAGTAATTCTTACATAGTACATTTCAACCTCCAACGCAGTTATCTCCCCTTATCGCTACGCTGAAGAGACCGCACGTAGTGACAAGGGAGATAACTGTGAGGAGTTTGAGTACAGTTTACCTATACTCTTCAGTTTATACAGAGTAGTATCCCTTACTTTGAAGTCTATTTTGTAGCAATAAGCGACCATAAAAAGCGGTAGCTTAATGCATGTCAAAAGTATTGCATAAAGCTCCTATAGGAGTTTTCTCCATATACATTTGCCATTAAGTAACAACCTGCTTTTTGATGACTCGTGTGTCCAATCAACTTATGTGTCCATTAAATATATTTCATTACTTTTGACATGCATTAAGCTGCCACAGGTATTTCTAAATATGCGCAGTGATACATTATCATAGAATAGTTCTATATTAAGTAAATTTTGGAATATACCGAACTGTTACTTCGAGTTTTGCGGATGTTCGAGTTATCTGTGTTCGAGATATCGAAGTTCAGCTTCTGTTTGTTCTTCCAACAATTAAAGGCGCCAATGTGTTGGCCAGTCTAACACGCGACAGGTGAACGGTTGTTATATCACTGCTTTGTTGTAATGTTACAAGCTAAACCTCCATCCACCAGGTTTACTGTTCCAGTTACCATGGCAGCATAGTCGCTAAGCAAGTACATTACCGGCCCAACAACGTGTTCAATTTCACATAGTTTCCCCATTGGTGTTCTTTCGGTATGAAGTTTTTCAAAATGCCCATCTTTGTCCAAAAACTTCATCATATCGGTCCTTACCAAATTTGGATTGACTGAATTGACTCGGATATTGTGAGGTCCAAGTTCAAGGGCAAACTGTTTGGTTACCATGTCAACACCAGCTTTTGATACACAGTATCCCAGGCAATTTGGAAATGCCCTGGTTGCAGCTTGACTTGCAATATTCACAATAGATCCGCCTTTCCCGGCATCGACCATCTTCTTCCCGATCACCTGAATGCAATTGATCCCAGCAAGTACATTGATAGCCATGTATTTATCAAGTTGCTCTTTCGAATGATCAAAAACTGACCGTAAACCAAGATGCACGCCTGCGTTATTCACCAAGAAGTCTAGAACTTCCAACTTTTCTAGAGTAGACTTAGTTTCATCCCAGTTCGATAGATCCTGAACAATTTTCACAACATTCGGATTGTCAGCGACAAGAGTATCCAGCGACTCTCCATTGCAATCGAGAGCATAAACCTTACACCCAGCATTCGCCATTCCCAGGGCGATATCACGACCGATTCCTCTCCCTGCCCCGGTAACCAGTCCTTTTTTACCCGCAAAGTTGAACGCCATCTTGTTGGTGTCTCTATTTCGTGCGAATGTTTAACAGCGAAGCGTGATCGACTGTGTGTATACATTGTACTACAGGACCTGTCTTAAGCGGCTATCAAAAGGGTGTCTAATAGCGTGTATGTTAGGCAGGTAGTAGATTAATGCAAGTAAAAAGAAAATGCTGAAAGCTCCTGTACGAGCTTTCTACTTTACTTTTTGCAACCACCTGCATTTTAAGAATCCTGTGTTCAATAAATGAACCGTCGCTTGAGTCAGAGTCTACTGTGTTCATGTATATTGTTTGTAGCCGTGCCTCAACCGATGCCTGTAATCTCACTATCAAATATATACTCAACCATGGTATGGCGTTAACCCTTTCGGCGCCAAATTTCCAGCTGTCGTCTGCATTCAAAGTTTGTTAAATCATTCAGTAAAATAAGGAAATGAGGTAAATAAATGCAAATTTCAAAGGAATAAAGCACATATATAGAACTAGATATTGAGACAAATAGTGAAGTCCCTGATCAGACGCCGCCTTGAAAAGGCGGCGTCTGATCTGGGACTGCACTATTTGTCGTGGTGCATTTACGCGACTGTGGCGGTGAAAGGGTTAAACCTTTCAATGCTAAGTTTTCAAGGTGGAATAACCCATTAGTATTTAGCTACAGAGCTCATTCAGTATTAGAGGTTTAAACTCGCCAGATGATTTTGAACGTCTTACAGTGCAGCGCTGATCAGAGGGTTCATCTAGTAGACCTCTGATTTGGGTCTACATTGTGTGCAAATGCTGCTGCATGTGTGTCTAAAGGTAAAGCGGGGTCATGGCAGTAGGTCGATGAAGGTAAACACCCTATCACCTGGTCACGGTTTCACGAAACAGGTCAAGTAGTAACCAACTGAGCATACCCCCTCCAAATTTAACCCATTTGCTCCCAGTGGACTCTTCAATGCTTATATATTGAATTAGTCTATATTTTATCTAAGGGATGTCTGGTCTAAATTTTCATTTTTATTTTGTTTTATATTGAATTTCCTATCAGCAAACAGTGTAGACTCTTATCAGACGCCGCATTATGCGGCGTCTGATCAGAGTCCTCACTGTCTACCTACGTCCCATATATGGGATCGTAGGAGAAAATGGGTTAAAACAGAATATATTCATATATAGCTTGAATGTGTACCACTTCAATTTTCAGTCGATATTTATTTTTATAAATGAATATGTGAACATAAGTGTTGAACATGTTGACAAACTTGTTTTCACTGTTAAAGTGTTGATTGATATCTGTTAAAATATTTATTCAAGCATATTATTCACATAAATCCCTTTACTCCATAAATACGCGCTTCTACGTCTTTGCAAACAGGGTAGATCCAGATCAGACGGTTCCTGTAGGAACCACCTCATCTTCTTGATCTGCTGTTCGCTTATGACATAATATAGATCTAATTCTACATTATTCTGTCTTGGTTAAATAATTGTGCGACCCTGCGTTAAGCAACCGCCTGCGTTTAAGGCTTCTGTGTTTAATTAATGAATGGTTCCTTAACCCATTCCCTCATATTGACGACTTTTGACGACTTTGTTAAAGTCACTTTGTGAAACCATTGTGATAAATAGAGCATTTACCCCTGCTCTATTTATCACAATGGTTTCAAACTACAAAATTCTAAATTTTTCCTTTTCTCTTGTTAATACTCCTTTTCGGTAGATTTATTCAAAGGGGTTGTATCTAAAAAAAGCCTATGAAGTAATGGGATAAAGGTATACTGTACATTAGCGATAATTTGAATGAAATGTTAGCAACGTGTAAGATATAAATAGATTGCGCCTGCTGCATGCCCATTAATCTTTTCTCTGTGATATAAATAGATTGCGCCTGCTGCAGGTTATTCAACTTACACATTAACCTTTTCCCTGTTCTATGATTATTTCAAATTTCAATACCTACTGAAAATTCATGGATGAAATAGGTATAACAAAATATGGAAGGTGGGGCATTGTAGCAGTTTTAGAGAGTAAAGGAACAGATTTTTCAAATTCTTTTGGCAAATATATAGAGCTGACCCGGAGCCTTCATTTTCTAAACGTATTATAAATAGGATTTGGATTCATATGACTTTCCTATATTTTATTGGGTTGGCTACACCTGCAATGATCACATTCCCTCATATGCTATTTTTAGAGTGAGTGAGTGAGTTCGGTTTAACGGCACCGCGACACAAAGAACTATTGTTAGACCCAACCTCTTTAACCCTTTCCCTGTTCTGTATTTAGGCCAAATTTCAATACCTACTGAATATTCATTAACAAAATAGTTATAAAGAAATATGGAAGGTGGAACATTGTATACATTTTAGAAAGTAAAGAAATGGGTCTATCAACTTTTATTAGCAAACAGAACAGACCCTTATCAGACGGCTCCTCTAGGAGCCGTCTTATCTGGGTCTACTCTGTTTGCAAATGCGTGAAAACACGTTTATATGAGGGAAAGGGTTAAATAAATCTACTGAAAAGGAGCAATTACTAGAGAAAAGGAATATATTATAAATGCGTAGTTTGGAAAACATTGTGATAAACAGAGCATTTGCTCCATAGGAGCAAATGCTCTATTTATCACAATGATTTTTTTGGAAAAAAAAAGATTTTCACAGAGGCGTCAAAAGGCATCAATATGAGAGAATGGGTTTTACGTAATATTCGACAATATCGTTATCCTTGCTGATATCCCAGGACACATCCTGAGCTCACGATACGAGGACAGAACATTAAAAACAATACAATGCAAAATCTTAGACTAAGCTCAGAGCTTTAACCTTTTCCTCCATAGGCTATTTTAGACCCAACCTCTTTGAATGAATCTACCCAAAAGGAGCATTTACTAGAGAAATGTAAAATTTTAGAATTTTGTAGTTTGAAACCATTGTGATAGACAGAGCATTTGCTCCTATTGAAGCAAATGCTTTATTCATTACAATGGTTTCAAGAAGTGATTATTACAGATGCGTGAAAATGCGTATTTATGGAGGAAAGGGTTAACCTTTAACAATTCCAATGCTAAATATTCAAAATGGAATAGTCCATCAATAGTTCACCGTAGAGTCCATTCAGTGTGAAAGGGCTTAATTTTGAAGAGGTTTCAGAATCACAAACAGTACAGACCCTGATTAGAGGGCTCCTCTACTAGGATCCCTCTAATCTGGGTTTACAAAGTTTGCAAATACCATTATGCTCGTTTCCCATTACCTCATAGGCTATTTTTAGATACAACCACTTTGTATAAATCAACCGAAAAGGAGCATTAACTAGAGAAAAGGACATTTTTAGAATTTTGTAGTTTGAAACCAGTGTAATAGATTGAGCATTTGCTCCTATAGGAGCAAATGCTCTATTTTTCACAATTGTTTCACAAAGTGACTTTAAAAGAGTCGTCAAAAGTCGTCAGTATGAGGGAATGGGTTAAACAAAAGTTATTAGTGTGTTGTTCTCCAACAGGGTCAGATTCTTGATAAGCTTTTGAAAGCTGGTATGATCTACTGTAGATAAATTTTGTTATACATTTACTAGCAATTGTCCAAATATATGTATTTATTGTTTTTATATTTTATGTATTTTTGTGATGAATATTGTACAGAAAATTGTGTAAGTAATCAAATATGATAAATTAGTCAAGTGACATGGGGTCTCATCCGGAGCCAAACTATTTGATACTATGAGTGTGACTATTTGATACTATGCTATGAGTGTGACTATTTGATACTATGAGTGTGACTATTTGATACTATGAGTGTGCCCCTATTTGATACTATGAGTGTGACTATTTGATAATATGAGTGTGACTATTTGATACTATGGGTGTGACTATTTGATACTGTGAGTGTGACTATTTGATACTTTGAGTGTGACTATTTGATACTGTGAGTGTGACTATTTGATATTATGAGTGTGACTATTTGATACTATGTGTGTGACTATTTGATACTTTGAGTGTGACTATTTGATACTGTGAGTGTGACTATTTGATACTATGAGTGTGACTATTTTATACTATGAGTGTGACTATTTATTTGATACTGTGAGTGTGACTATTTGATACCCTGAGTGTGACTATTTGATACTGTGAGTGTGACTATTTGATGCTATGAGTGTGACTATTTGATAGTATGAGTGTGACTATTTGATACTATGAGTGTGACTATTTGATACTCTGAGTGTGACTATTTGATACTATGAGTGTGACTATTTGATAGTATGAGTGTGACTATTTGATACTCTGAGTGTGACTTTTTGATACTGTGAGTGTGACTATTTGATACTATGATTGTGACTATTTGATACTATGAGTGTGACTATGGATGTTATTCGTACTAGTATTGGTATTTATTTGGGTTGTGTTTTAGTTTCGTAACTCCTCGGCATAGGCCGATAATATTTTGTTTTATCACACAATCTGCCTTGTCGGAGTGCCATAACAGTGCGCCGTAAATCGCAGAAAAGCACTAGGCATTTTTTATGCAAATAAGCAATCGTTAGCCAATCATAGCGCTCATTTAAAAGCGTTAGCCAATCGTAGCGCTCCATGTGAGTCGTCCGTTGTATTACTACTCTGTTCTAAGTTATGGCCGAAACAGCTGTCAGTTATAGCCTGTTTCATTTTCTATGGGATTTTAAGGCTTATGTGATAAAAAGAATCTTACATTCGTAGTTCATTACAAATTGCTTTCATGAAACTGGTATACAGTACTATAATGTATATGACACGCGCTAAAGCTCGTGTCATATTATTATGATAAACTCGTTTAATAAAAACAATTTGTAACGAACACTCATGTAAGATCCTCTATATACAATAAAAATCAAAACTGTTTAATTTCAACAGGGATATAAGATAAGATCTTCAGAATAATAATTGAACATAACACATACCTCGTTTCATTGAAAATATGTGTTTAATGTCGAGACAATCACTTTAAAACTGTATTTCGACTTGTTTTGCACTGAGCCCTTCTGTACGGACTTTCAGCAGTACTGAAGTTAGAGTTACAATGTAGTATGTTTGTTCTTCCAACACTAAAAGGTACCACTATGATAACCGGGCTAACACAATGCAGATTGACGGCTGTTATATCACTGCTTTGTTGTAATGTTACAAGATAAACCTCCATCCACCAGGTTTACTGTTCCAGTTACCATGGCAGCGTAGTCACTAAGCAAGTACATCACCGGCCCAACAACGTTTTCAATTTCACACAGTTTCGCCATAGGCATTCTTTCAGTATGAAGTTTTTCCAAATGTCCAGCTTCGTCCAAAGACTTCATCATTTCGGTTCTTACACCAGTTGGATTTACAGAATTGACCCGGATATTGTGAGGTCCAAGTTCAAGGGCAAACTGTTTTGTTACCATGTCAACTCCAGCCTTTGATACATCGTAGCCTAAGCAATTGGGAAATGCCCTGGTTGAACCGTGACTTGCAATATTAACAATAGATCCGCCCTTCCCGGCATCGACCATCTTCTTCCCAATTACCTGAATGCAATTGATCACAGCAAGTAAATTGATATCAATGTACTTATCAAGTTCCTCTTTCGAATGATCAAGCACTGACCGAAAACCGAGATGCACACCAGCATTATTCACCAAAAAGTCCAGAACATCCAGTTTTTCTAGGGTGGACCTAGTTTCATCCCAGTTCGATAGATCCTGAACAAGTTTGACAACATTCGGATTGTCAGCGACAAGAGTATCCAGCGACTCTTCATTGCAGTCAAGGGCATAAACCCTACACCCAGCCTTCGCCATTCCCAGGGCGATGCCACGGCCGATTCCTCTCCCTGCCCCTGTAACCAGTCCTTTTTTCCCCGCAAAGTTGAACGCCATCTTTTTTGGTGTATCCGTCTAGTGCGACTGTTGAATGCAAAATGACAACCAGGAAACAATATGTATACGGTAGACACGGTCTTAAGCGACCATCAACAGGATGTGTAATACTGTCTGTTAGGCAGGTGGTAGCTTGATGCAGGTCAAAGGTAATGCAGAAAGGAGCTTTCTGCATTACTTTGCTCTGCATTAAGCAACCCCCTGCTTTTTAAAGAATCCTATGTTCAATAAATGAATGGCCGTTTAAGAGAGTTTCTACTGCATTCAATGTGTTCAGCTGTGCGTCTAGCGAGCATGCACCGATGTATGTTATCTCACGTGTTTATAGATAAAGTGCACGGTGTGGACAGCAGTATGAATCATTAACCATTCTAACTGTCGTCTGCAAACCAGTTTTGTTAAATAATTCGGTAAAATAAAGAAATAAGATAAATAAATGCAAATTTCAAAGGAATAAAGCACATAAATAGAATAGAGTTTGAGACAAAAAGTGAAGTCCCTGATCAGACGCCCCCTTGAAAAGGCGGCGTCTGATCTGGGACTGCACTATTTGTCGTTGTGCATGTATGCGACATCGGCGGTGAAAGGGTTAAAGTTATATACTGTTACATATCTGTTATCTGTGTATCTAACATCCACATAGCTTTAAAAAAATATATAAATGTTATAAAACTCGATGCGTCTGCATTGAATGGAGTGTTTCATTTCAATATGCATATGCCTATTAAGATTGTTATCAGTGGTATGAGTAAAATTTAGATTTATGGCGATTTACTTTAATGACTTAACCCTTTCCCTGTTCTAGATTTATTCTAAATTTAAACACCTACTGAATATTCATGGACAAAATAGTTACATGTGTGTATAATGAAATATGGAAGGTGGAATATTGCATACATTTTAGAAAGCAAAGAAACAGATCTATCAAATTCTATTAGCAAACAGAGCAGACCCTGATCAGACAGCTCCTCAAGGAGCCGCCTGATCTGGATCTACTCTGTTTGCATGTGCGTGAACATGATTGCAGAGAGCCAATTATTAAACTAACACGTGACAAACAGCGCAGACATCACAACCATATATTCCATTATTCTGGTCATTTGTTTTCGTTTTGTGTATAAAACTATAAAGTAGTGCCTGTCTTAAGCCTTTCTCTGTTCTATATTCATGTAAAAAATGACGTCATGAATATTCATTAGCTGAAGTTTTCTAATGGCATACATACACTTGATTTTTGGTAATTGTAGAAACTATAGAGTTGGATCTATTATATTTTCATACGCAAACAGAGCAGACCCTGGTCAGACGTCTGATCTGGGTCTACACTGTTTGCAAATGCGTGAAAAAGCGTTAGTATGAGGGAAAGGGTTAAGCGGTCATTCATTTATTGAATGTAGGAGTATCAAAATGCATGTGGTCCCTTAATGCAGGTCAAAAGTAATGCAGAAAGCTCCTATAGGAGCTTCCTGCATTACTTTTGACATGCATTAAGCGACCATCTGCCTTACAGACCCATAATTTGAGCTCTTATTATTGATAACCGCTTTAGACTGATTCTACTGTAGTCTTCTGTTTACATTTGCTATTTGCTTAGATACCACATAGCAACACTTAACCCTTTCCCTGCTACGCACGTGCTGACTGGTATACTGCAAGCAGCTTAAAAATGTTCGTTAAAATCACAACAACCAACATAAGGTCTAATTCTTGGTCTTAAAGGTAGGTACATGTAGTAGCTTATTGCAGGACACCAGCTATGCAGAGAGCTCCTATAGGCTTTTTCTGCATTGCTTTCGTTTTTGAATAAGCAAGCACGCTTTTAACACATTCCTTGCTAGTGACGCATTTTGGAGCATCTATAGAATTCACAGTTTGAAACCATTGTGATAAATAAAGCATTCGCTCCTATGGAGCAAATGCTTTATTTATCACAGTGGTTTCAAAACTACGCAGTTCTAAAATTCTCCTTTTCTATAGTTAATGCTCCTTTTCGGTAGATTAATTCAAAGAGGTTGGGTCTAAAAATAGCCTAGGAGAGAGATAGTTAAATACAGTAAAATCCCTCTAACGCGACCACCTAAAAGATGTATAATTCTGGGTGCTAGATGCAGGTGATAGCTTAATGCAGGGCAAAAGTAGAGCTTTCTGCATTATTTTTGTTCTGCATTAAGCAACCACCTGCTTATAATGACAGCTATGGTTATTCTTTAAGAAGTCCTACTGTACATCTATGTTTATTCATAAAGGGATTTTACTATAGTTAACAACGTTTTTGCGCAATTGATTGATGGTAGAAATTTGTACAAAGTGTACATAGTATATTTCCCCTCCTCACATTTTAAACTCTTTTCCTGTTGAATATTCGTGTAAAAAATAATGACATCACGAATATTGCTGAAATTTTATAATGGGCATATGCACATTCTTGGTTTTCTTGGTTTTGGTAGAAAGTGTAGTCAGATCTTTTATAATTTCATAAGCAAACAGAGCAGATCCTAATCAGACGACTCCTACAGGAGCCGCCTAATATGGGTCTACTCTTTTTGCAAATGCGTGAAAATGCGTTTACAAGAAAGAAAGGGTTAAAATAAACCAAATAACTGTCAATAGTATACACGTGTTAAACCTTTATTGAACTCATATAAGGTTTGGAACACACGGCCCGGTTTGAAAATTGACACGTAAAATATCTGAATAATTGCTTTTTCGGCTTTTCACCAATATTGGTAGATCTGCTCATTGAAATTGCAATTGTATATAATTCTAATAAGTAAAAACACAACATGTGTTGGCTAAGAAACAACAACTTTGGACTGAGACTCACATCATGACGTTTAGCATTCTATAAGAGACCGTGATAAATACAGTAAAATCTCTCTAAGCCGGATGTTAAACTTAGCATAAATATCGGTCTTGGAAACAGGTGGCAGCTAAATGCAGGATGAAATTCATGTAGAAAGCTCCTCTACATGACTTTCACCCTACATTAAGCATCCACCTGCATAAAAGTATATACATTCTGCTCTCCTAGTGTTCCGGTTTAGAGAGATTTACTGTATTATAAACATTTTTAATCCTGATGAAAATGAATAGATTAATCAAAGTTAGAAAAAATAAATTATTACGACGAGATATTAATAGTTCCTATCCATGTAAGACATAGATTTCTTTGAAAGGAAATCCAACAGTGTTACCAGTACCTTATATCGAAGGTGGAGCAGCGCGAAACCATGGCAACTCTTCCAACACTAAAAACACTTAAACTGTCGACAGTGTTATATTTGTGTATTTTTTTTTATAGTTCTAGTCCATATGTAGAAACAACAGGTTCCGCAGTCAATTAATTAACGAAACAGAGTTCTGTTTAACCCTCTCCTCCATAAATACTCATTTCTATGCCTCTGTGATAGTCACTTCTTGAAACCATTGTGACAAATAGAGCATTTGTTCCTATAGGACCAAATGATCTATTTATCACAATGGTTTCAAACTACAAAATTCTAAAAATGTCATTTTCTCTAGTTAATGCTCCTTTTCAGTAGATTTATTCAAAGAGGTTGGATCTAAAAATAACCTATGAAGGAATGGGTTAAACGCTCTTTACCATAGCAAGTCTCAGCATCAAGCGACTTATACAAGGATACAACATTTAGTATATAATACAGTAACAGTAATTCTTATTTAGTACATTTCAACCTCCAACGCAGTTATCTCCCCTTATCGCTACGCTGAAGAGACCGCACGTAGTGACAAGGGAGATCACTGTGAGGAGTTTGAGTACAGTTTACCTATACTCTGCAGTTTATACAGAGTAGCATCCCTTACTTTGAAGTCTATTTTGTAGCAATAAGCGACCATAAAAAGAGGTAGCTTAATGCATGTCAAAAGTAATGCATAAAGCTCCTATTGGAGTTTTCTCCATATACATTTGCCATTAAGTAACAACCTGCTTTTTGATGACTCGTGTGTCCAATCAACTTATGTGTCCATTAAATATATTTCATTACTTTTGACATGCATTAAGCTGCCACAGGTATTTCTAAATATGCGCAGTGATACATTATCATAGAATAGTTCTATATTAAGTAAATTTTGGAATATACCGAACTGTTACTTCGAGTTGTGCGGATGTTCGAGTTATCTGTGTTCGAGATATCGAAGTTCAGCTTATGTTTGTTCTTCCAACAATTAAAGGCGCCAATGTGTTGGCCAGTCTAACACGCGACAGGCGAACGGTTGTAATATCACTGCTTTGTTGTAATGTTACAAGCTAAACCTCCATCCACCAGGTTTACTGTTCCCGTTACCATGGCAGCGTAGTCGCTAAGCAAGTACATTACCGGCCCAACAACGTGTTCAATTTCACATAGTTTCCCCATTGGTGTTCTTTCGGTATGAAGTTTTTCAAAATGCCCATCTTTGTCCAAAGACTTCATCATATCGGTCCTTACCAAATTTGGATTGACTGAATTGACTCGGATATTGTGAGGTCCAAGTTCAAGGGCAAACTGTTTGGTTACCATGTCAACACCAGCTTTTGATACACAGTATCCCAGACAATTTGGAAATGCCCTGGTTGCAGCTTGGCTTGCAATATTCACAATAGATCCGCCTTTCCCGGCATCGACCATCTTCTTCCCGATCACCTGAATGCAATTGATCCCAGCAAGTACATTGATAGCCATGTATTTATCAAGTTGCTCTTTCGAATGATCAAAAACTGACCGTAAACCAAGATGCACGCCTGCGTTATTCACCAAGAAGTCTAGAACTTCCAACTTTTCTAGAGTGGACTTAGTTTCATCCCAGTTCGACAGATCCTGAACAATTTTCACAACATTCGGATTGTCAGCGACAAGAGTATCCAGCGACTCTTCATTGCAATCGAGAGCATAAACCTTACACCCAGCCTTCGCCATTCCCAGGGCGATATCACGGCCGATTCCTCTCCCTGCCCCTGTAACCAGTCCTTTTTTCCCCGCAAAGTTGAACGCCATCTTGTTGGTGTCTCTATTTCGTGCGAATGTTTAACAGCGAAGCGTGATCGACTGTGTGTATACATTGTACTACAGGACCTGTCTTAAGCGGCCATCAAAAGGGTGTCTAATAGCGTGTATGTTAGGCAGGTAGTAGATTAATGCAAGTAAAAAGAAAATGCAGAAATCTCTTGTAGGAGCTTTCTACTTTACTTTTTGCAACCACCTGCGTTTTAAGAATCATGCGTTCAATAAATGAACCGTCGCTTGAGTCAGAGTCTACTGTGTTCATGTATATTGTTTGTAGCCTTGCCTCAACCGATGTCTGTAATCTCACTATCAAATATATACTCAACCATGGTATGGCGTTAACCCTTTCGGCGCCAAATTTCCAGTTGTCGTCTGCATTCAAAGTTTGTTAAATCATTCAGTAAAATAAGGAAATGAGATAAATAAATGCAAATTTCAAAGGAATAAAGCACATATATAGAACTAGAGATTGAGACAAATAGTGAAGTCCCTGATCAGACGCCGCCTTGAAAAGGCGGCGTGTGATCTGGGACTGCACTATTTGTCGTGGTGCATTTACGCGACTGTGGCGGTGAAAGGGTTAAACATAACCGTTTCAATGCTAAGTTTTCAAGGCGGAATAACCCATTAGTAATTAGCTACAGAGCCCATTCAGTATTAGAGGTTTAAACTCGCCAGATAATTTTGAACGTCTTACAGTGCAGCGCTGATCAGAGGGTTCATCTAGTAGACCTCTGATTTGGGTCTACATTGTGTGCAAATGCTAGTGCATGTGTGTCAAAAGGTTAAGCGGGGTCAAGGCAATAGGTCGGTAAAGGTAAACACCCTATCACCTGGTCACGGTTTCACGAAACAGGTCAAGTAGTAACCAACTGAGCATATCCCCCCTCCGAATTTAACCCGTTTGCTCCCAGTGGACTCTTCCATGCTTATACATTGAATTAGTCTATCTTTTATCTAAGGTATGTCTGGTCTAAATTTCATTTTGTTTTATATTGAATTTCCTATCAGCAAACAGTGTAGACCCTGATCAGAGGCCGCATTATGCGGCGTCTGATCAGAGTCTACACTGTTTTTACGTTCCATATATGGGCTCGTGGGAGCAAATGGGTTAAAACAGAACATATTTATATATAGCTTTAATGTGTACCACTTCAACTTTCAGTCAATATTTATTTTTTATTAATGAATATGTGAACATAAGTGTTGAACATGTTGACAACTAGTTTTCCCCGTTAACCCATTACCTCATTGGCTATTTTTAGATCCAACCTCTTTGAATAAATCTACCGAAAAGGAGCATTAACTAGAGAAAAGGAAAAAATTAGAATTTTGTAGTTTGAAACCATTGTGATAAATAGAGCATTTGCTCCTATAGGAGCAAATGCTCTATTTATCACAATGGTTCCACAAAGTGACTTTTACAGAGTGGTCAAAAGTAGTCAATATGAGGGAATGGGTTAATGTGTTGATGTTCATATCTGTTAAAATATTTATTGAATTACATTTCTCATATAACCCTTTACTCCATAAATACGCGTTTCTACGTCTTTGCAAACAGAGAAGATCCAGATCAGACAAGCTCCTGTAGGAACCGCCTCATCTGGATCTGCTGTTCGCTTATGGCCTACTATAGATCTAGTTCTACATTATTTTGTCTTGGTTAAATATTTGTGTGTCCATGTGTTATTTTTTAATTACAGCTAATTAATAGGCATTGTGTCATTTCTTCTTACATGAATAACCATGGAGAAAGGAGTTACCAACATCTTTTATACGAAAATGTTCATTGTCGCCAATATACAGCAACTGATATAACTTTTAGGTCTAAATTCCTGTACAACAAAATCTAGTGTCAGACCTGTCAGTTATGCCTGACCCTCTAATAGGAAACAATGATAAAATGGATAAGAGTTAGATTATGTAGACGACACATGATCATGGTTATTAATTTTTCAAGACAATTACAAGTGAAAACAGAAAATGCATTGCATGTGGTTACAGGTTTAATGTGAGTGCTACATGATTTCTGCTGTAAAACGAGAGTTTAAAATGTGACAGTTCACAATATGATGATACATGCATGTATACTAATGAAATTGTATGAACGTTTTGGTATGAACTTATCATTATTAACACACACTGAGAACAGTATCAGTGATCTGGTTCATAACAGTTAACTGTGAAGAGACAGAGATTTTTCTTAAAATGGGCATATGTTTTGTTGCAGTCTCTTATCAGTATTTGTCAACAGCAATTAAAACCTCCATCATTCTGTCTTTTTTTCTGGAGAATATTATCTAAATGGTGTAGAGTTGTAAGGATTTACCTATTAGTAAGGTTAATTGGCGACAAGTGTGATATTGTACGGTCATGTCCGTCGCTTTCGCGACGGACATATAAGACCGTACAATATCCCACACATAGTTATACACCAGAGTAAGAAATAATCTCTTGTAGGAGCTTTCTGCAATACTTTCCCCCATGCGTGGTATACTGTACATCTACGAGTATTTGAATGAAATGTTAGCAACGTGTAAGATATAAATAGATTACCCCTGCTGCAGAATATTCAACTTACACATTAGCACTTTCCGTGTTCTATGATTACATGTGTTTCAAATTTCAATACCTACTGAAAATTCATGGATGAAATAGGCATAACAAAATATGGAAGGAGGGGCATTGTAGCAATTTTAGAGAGTAAATGAACAGATTTTTCAAATTCTATTTGCAAATATATAGAGCTGACCCGGAGCCTTCATTTTCTAAACGTATTATAAATAGGATTTGGATTCATATGGCTTTCCTATAGTTTATTGGGTTGGCTACACCTGCAATGATCACATTCCCTCATATGCTATTTTTAGAGTGAGTGAGTGAGTTCGGTTTAACGACACCGCGACACAAAGAACTATTGTTAGACCCAACCTCTTTAACCCTTTCCCTGTTCTGTATTTAGGCCAAATTTCAATACCTACTGAATATTCATTAACAAAATAGTTATAAAGAAATATGGAAGGTGGAACATTGTAGACATTTTAGAAAGTAAAGAAATAGATCTATCAAATTTTATTAGCAAACAGAACAGACCCTGATCAGACGGCTCCTCTAGGAGCCGTCTGATCTGGGTCTACTCTGTTTGCAAATGCGTGAAAACACGTTTATATGAAGGAAAGGGTTAAATAAATCTACTGAAAAGGAGCATTTACTAGAGAAAAGGAAAATATTATAAATGCGTAGTTTGGAAAACATTGTGATAAACAGAGCATTTGCTCCATAGGAGCAAATGTTCTATTTATCACAATGATATTTTTGGAAAAAAAAAGATTTTCACAGAGGCGTCAAAATGCGTCAATAGGAGAGAATGGGTTTTACATAATATTCGACAATATCGTTATCCTTGCTAATACCCAGGACACATCCTGAGCTCACGATACGAGGACAGAACATTAAAAACAATACAATGCAAAATCTTAGACTAAGCTCAGAGCTTTAACCTTTTCCTCCATAGGCTATTTTAGACCCAACCTCTTTGAATGAATCTACCCAAAAGGAGCATTTACTAGAGAAATGTAAAATTTTAGAATTTTGTAGTTTGAAACCATTGTGATAGACAGAGCATTTGCTCCTATTGGAGCAAATGCTTTATTCATTACAATGGTTTCAAGAAGTGATTATTACAGATGCGTGAAAATGCGTATTTATGGAGGAAAGGGTTAACCTTTAACAATTCCAATGCTAAATATTCAAAATGGAATAGTCCATCAATAGTTCACCGTAGAGTCCATTCAGTGTGAAAGGGCTTAATTTTGAAGAGGTTTCAGAATCACAAACAGTACAGACCCTGATTAGAGGACTCCTCTACTAGGATCCCTCTAATCTGGGTTTACAAAGTTTGCAAATACCATTGTGCTCGTTTCCCATTACCTCATAGGCTATTTTTAGATACAACCACTTTGTATAAATCAACCGAAAAAGAGCATTAACTAGAGAAAAGGACATTTTTTAGAATTTTGTAGTTTGAAACCAGTGTGATAGATTGAGCATTTGCTCCTATAGGAGCAAATGCTCTATTTATCACAATTGTTTCACAAAGTGACTTTAAAAGAGTCGTCAAAAGTCGTCAGTATGAGGGAATGGGTTAAACAAAAGTTATTAGTGTGTTGTTCTCCAACAGGGTCAGATTCTTGATAAGCTTTTGAAAGCTGGTATGATCTACTGTCGACAAATTTTGTTATACATTTACTAGCAATTGTCCAAATATATGTATTTGTTAATTTTTATATTTTATGTATTTTTGTGATGAATATTGTACAGAAAATTGTGTAAGTAATCAAATATGATAAATTAGTCAAGTGACATGGGGTCTCATCAGGAGCCAAACTATTTGATACTATGAGTGTGACTATTTGATACTATGAGTGTGACTATTTGATACTATGAGTGTGCCTATTTGATACTATGAGTGTGACTATTTGATATTATGAGTGTGACTATTTGATACTATGAGTGTGACTATTTGATACTGTGAGTGTGACTATTTGATACTTTGAGTGTGACTATTTGATACTGTGAGTGTGACTATTTGATACTATGAGTGTGGACTATTTGATACTATGTGTGTGACTATTTGATACTGTGAGTGACTATTTGATACTCTGAGTGTGACTATTTGATACTATGAGTGTGACTATTTTATACTATGAGTGTGACTATTTATTTGATACTGTGAGTGTGACTATTTGATACTGTGAGTGTGACTATTTGATACTGTGAGTGTGACTATTTGATACTGTGAGTATGACTATTTGATACTATGAGTGTGACTATTTGATACTATGAGTGTGACTATTTGATAGTATGAGTGTGACTATTTGATACTATGAGTGTGACTATTTGATACTCTGAGTGTGACTATTTGATACTCTGAGTGTGACTATTTGATACTATGAGTGTGGCTATTTGATACTATGAGTGTGACTATTTGATACTATGAGTGTGACTATTTGATACTCTGAGTGTGACTATTTGATACTCTGAGTGAGACTATTTGATACTATGAGTGTGACTTTTTGATACTCTGAGTGTGACTATTTGATACTTTGAGTGTGACTATTTGATACTATGAGTGTGACTATGGATGTTATTCGTACTAGTATTGGTATTTATTTGGGTTGTGTTTTAGTTTCGTAACTCCTCGGCATAGGCCGATAATATTTTGTTTTATCACACAATCTGCCTTGTCGGAGTGCCATAACAGAGTGCCGTAAATCGCAGAAAAGCACTAGGCATTTTTTTTATGCAAATAAGTAATCGTTAGCCAATCATAGCGCTCATTTAAAAGCGTTAGCCAATCGTAGCGCTCCATGTGAGTCGTCCGTTGTATTACTACTCTAAGTAATGGCCGAAACAGCTGTCAGTTATAGCCTGTTTCATTTTCTATGGGAATTTAAGGCTTATGTGATAAAAAGAATCTTACATTGTAGTTCATTACAAATTGTTTTCATGAAACTGGTATACTATAATGTATATGACACTCGCTAAAGCTCGTGTCATATTATTATGATAAACTCGATTAATAAAAACAATTTGTAACGAACACTCATGTAAGATCCTCTATATACAATAAAAATCAAAACTGTTTAATTTCAACAGGGATATAAGATAAGATCTTCAGAATAATAATTGAACATAACACATACCTCGTTTCATTGAAAATATGTGTTTAATGTCGATACAATCACTTTAAAACTGTACTTCGACTTGTTTTGCACTGAGCCCTTCTGTACGGACTTTCAGCAGTACTGAAGTTAGAGTTAGTATGTTTGTTCTTCCAACACTAAAAGGCACCATTATGATAACCAGGCTAACACAATGCAGATTGACGGCTGTTATATCACTGCTTTGTTGTAATGTTACAAGATAAACCCCCATCCACCAGGTTTACTGTTCCAGTTACCATGGCAGCGTAGTCACTAAGCAAGTACATCACCGGCCCAACAACGTTTTCAATTTCACACAGTTTCGCCATAGGCATTCGTTCAGTATGAAGTTTTTCAAATTGTCCATCTTCGTCCAAAAACTTCATCATTTCGGTTCTTACACCAGTTGGATTTACAGAATTGACCCGGATATTGTGAGGTCCAAGTTCAAGGGCAAACTGTTTGGTTACCATGTCAACTCCAGCCTTTGATACATCGTAGCCTAAGCCATTGGGAAATGCCCTGGTTGAAGCATGGCTTGCAATATTCACAATAGATCCGCCTTTCCCGGCATCGACCATCTTCTTCCCAATTACCTGAATGCAATTGATCACAGCAAGTAAATTGATATCAATGTACTTATCAAGTTCCTCTTTCGAATGATCAAACACTGACCGAAAACCGAGATGCACGCCGGCGTTATTCACCAAGAAGTCTAGAACTTCCAACTTCTGTAGAGCAGACTTAGTTTCATCCCAATTCGACAGATCCTGAACAAGTTTGACAACATTCGGATTGTCAGCAACAAGAGCATCCAGCGACTCTTCATTGCAATCGAGAGCATAAACCTTACACCCAGCTTTCGCCATTCCCAGGGCGATGCCACGGCCGATTCCTCTCCCTGCCCCAGTAACCAGTCCCTTTTTCCCCGCAAAGTTGAACGCCATCTTTTTTGGTGTATCCGTCTAGTGCGACTGTTGAATGCAAAATGACAACCTGGAAACAATATGTATACAATAGACACTATCTTAAGCGACCATCAACAGGTGTAATACTGTCTGTTAGGTAGGTGGTAGCTTGATGCAGGTAAAAGGTAATGCAGAAAGGAGCTTTTTGCATTACTATGCTCTGCATTAAGCAACCCCCTGCTTTTTAAAGAATCCTATGTTCAATATATGAATGGCCGTTTAAGAAAGTTTCTACCGTATTCAATGTGTGTAGCCGTGCGTCTAGTGAGCATCCACCGATAACTGTTATCTCATATTGCATAACCCCGTCCTTCACATAAACGCCTTTTCACGCCTTTGCAACTTGAGAAGACCAAGATCAGACGGTTCCCATGGGAGCCGCATGAACAGGGCTGGCTTTGTTTGCTTATACATCTTGTCACTCTGTCTGAATGCATGTCTGTCTCTTTCAGTTGTTGTCTCTTTTTGTCCCCCTCTTTCTTTCGTGTCATTATCTTTCTTTCTCTCTTTCCTCTCCCTCTATCTCTCTCGCACTATCACAGGCATACTTACCACTATTCCACCCATCTATCCATCAGCCCAGCACTTTCTCTTCCTCCTGCCTTTTTCTCTCTATCCCCAACCCAGTCTCTCTCTAACCTCGATCCACGTATCCACCAGTCCATCAAACCACCGTCTATCTTCTCCTCTCTCATTTTCTCTCTTTGCCATCTGCCCTCTCTCTTCCTCATCTCTCACTCTTTTTCTGTTTCTTACCCCCCTCTCTTAATTTTCTCTCACTATCTCCCCATTCTATTTCTCTTTGTGTCTCCCTTTCTATGTCTGTTTATCTGTATGTCTGTCTCTCTGTGTGTCTATCTGTCCCTCTCTCTCCGTGTCTCTCTCCATGTCCCTGTTTTGCTCTCTCTCTCTCTCTTTCTCTCTCTCTCAATTTCTTTCTCTCTCCGCGACCTCCTCTCTAGTTCTCCCCTCTCTCATTTTCTCTCTCTCTCATATCTCCTTTCTGTCTTTCTCTCTCTCTCTATCCCTGGTCTACTTACGGACCAGTCAACTCACCCTTTCGATTTGTCGCTCTTTCTTTCTGATTGTTTCTCACGTTCTCCTCTCTCTTTGCTCTGCCTCTGTCTGCCTCTTTGTGTGTCTATCGCTTCCCTCTTTGCTCTCTATTTCTGCTCTCCCTCTTTTCAACACTTTTTCTCTCTTTCTCTCTCTCTTCAATCTATCTCTCTCGCCCGACCCACCTACCTTCATTATATCCATCAGTATATATATATATTTTAAGTTTTTAAGTTATTAATTAAAGATTTTAAAGCCATATAACATTTAGTTTTTTTTAATATATATATATAGCCTTTCCGGTTGTATTCTATAGCCAGTCTCACCTTAACTCCCCCTCCCTCACTTTCCTATCCCTCCACCATTCACTACCTGACTCACCTACCCGCCAATCCATCTTTCTCTCTGCTCTTTCTTTTTCTGCCTCTCTATTCCCCTTTCTCTCTCAATTTCTTTCTCTCTCTCCGATCTACTGTATCCTTTCTCTCTTCTATACATGTACATTTCTCTCTCTCTCTCATCCCCGCCCCACCTACCACCATCCCATCTATCAGTCTATCTTTCTCTGTCTGTGTGTGTGTGTGTGTGTGTGTATATGTGTGTGTGCCTATCTATCTCACCCACTTCTCCTCCCTCATTTCCCCATCCCGCCATATCTCTCTATCCTTGACCAACTTACAATAAGGACCATTTTTCTCTCTTGGCCCTCCCTTTCTTTCTGTCTTTCCCTCGTGCTTTACTCTCTCTCCCCATTGCTTTCTCTATCCCCGACATTTTCTCTCGCTGTCCCTCCTCTGCCATTCTTCATATTCCCCTTTCTACTCTATATGTCTGTGTTTGTTTATTCCCCTCTCTATCTCTCCTCTCTCTGTCTCTCTTTCTTCTCTGTATCTGTCTTCCCTCCCCCTCTCTCTCTCCGATCCCTCTCGATATCTTTTTTCTCTCTAACAGTCTCTCTTCTCTCTATTTCGATATCCCCTCCCTCTCTCTCTCTCTCTCTCTCTCTCTCTCTCTCTCTCTCCCTCTCTATGTCTCCCTATCCCTGGCCCACTTACTCACCATTCATCCTATTTTTCTCACCTACCTCTCTTGTCACTCTCTTTCCCCTCTCTATTTCTCCTCCATCTCTCATCCCTTTCCTCTATGTGTCTCCCTGTTTATGCCTGTCTATCTGCATGTGTGTGTGTGCGTGCGTGCGTGCGCACGCGTGCGTGCGTGCGTGCGTGCGTGCGTGTGTGTGTTAGTGAATTTACAAATAACATTCATATAGTTTATGTAAATCAATCTATAAACTATTAAATGAAAACACATTCATGAATATTCTTCAGGTCAAGGGTTAACATAACTATGACCTTTTAGAAATGGTCAACACAGTTACTGGATCTGTAACATGTTATCGTTACCATCCGGATCAGATGGCGATTTAAATTCACAGCCACATGCTTTCCAAAACACACCTGTTTATAAATAAAGTGTACGGTATAGACAGGTTCTATGGTATATCAGTATGGATCAGTAAAGTTATAGACACTTCCATATTGGTTATATTTGTAAAACCCCTCTAATGCGACCACTTAATGAGTTAACATGAGTGTCTATATAAGCAGGTGGTGGCTTAATGCAGGACAAAAGTAATGCAGAAAGCTCCTCTAGGAGCTTTCTGCATTACTTTTGTCCTGCATTAAGCTACCACCCACATCTACTTCTCAGAAGTATACCTCTTTAAGATGGTCGCATTAGAGGGGTTGTACTATACCCGTATCTAACATCCACGTGGATTTAAAAAGTACATACATGTAATAAGACTCGGTGAGTCTGTATTGAATTGAGTGTTTCATTGCAATATGCATATGCCTAACTATTAAGATTGTTATCAGTGGCATCATTAAAACTAAGGTTTATTGTGCGTTACTTTAATGACTTAATAGTCAAACTCGGACTGTGCTTTTGTAGATTTTCGTAAGGCTTTTGATATAATGTACTGGGACGGAATGTGGTATAAGCTTATAAAATACGATACCTCCTAAAAGATGGTAAAAATGTCCCAGGCAATATACGATAGTGTAAAATCATGTGTCAAAGTAAACGATGCAAGCACCGATTACTTTGACAAGCATGCTGGGATAAGCAGTGTGAGCCTCTGTCGCCCCTCTTATTAATATTTTCATCAATGATATGTATAATTATCTTTTGATGAAGCAGCGGATATGTTTACTGTTAGCGACTTGAAATATTCCCACACAGCCATGGTTCCACAGCACAAAGATTCTGTAGCCATGGCTCAGTTATAGTCTTCTGCTCCCATGCATGTACAGTGCTCCCTCTCTATAACGACACCCTTTGGGATACAAAGATTGTGTGTGTTGTTCAGAGGGAGTTGTTATAAGGAGGGAAAATCAAACATAACTAGCTTGTTTGCAGATCCCCAGATAAGGTGCATTTCGAGAACTAAAACCGTTATGCCTCAATCAAACCCTATGTTGTGACCACTCTTTAGAATCGTCGCAAAGTGACGATTCTAAAGAGTGGTCACAACATAGGGTTTGATTAAGGCATAAAGAAAATACGACGGAAAAAGGTTGTTTCTGGAGCCTTGTTGCTTCGGAAACAGTGACATGCGTTGTTGTAAGGAGGGAATCGTTATTGAGAGGGCCGTTGTAGAGAGGGCGCACTGTACATGCATGTATCTGTGAATGCCAAAAGTTCTGGTTCAAGGCAGGGCCGATCCATTTGCTGAAGTAGAAGCAGGACAGTGAGTATGTGTGAAGTTTCAATCAAATTGCATGAGCCATATAAAAGTAATCGTTGGGACAAGAAGGTGTGAAAAAATGTACAAGGGGCAATAACTCCAATATTATTGAAGCCAGAGTTATGGAACTTGTGCAGGACACTTTCTTCTATCATGCTCTTTCAATAAATGAAACGTCATTCAAATAGCATTAAAAGAACTGGAGTTATTGATCGGACAAAAATCGGGACAAGAAGGTGTGAAAAAATGTACAAAGGGCAATAACTCAAAAAATATTGAAGCCAGAGTTATGGCTCTTGTACATGACATTTTCTCACACCATGCTCTTTCGATGTATCAAGTTTCAATCAAATGGCATGATCCATAGAGGAGTTATCGTCCGGACAATAAAGTGTGACGGACAGACGGACAGACAGAAAGACAGACAGACAACTCTTACAAAAACAACATGTCTCCCCAATTTAAATATGGGGGAAACATAATTCTATAGATCTGTTTCCCGCTGGCCTAATACATTTCTTTTGATATATAAAGCATGCCTATATTCACAAGAAAATTCAAAAGAATAGTCGGTCTACCTCCAATTGTACGATCATTGACCACATAATTATACTCAAATGTTTATTTTTTTATAAAATGATGAACCAAATTCTAGTGCAACTGAACCCGTCGACTGAATAACGCAGTAAAATTGCTGTGTAGTGTGTACCCCACTGGTACCTCGAACAATAATGCGTTCATTTTATCGAATTCTGTGCGTTTTACACTTCTACTTAACATTTCAAATATATTCAATTTTTTTAAGAATACACAGTCCAAGTGAATCAATTGAAAGTAATGTGAAACGGTAACTAAAATTAAAACGATTCTTACCTGGACTATCGAGCAGCCCTATTTGTTTTAATCACGTGATACGTTGCATTTTTCCCGTGACGTCACAGTCTCTAAATTTAAACATACTTTCGTTTTCATCAAAATATAAAAAAGAAAACCTGTAATTAAACACGAAAGCTTACGTTTGAAACCTTTTTTTCAAGATCAGCTTCTTTCAAATGGATGGGCACTCTATCAGCAACAACAAAGCTATCATTTTTTCGATCTCAGGGCGTTCAGGGAGGGACTTTAAAGTGGGCTATATAATACTGCACTCAGTGTTTTGTGTAGCATATTCTCCCACTAGCTTGCAAAGAGCCAATTATAAAACCAACAAGTGACAAACAGCGCAGATATCACAACAATATATTCCACTTATTCTGTTTATTTGTTTTCGATGCGTGTATAAAACTATACAGTTGTACCTGTCTTAAGCCTTTCCCTGTTCTATATTCATGTAAAAAAAATGACGTCATGAATATTCATTAGCTGAAGTTTTCTAATGGCATACATACACTTGATTTTTTGGTAATTGTAGAAACTATAGAGTTGGATCTTTTGTAATTTCTTACGCAAACAGAGCAGACCCTGGTCAGACGTCTGATCTGGGTCTACACTGTTTGCAAATGCGTGAACAAGCGTTTGTATAAGGGAAAGGGTTAAGCGGTCATTCATTTATTGAATGTAGGAGTATCAAAATGCAGGTGGTCCCTTAATGCATGTCAAAAGTAATGCAGAAAGCTCCTACAGGAGCTTTCTGCATTACTTTTGACCTGCATTAAGCGACCACCTGCCTTACAGACCCATAATTAGAGCTCTTATTGATAACCGCTTTAGACTGATTCTACTCTTCTGTTTACATTTGCTGTTTGCTTAGATACCACATAACAACACTTAACCCTTTCCCTGCTAATCACGTACTGACTGGTACACTGCAAGCAGCTTGGACCCAAAAGTGGCGCCGAATAACTCGACGTCTCTTAAGAATCCAAACGGTTTGGCACCCGTCAATGGTGTCTGATTTTTTTTATCGAATCGAGAGTCAGTGAAATTTTTCGGCAAATCAGACATTGAGCAGACATTATTTTTTCAGCAAGAGAAGAGTTAACGGAGAATCTTAATGCTGTCCTGTCATTAAACTGTCGTCTGCTTCATTTTCCTTACATCCAATATTCCATTTCCTATATATTTCAGTTGTTTACATTTTGATTAATCAGATACTTATTACCTTAATCTAAACTGCCTTCATATTCTCTGCGAGATCGCATTTAAAGAAACAGAATTGAGGTTTAAACCGACCATGGCCTCTTAACTCTGTCGCTGCCAAATTTTGTCGTCTGCAAAAAATGTCGTCTGGTACAATTTTAATTTTTAAAAACTTTTCCTCATTTTGTTTTAAAAATCATAGTCACAGTAACAAACAGTTTGGATCCTATTGAGACGCCGATTTACTCGGCGTCTCATCTGGATCCAAACTGTTTGCATAGGTAATCACAGATGCGACACTGGCAGCGAAAGAGTTAATCCCACAACAAAAGTGTATTGAAAAATCCACGCATGGCAATTTATTATTAATGTGAATGTATTGTAGAACACAAATAAAATTTCCTCCACGCCTGAACCTTATATTGGATAAAAGACCTCGGTCGTCACCCGGATCTACAAACAATTTAAATTCTCAAGTGGAGAGTTGTGTAGAAGGAATAATACTTGGTTTTCATACAGCTGAAAGGTAATTTTTATTCTAATCGTTCACATGTTTTCCTTTTCCGATCAGATTCTATTATATTTCAATGATTTGTTAAAAGAGGAAACAACAAAGTGTATACAGAGGTCCATATAAGGTGAGTAAATTAAAACACTTTTTTAGAATAATTTTCTTATTTCTCCACCAAACCCTATGTTGTGACCACTCTTTAGAATCGTCTCTTCGAGACGATTCTAAAGAGTGGTCACAACATAGGGTTTGGTGGAGAAAGGACACTTTGAGCCTGTAAGCACACCCTGGGTCGTTACATGTATACTATCAACAGTATGTGGAATAAGACAAAGTAAATGTTTTATCAAGCCTTTACCTCATTAATATTTCTGTCTGAAATACTAACTTAACCCATTACTCCGCAATTACGCTTTTTACGCTATTGCAAACAGAGTAGACCCAGATCAGACGGCTCTTATAGAATCCGTCTGATCAGGGTCCGTTCTGCTTTCTTATGATATTCTACAGTTTCTGTAATGACCAAATATGCTTATGTTCATTTGTCAGTATAAACATCCATCTAATTAATATTCATGACGTCATTATTTCTTACATGTATATTCATGGAGTAAAGGGTTAATGCATATCACTTAGCTGATTCTTTTGTAATAGTTTAATGCAATGACACTTTTTTGAGATTGCAGAAACTAAACAACGATATCTTTATTATCCCATAAGCAAGCAGAGCAGACCCTGATCGGACGGCTCTCATTTGTTTGATCTGGGTCGTCTCTATGTGCAAAAACTCTAATTTTCCCTGCAAGTTTTTAAAGATTCCTATGTTTAATCAGTAAGTGACTGCTTGAAGAAGGTTTTACTGTTTAACAGTTAACCAGCTAGAGACATTCAAACAGAGTAGACCCAGGTCAGGCGACACCTATAGGAGGCGTCTGATCATAATATGTTCTGTTATTACAATTATTATTATTGCTATTATTATCATTACATATTAGTAGTACATGTAGTACTAGTCGTAGCAGCAGCAACAGCAAAAGTAGCAGCAATAGCAGCAGTGGTAATAGTAGTAGTAGTAGTGGTAATATTATTATTATTATTATTAGTAGTAGAAGTAATACTAGTAGTAGTGGTGGTAATATTATTATTATTATTAGTAGTAGTAGTAGTAGTAGTAATACTAGTAGTAGTGGTGGTAATATTATTATTATTATTAGTAGTAGTAGAAGTAGTAGTAGTAGTAGTAGCAGCAGTAGTAGTAGTAGTAGTAGCAGCAATAGTGGCAGAACTGAAAGTAAGAGGTAAAAGTAAAAATACTAGTTGTTGTTATAAAATTACAAGTTCCAAATACAATAGATACGTTACATTATATTCGTCCCATGTTGTTTTGTTAACCCTTCCCTATTTAAATGCATGTATTCATGTAAGAAATATCGACATTATAATTATCTATTAGCTGCATTTTTATAACGTAAAATTTTCAATGAAAATATTTGCTTTGACAAAAACTGTAAAATCAGGTCTTTATAATGTCAAAAGCAAACAGAGCAGACCCTGATCAGACGGTTCTTATAGGATCCATCTGATCTGGGTCTACTCTGCGTGAAAAGGCGTTTATACGACAGAAAGGGTTAAAGTAGGTTTGTCCTATGCTGCCTGCTGATATATCAAATGCTATTTATAATACATTTTACGTGTTCAACAAAATGTATTTTACGTTATCGCATTTCTGTTTGTTTTTCTCACCGAAGACGTGTTAATAACCCTTGAAGGAGAAATAAACGTGTTAACCTTTTCGGCGCCAAATTTCTAACTGTCGTCTGCAATCCAAATTTTGTTAAATAATTCGGTGCAATAAGGAAATGAGATAAATCAATGCAAATTTCAAAGAATAAATCACATATATAGAAATAGAGAATGAGACAAAAAGTGAAGTCCCTGATCAGACGCCGCCTTGAAAAGGCGGCGTCTGATCTGGGACTGCACTATTTGTCGTGGTGCATTTATGCGACTTCGGCGGTTAAAGGGTTAACTCTTACGCCACTATGATAAAAAAAAATAATGTCGGCTCAAATTTAGATGTGGTGCATTTTAGACAACTTCCGAGTTGATCAAGCGTTTGATAAACTATTGACCGAGTGTCAAACAGCTTAGATCCTGATGAGACGCCGAGTTACTCGGCGTCTCATCTGGATTCAATGTGTTTGCGAATGCCAGTCGTGTAGCGATTTATCGAGTAAGGGATAAGATTGCGTAATAAATACTTTTCTAACCGACTTTCAAGCTGAAACAAACATTTGTCACCACTATGTGGTGAACTCGCTACCACATACAGTCAACTCTCCTTACAACGATCACTTTCGTACACACAGACAGTGTGGTTTTATATACAGTAAAACCTCTATAAACCGGGTGTTTAATTTAGTATAGATATCTGTCTTCGAGACAGGTGACAGCTTAATGCAGGGTGAAATTCATGCAGAAAGCTCCTCCAGGAGCTTTTTGCGGGACTTTCACCCTGCATTAAGCAGCCAACTGTCTAAAAGTCTCTAAAAACTTCTCAAGTAGAATTCCGGTTATAGAGGTTATAGTGTATTGAACATGTCGCTGTTAAGAGCATTATTAAGGTATAGAGAAACACCCCCTCTTAACCGGATGTTGAAAATTAGCATCAACACCGGTCGGTTAGACAAGTGGCAGCTTTAATACCCAATCTTTTCATTTTGGATCCCCCCCCCCCCCCCCCATGAGACGCACAATTACTTGACGGCTCGTCACAGTCCAAACATTTCGTAAATGAAACAATAAATACATTCATGGTGTTGAAAGGATTTAATATAAATCAATGGATCTGTGTGTTTACGGCCGACAGAAATTTAATGCCTTGTAATAGCACACAACACCAAGGATCTGCCAAATACTTAATCTTATACTCTATGAATATAAACGTAAGAAGTAATGACATCGTGAATCTCAATACGATTATTTTTTTACAATAACTGATTAACACCTAAGACTTTGGCAATAGATCTACATGTATGTTATTCTACAAGCAAACCGAGCAGACCCAATTCAGGAGCCATCTGATTTGGTCTATTCAGTTTGTAAAGTTTAATAATGACGTCATGAATATTAACCCTTCGCTTGCTGAATTTTAAATTACATTTCTCCTTCTTTACCCATGCCCTGTTGTATAATTACATATATCTTCACTGTGTACAAGTATTGCGCTGTGCAATCACTGCTGTGGAGGGCACTGGTTGCACAATCAACTTGTAAATAGTGCAGACCCTGATGAGACAGCTCCTGCAGGAGCTGTCTCATCTGGGTCTTCACTATTTACAGGTAGGTATATTGACGTGAATAGCAAGCGAAGGGTTAAAAAAGGAGTGCTTATGGAGTAAAGGGTTTAGCGTTTGAACGAGTAAATGAGAAAGAGCGTAAACCGCATTAACCCTTAACCCTTTCCCTGATGAATATTCATGTAGGAAATACTGACGTCATGAATATTAATAAGATTATTTTTTATAATGACATATGAATACATGACATTTTGACTCAGGCAGAAACTGTAGAATCATATCTATATTACACCATAAGCAAACAGAGCAGACCCAGATCAAACGGCTCCTATAGGAGCTGTTTGATCTGGGTCTACTCTGTTTGCAAATGTGTGCAAATGTGCTAACATAAGGGAAAGGGTTAAGAGAAATTGCGAATAGAGTAGACCCAGATAGGATCGCTCCTGTTGTAGCATTCTGATTCGGGTCTGCTCTGTTTGCTTACGGACTTATATAACAGATCTGACGCTAACAGTATCTAACAGTACCAAATATCCTGTGTACATATGCCGTAATGAAAATTCAGCTAATAAATATTCGTGATATCTTTGATTCTTACATTAATATGCAACAGGGAAAGCGTTTAACATATTTACAGCTGGCGTTAAGAATATGGGCTCGAACAGACCTTGTATAATCAAATACAGTAGAACCCATATACTGCGACCACTTAATGAATAAACATGGTTGTCTTTATAAGCAGGTTGTTTCTTAATGCAGGACAAAAGTAATGCAGAAAGCTCCTCTAGGAGCTGTCTGCATTACTTTTGTCCTAAATTAAGCTACCACCTACCTCTACCGCCCAGAACTATACCTATTTTAGGTGGTCGCGTCAGATGGGTTTTACTGTATCTATTTGCACTCAATACCCAATCGCAAACTTCGATTTTTCACTTACAAATATACATACACAATGTCTCGAGATCAATACAAATACTTGTTCCCACTGTTAATATTATCATAAATTACTGGGTAAGAATCAATAAAGACTTGCTTAACAAAATATTCGCGGTCGTAGATCTCTATTTATCTTTAACCCGTGGGAGCTTCGTATGTTTAACTATTTACGTGCTGTCAGTACATGCAAAAAGTTTGAACTTAGAGGAAGTCGACGATTTTTGCACACGACATTTACATAGAGTGTAAAGAGACTTAATGCAGGCGGCCGTCTTATACACGGGATCTTTTACCTCATGAATATTTATGTAAGAAATGACGTCATGGATGTTTATTGGTTGATTTTAGAATACCATTAACACAGGCTACGGTAGAAATTGTAGAATCAGATATACAGTGAACCCTCGTTATACCGGCATTCGTTACAATGGCACCCTCATTACACCGGCATTCGTTACAATGGCACCCTCGTTATACCGACAGCATGAATTGAAATAAAAATTACCGTTAAGTCTTTGAAACAACCACTGAATAAATAGGTGCAATGCCAATAAAAGGGAGCTTTTTGCACTTATTGTGTTCTGCATTAAGCGTTCACATGTTGGTACTAGTTTAAAAACTGGCCATATGGTTCCTTTCATATTTAAACTCGTTATAACGGCAACCTCGTTATACCAGCAAAATGTCTGGAAACAAACACCTGCGTTGTAACGAGGGTTCCCTGTACATGTTTATCAATTCCATAAGCAAACAGAGCAGATCCTGATTAGTCGACACGTGCATCAGCATTCTGATCTGGGTCTACTCTGTTTGCAAAGCGTTATACAGTTATGGGCTAACTCATTCCCTCATATTGACGCCTTTTGACGCCTCTGTAAAAGACACATGTTGAAACCATTGTGATAAATAGAGCATTTGCTCTATTTATCACATTGTTTCAAACTACAAAATTCTAAAATGTTCCTTTTCTTTACTTAATGCTTCTTTTCGGTAGATTTATTCAAAGAGGTTGGGTCTAAAAATAGCCTAAGAGGTAATGGGATAACACACTGAATGCGGGAAACAAGTATAATGACTTTTGCAAACAATGAAGACCCAGTTCAGAGGGACCCTAGTTACTTTTAGTGAATGACACATACATCTTATTCACATTGCATTATATTTTACACGCTCGATTAAAATTCACTTTTCAGTAATATAATAGGCACCCAGGGCTTTTTCACCATTTGGGAAGATGACACATGCCACTGAAAATGGGAATTTTGTCTGATTTAGGAATGTGTTAGCTGTAAGAAGATTTCAACCAATTCCCTTCTTCAAATGTCCATTGCAAACACAAAAGACCCAGTCAGGCCAAAACCTGTAAAAATCTTAAACAAACAGTAGACCAAGATCAGACAGCTCCTGTAGGAGCTGTCTGATCTGGATATGCTGTTTGTTTATGCTTTTTATAAGTTTTGGTCTGACTGAATTTTCCGGCGAAACACTTTTACCGCTGAACTGGGATTTTTTCAATCAAAATTAAGAAAAAAACACAACACTTTTTGCCATTGGGAACACAGCCCAATAACGACTATAAAGTATCACTTGAAACAAAAGCAATGGCGCCCCTTTGATGCTTTACATCGGAGCTATTCTAGTCTAGATCATATTACATAATATTTTATATAGTATATATAGACTCTAAGGGAGCGGCACACACCCCTATGATATCAACAAGAAGGCTCGAGGAGTGCCACATTTTGCACGAAGGGAAACAACCAGCAGATTCTACAGGAACCGTCTGATCTGGGTCTCAACTGTTTGCAAAGGCATGGAAAATGAAGAACTTCCTGCATGACTAACACCCTGCATTAAGCAGCCACACGTATCTAAGTGCCTTAAAGTATCTAAATTCTTCTGTATTAGAATTCCGGTTTAGAGGGGTTCCACTGTAGCATTAACCCATTACCTCATATGCTATTTTTAGATACAACCTCTTTGAATTAATCTACCGAAAAGGAGCATTAATTAGAGAAAAGGAAAATTTTTAGAATTTTGTAGTTTGAAACCATTGTGATACAGAGTCGCCAAAAGTCGTCAATATGAGGGAAAGGGTTAAAGCAAATCGTAATCTGTTTTTATGTTTACACAGACTGTGTTTGGTGATCGTACAATGAGCGACAGTGAGAGTAATCCGGAGCCTCCAGGAGAAACTAGCTATGAGGCCATCAGGAGGGAGATGTGTGTCTTTGACGCCAATAGGCCGGTGCCCGAAACCCCACCGGTCATCCGTCTACCCTGCTGTCCTTTACGTAAGTCAAACGTTTTTAACATGTTTGTGCGTTGTCGGTTTTGAGCAAGATGTTTTAGTTTAAACATATTTATTCCAGAAATAACAGGGTTCCACAATTTTCTATATAACAATGCATGGTGATGATCATCCATGTATAAGCAAGCAAGTGGGGACCTATACTCGTCATTCAGCGAGTAGAATACAATAAGGTCTAAAGAGGACCCACAAAATATACCAAATGTCTTATATGGACAGCCAAATGACACCTTTTTATTTTAATTTCCATAGCTTTCTCCAGTATAGAGCTAAAGCCGCTCTCCCACGAGAAGGTTGAAATAGTCACCGACGTAGAACGGTCTAAAACAGTAGTTGCACGGCTGCGGAAGGAGCGGGTGCTAGCAATAACAGCAGAAGGAATCAATGTAGGAAAAGAGGGACCCGTGACTCTCGTGCAGATTGGCACGTGTGCCGGAGTAGTATTCATCTTTGACGTTCTCATGGAAAGAGATTTGGTAAACAGAGGACGACTAGGAGTATTGCTCGAAGATGAAAATATAATAAAGGTATTATCCTGTTTTTTCAAAATTTAAATAATTAAACGTTTGCTGAACACGCCATATATAGCTTCGTTTGATATCGATCGTTTCCGCTAATAAAACTTTCCTACTTGGCTTATTCGAGTACATTTACTGTGAATCTCGTGAAAAACGTTTGAATCAAATGTTAGAATGTGGTGTTGTCAAAATAGCATGACTATCAATGTAGAAAAGACTAAAGCAATGTACATTACATCCAAGCCAAAGTCATATGGTATTCGATTACTTGAACCTACATTGAAATTTGATCATGATTTTATCACATGTAGCACAGAAGAAAAATTGTTGGGGGTTACAATTGATAGCACTCTAACTTGGGAAAGACATATTGACATTACCTTAAAGAAATGTAATTCTTTATTATTTTTGTTATCGCGCATAAAGACATTTCTCACTATCCCTATACGAAAATTATTTTTTGATGCTTACATCCTTCCCCATCTTGACTACTGTTGTATTATATGGGGTAATTGTAATGTTTCTCTAGAAGATAGACTTATTCGATTTCAGAAAAGAGCTGCAAGAATAATTCTTGACAAGGATTACAATAGTCCTTCTAATGTTTTATTTAACGAACTCAACAGGATAACCTTTCCTGAGAGGGTTATATTTCAAAAGGCGGTTTTATTATACAAAATCTTTAGCGGTCAGTCTCCCGATTATCTAAACGATTTGTTTAAGTTTACCTCAGATGTCCATAATCGAACTCTGCGATCTTCATCTCAGTTTCAGCTTTATTCTCCAAGGCCTAATACTGAGATCTTTAGAAAATCATTCGTCTATTCTGGTACACTTATTTGGAACAGTCTACCAATTACTATCAGAAATGCCATTTCTGTTAATCAGTTCAAACTATTTTATTTGCAGTGGATCCGACAGAGAAATTGACCAATTAGTCCATAATTATACATTTTGACAACATATATCCTTTATCTGTACATACCGTAATTCTCAATACTGGTATACAATGTAAATAGTTTTTATTGTAGCAGTTTGTTGTAGCAGAATTGTTCTAATGCTGTATAATTATGCTGATTTCATTTTTCATTATTGAAACTGTTTAAATGCGTAATTACTGCACTGGACACATTGTTTAATATTCTAACGCAATCTGTCAATTTCCTGAAATCTGATTGGCTCATGTGACCAAATTTGCGGCATATAAAAAGTGTTTTATATGTCGCAAATTCAACCAATCGAAAACGGCCGAATAACACCATGTGCATGTAAATATATCAATGCGCGTTGTTTATAAGCAATGATAAATCCGTATGCATACTTTGACATATAAATCTAGATCTATTCCAGTTTGGCCCGTTTTTTTTTTCAAGTTATTTTCCATTGTTTACTTTGTCACGACTTGAACGGTCTCTTATATGCACATGTGTCATGTGGAGAATTATTGAGATACTCTAAGCGTTGGGATCCAGATTAGGCCTTATTTATTCTATCGTTCAAACATAACGTTATAACGTGACGTCATTGTTACAGGCGACGTTTTCCCGTATGGCGCCAAATACTAAGATGACGTTACTTAACCAAAATGTGTATTGAATGTATGTATTGAGCATGTTGAATAACTATTGCACAATTATTCATGACTATTGAAATGTATATATATATATATATAAACCAGGGTGAAAACACAGTTACTTTAAGAAATCTGAGAGAAACTGTTGCACTATTTCTTGCCTCATCACTCATTTAATCATCCGCGCGCAAAGGATATTACTTGAGTTGAAATCGGCTAAAAAATTGTCGTTTTTCGTGTAAAGATTGCGTTAGAATAGGGTTAATCCTACTGTAATTTGAAATTTGCGACGGTATATGAGGTTTTTAACGGTCTTAAATTATTTTAATGACTCCGCCTTCGGCGTCGCCATTAAAATAATTTGCGACCGTTAAAAACCTCATATACCGTCGCAAATTTCAAATTACAGTAGGGTTAACCCTATATTATGTTCCGTGATTGTTATCCTTGCTCATAAATGTATGAAATGTACCGATTAAGAGGGCATCGGGGTAGATTAGCCATTTGGCTAACCGAGCTACCCTTATTAATCAAGGTATTTTTATTCATTCATTTACTCATTTAGATTAATTGGTTACTCTGCAAGCCTTTTATTCATTCATTCGTCAAAAACCTTCTGCATACAGTTTCGATCCAGATGAGACGTTGAATAACTGAACGTCTCATCAGGTTCAATTAGTTTACTCTCTTAACTGCATTTTTTTTTTTTGAAGCAGAGGACAATTTAGTTGAACTAATAATGAGCTAAAATATTTTCTTGTATTTATAATAATGACAGCGTGGGTAAATGACGTCACAAATATGTGATTTTGATAGCGCGTGCATTCATCCACCTGAATCGGGGTCAGATGTCATTTATGCAATTCATTTATTGTGTGCAACACTTTATATATTATAGCTTTATATTATTAACAATTTGGATGATAGTGGCAAATCAAATTTATGATAACAGATTGGATCCAGATTAGACGCCAAGTTACTCGGAGTTTTAGCAGGATCCAACTGCGTGTCCTTAAACAATAGATCTACAAATTGAAGCAGACAACAATTATTAATTACATTGTATCCAGACGCAAAAATAGGGGGCCTACTGAATTTCTGAACATTGCTTTCGAGTGCATATAGATCTGTGTTTTACTGTTTTGTATATTGTATGAAATGCTTTTGTTCTAGGGCCTCAATGTAGGTTAGTCATTATGACTAATTGAGCTACCCTCGTTAAATAAAGTATTTAATTCATTCATTTCATTCGCTTAGTTTTATTGTTACTTATAAATAACACCTAGCGTTTTAAATAGCCTTTCATTTCGATTCCATGCATATGTACAATAGCTGGTGAATATACGTTACCACACAGCGTCTGATCGTGGTTGGACCCAATGTCATTGCGATATCGGGCCAACTTTGCGCCGACGTCTTGTGGGATCTGGGTAAAACCTTGAAATATTATAGACCCTATGCTAACCATTAAGTAAAACTTTAATTCTACCAGTAACCATATGTATCTTTAAAGATGTATGTAGCTTTTACTAGATTGTTTTTAATGTGCTTGTATATATGTTACTGTTGAGGGCCTCATGGAAGATTGATTTTATCAAATGAGTTCTCTCGTTAAATAAAGTCTTTATTATTATTATTATTATTAAACACAGGTTTACCGAAGCTAAATATATCCTTTCAGTGACGTAGGAATATTCACATTTGGACAGGTCAATAAAACAGGACAATATAAAGTTACAGGTAGTGCCCATACTAAAGAAATGATTGGTCTCACATAAAACAGGACAATATAAAGTTACAGGTAGTGCCCATACTAAAGAAATGATTGGTCTCACATAAAACAGGACAATATAAAGTTACAGGTAGTGCCCATACTAAAGAAATGATTGGTCTCACATAAAACAGGACAATATAAAGTTACAGGTAGTGCCCATACTAAAGAAATGATTGGTCTCACATATACCCTGTACTCCATATATACACTGTTTAACCCTTTTACATGATTAATATTCATGTTGGAATCAATGACGTCATGAAGATTATTTTTTTATAATGGCATATGAACACATGACATTTTGGCTCAGGCAGAAACTGCATAATCAGATCTATATTATACCATAAGCAAACAGAGCAGACCCTGATCAGACGGCTCCTATAGGAGCCGTCTGATCTGGGTCTACTCTATTTGCAGATGCGTCAAAATGCACTTACATAAGGGAAAGGGTTAGCTCCTTTGCAAATACAAATGGACTTAGACCAGACGGTACCCGTAGGGGCGATCTGATCCGAGTCTGCTCTGTTTTCTTATTAAATAACATAGACCCGTTTGTGTCATGGTCCCATTGCTCCTATTCAGCTATTGTTCAGCTATTGAATCTTTTTTATACATCCTATATTTCTCAACCCATTGCTCCGTATTGACGTATTTTGGCGCCTCTGTAAAAATCACGTTTTGAAACCACTGTGATAAATAGAGCATTTGCTTTATCATAATGGTTTAAAAAAACTACTGCACACTTGTAAACATTTCCTTTTTTCTTTGAATGTCCCTTTTCAGTAGATTTATTCAAAGAGGTTTGATCTAAGAATAGTCTATAAGGCGATAGGTCAACCCATTACCTCATAGGCTATTTTTAGATCCAACCTCTTTGAATAAATCTACCGAAAAGGAGCATTAACTAGGGAAAAGGAAAATTTTAGAATTTTGTTCTGAAATCATTGTGATAAATAGAGCATTTACTCATATAGGGGCAAATGCTCTCTTTATCACAATGGTTTCAAAAAAGTGACTTTTACAGAGGCGTAGTTATGGAGGAAGGGAATATTCACAGAGTAAAGGATAAACCATTTCTCTCATGCTCTATTTATCACAGTAGCTTCAAATATTCTAAAATTTCCCTTTCTCTAATAAACGGCAGATTTATTAAATGAAGTTGGGTCTAAAAAGGCCTATGAGGTAATGGGTCTAAAATAGCCTATGATGTAATTGGTAAATAGAGTTTCTTCTTTGTATCCATTTCAGGTGATGCATGACTGCAGTAACATCAGTGCATCTTTTAACTACCAGTTCGCAGTGACGCTCAATAACGTCTTCGATACACAGGTAATGTCATTGAGTTGAATGTTTCACATGTCCCCCGAGACATAACAGTTGTATCATATCCAAATGTTTTATTTCTCGGCCAAACTCAACTTACTAACCCATTTCCTTATATTGACGACTTTATGACGACTCTTTGAAAGTCACTTTATGAAACCATTGTGATAAAAAGAGCATTTGCTCCTATAGGAGCAAATGCTCTATTTATCACAATGGTTTCAGAACTACACAATTCTAAAATGTCCCTTTTCCCTAGTTAATGCTCCTTTTCGGTAGATTTATTCAATGCGGTTGGATCTAAAATAGCCTATTAGGGAATGGGTTAAGCAGCCACCTGCATAAAATTATCTAAATTCTTCTCTACTAGAATTTCGGTTTAGAGTGATTTTACTGTACTTGTTTGACCTTCAATACCTTAATAACACTTGAAAACAGTGTGGATCCAGATAAGATGCCGATCATCTCGGCATCTCATCTGGATCCAAACTATTTGGCACGTTGATGCGGGTTTTAAAATCTGTGGAAGAAAACATACTTTTAGAATGGAATCAAACGACAATACATATATGCAGTATGTATGTTTTCGAATCAATCAGCTAATTTTACTATATTTTCAAACATGCTGCTCAGTTAAATACACTTTAAGAATGGTAGAACCTGGGAATATTCTTGACTATAAAGCTGGAAAACCGTTTACCCTTTCCCTGATGAATATTCATGTAAGAAATAATGACGTCATGAATATTAATAAGATTATTTTTTTTATAATAGCATATGAACACAGGACATTTTGGCTCAGGCAGAAGCTGTAGAATCAGATCTATATTACACCATCTGCAAACAGAGCAGACCCTGATCAGACGGCTCCTATAGGAGCCGTCTGATCTGGGTCTACTCTGTTTGCAGATGCGTCAAAATGCGCTTACATAAGGGAAAAGGTTAAGATACCCTGATATCTGTGGAACTCGAACCCACAGAGTCCCGGAAGTCGTAGGAGCTCAAATGGAGCGCTAACTCTTCATATATATTTTTTTGTTATAGGTAGCACACTTGGTCATAGCAGAACACAAAGGCAGAAGGCTACCTTCAGGCCTGACACTGGCCGAGATATGCTTGCAGTACTCAGACAAAATGGAGAAATTCTACACATATGACTGGAGAACTGATTCGAAGGTATGTATTGTGTTTTATGGGTCACAATTGAACTGTCAATTGGTATACAGTAAAAACTCTTTGACCGTTGCTCTATAGGAACCGTCTGAAAAGAGACTGCTCTGTTTAATTTTTGCACAGTTTTTGTCGAAGCAAACAATTTTCTTGAAAAGTTTACAATTATAAAAAATGAGCAAATACATATAATATTGTTCTTACACGAATACTGTGCAGGAAAGGGTTAATTCATGTAAATAAAGTCATTATTTCTAATATGAATATTCATTAAGGAAAGGGGTTAAACAATACATTATGTCATCCATCATTGTCCGTTATGACGTTTGCTATATTAACCCTTCGCTTGCTATTCACGTCAATATACCTACCTGTAAATAGTGAAGACCCAGATGAGACAGCTCCTGCAGGAGCTGTCTCATCAGGGTCTGCACTATGCAACCAATGCACTCCACAGCAGTGATTGCACAGCGAAATACTTGTACACAGTGAAGATATTTGTAATTATACAACAGGGCATGGGTAAAGAAGGAGAAATGTATTTTAAAATTCAGCAAGCGAAGGGTAAACTCTTTCCCTGTTCAACATTCATGTAAGAAATAAAGACATTATGATTATTTATTTGCTGAATTTTAATAATGTAAACTTTTCCAGAGAATTGTTTTGACTAAAGCTATAGATTCAAGTCTATAGCATGTCAAATGCAAACAGATCAGACCCTGATCAGATGGCTCCTATAGGAGCCATCTGATCTGGGTCTACTCTGTTTGCAAATGCATGAAAAGGCGTTTATATGAGGAAAAGGGTTAAGTCATTTTCCCAATGCTATTATCTTCCAGAATATTTGGACTGGCACCATTGGCAACTTCTGGTCTAATTTCCCAATGCTATTATCTTCCAGAATATTTGGACTGGCACAATTTGTAATTTCTGGGCTAATTTCCCAATGCTATTATCTTCCAGAATATTTGGACTGGCACCATTGGTAATTTCTGGGCTAACCGACCCTTGACCGCAGACATGGTCGAGTTCGCAGCCAGTGACGTCATCGTGCTCATACCCGATGTGTATAGACACCAACACGAGTAAGCGCTAGTATTTATATGTATTTTATTTGTTGTTGTTTTCATGTCAAGGTAAAGTATAGCCATTGAATCCGTTTAACCCTTTCCTCCATAAATACGCCTTTCCACGCCTCTGTAATAGTCACTTCTTGAAACCATTGTGATAAATAGAGCATTTGCTCCATAGGAGCAAATGCTCTATTTATCACAATGGTTTCAATACTACACAATTCTAACAGTTTCCTTTTCTCTAGTAAATGCTCCTTTTCGGTAGATTCATTCAGAGAGGTTGGGTCTAAAATAGCCTATGGAGGAATGGGTTAAAACAGTACATTGGTCATTCTTATTTCGTAAACTAAAATGCTGAAAAAATGTCTGCTGAAACTCTGATCTGCTTTAACCGTTTCACCGCCAATGTCGCATAAATGCACCACGAAAATAGTGCAGTCCCTTGGAAAGTCGGCGTCTGATCAGGGACTTCACTTTTTGTTTCAATCTCTATTTCTATACATGTGCTTTATTCCTTTGAAATTTTGCATTCATTTATCTCATAGATGATCTTACATGATTGTTCATTACGGCTCTCCCTAAAGGCATATTATGTGATAAATTTCCTTATAGTACCGAATGGTTTAACAAAAAATGAATTGCAGACGACATTTAGAAAATTAGCACCGAAAGGGTTAATTTTAGTTACTTTCAATACGTTATGTTTTGAGAAACTATTGACCCATGGTGTCAAGCAGCAGCAACAAACAGTTGTGTCAAACAGCTTGGAACCTAGTTAGTGTCAAGTAGTGACCATTGTACTCTGTGGAGGTCTAAGTGTGGGTCTGAAAGGCAGGTGATGGCTTAATGTAGGTCAAACGTAATGCAGAAAGCTCCTATAGGAGCTTTCTGCATTACTTTTGCCCTGCATCAAGTAACCACCTGTGTTTACACTCTTGTGTTCAATAAATGAATGGACGCTTAGGACAGATTCTATTGTACTTATGCCATTGTAAATAATCAGTCATAATTTCATACTAAATATTCATGAAGACCAAGTAAAGAGTTGCAGAACGTTGTTTTATACCGACCATTTTGTTTATATACAGATATATTGAGCAACACGGACTACAAGGCAAAATGGAGCAAAGAATTAGCGAGTGGTTGGTCATTGAAATAGACGAAATCGTCAAAGAAAAGATTGGCAAAAGAACTGCAGATACTGTCATGTCAGTTTTGCACCAGATGGACCGGAAGTATGATGAGCGCACTGCTTTATTTAATATTCTTGATCAAGATGAAACAAACGCTTTGGGAATAGTTACATATGAAGATGCGGAGAGCGTTTCTAAAAACATCATGCGACTGAAAAGTGATCACATTTTGGCTGACATAAACAGGATAGAAGTTAAGCTGCGCACGGATGAAGAAAGTTGGGAACAGAGACGCAATGTCTTGGACTGTCTGCGGTACTATGCCGAATTACCGAATAACGCAGTGAAAGCCAAAGCAGGAACAGTTTTGAAGGAAGTCATATTGCTAATCTTAGAACATGTTGAAGAAAAGTACAATATAGACACAACTCCAAACATGATATCTGCAGCTGAACGGGAAGCCATCATGACAATTTCGTACAAGGAACTTGAAGGCAACATATGGGGCGATGTTGTGACGTCATTGTATTGGAAGTTCATGCAGGATGAAATTCACGAACTGATCAATTATTTAAGAATGTTTCCCAGCAAGTTTTCCATAGCAGAAGACGCATATGCTAAACTTGAATTCTTTGAGCGAAACGTGACCTTTGTCCCGGAAGAGGTATCAAGTTTGTCCTCTGGTTTGTTACATGCTATACGTTATTATAATGCAGAAACTGGTTCCCATGTTGTTGAAGCGAGGCGTCAGTACTCTCGTGTAGGCTCAAGCAAGTCTCGTGTAGGGTCAAGCAAATCTCGAGTAGGCTCAAGCAAGTCTCGAGTAGGCTCGAGCAAATCCAATAGAGACAACGCTATGTGAAAATCAGTACATGTACATAGTTGATGCGACCACCTCAAAGAGGTATAATTATGGGTGCTAGATGCAGGTGGTAGCTTAATGTAGGACAAAAGTAATACAGAAAGCTCCTCTATGAGCTTTCTGCATTACTTTCGCCGCCCTGCATTTAGCAACCACCTGCTTATAAAACAGCCATGTTTATCCATTAAGTGGTCGCATTAGAGGGGATTTACTGTACCGAATGTGTTATATATACAACACCTTCCGGAAATGTGATTTGTTTTAACCATTTCCCTCATATACACGCTTTTGCAAACAGTGTAGACTGGTGATTTGCCCTGTTTGCTTATGGCATGATATAGATCAAGTCTGTATTAAAAAAGACGAATTTGGAGTACATGCTTGGTCTTAGGTTTCAATATCAAGTACGTTTTTGTGAACTCCAGGCCACATCCTATAGATATTGTCTGAGCCAACAATTCCATCTTAATTAAATTAATGAATATGCATGAGGTGTTCAATTCATGAGGGAAATTGTAAACTACAGTAAAACAGTTCCACAACGACCGCCAAAACAAAATGAGATCTAATTTTGGAGTTGTCAGACAACTGGTATTTAATACAGATGAAAGTTATGAAAAGAGCAACTATCTGCTATTTATAGGTCCAATCTTTATTCAACATGTGGTCACTACATGGATGTTTAATCTCATACTAAACTAGATGTCAAACCCAACTGAAATCTGCACTTTCTCCTTGACAAAGTTGGACTTACGTTGTTACACACATGAATGAAATACAAGGCACTGTGTGAAAGCAAAAATGTAAATTTGTACATTTGTTGATGTTTTATATCTGTTATCTATATAATTATACTACTATATATAAACACTTTCTGTTTTACGTCACTTTGGTCGTAATTTCCTGTATGGCATTATTAGTGAAGACAGAACAGAGCAGAGCAGAGCAGAGCAGAGCAGAGCAGAGCAGAGCAGAACAGAACAGAGCAGAGCAGAGCAGAACAGAGCAGAGCAGAGCAGAGCAGAGCAGAACAGAGCAGAGCAGAGCAGAACAGAGCAGAGCAGAGCAGAACAGAGCAGAGCAGAGCAGAGCAGAACAGAGCAGAGCAGAGCAGAGCAGAGCAGAACAGAGCAGAGCAGAGCAGAACAGAGCAGAGCAGAGCAGAGCAGAGCAGAGCAGAGCAGAGCAGAGCAGAGCAGAGCAGAGCAGAGCAGAGCAGAGCAGAACAGAGCAGAGCAGAGCAGAGCAGAGCAGAGCAGAGCAGAGCAGAACAGAGCAGAACAGAGCAGAGCAGAGCAGAGCAGAGCAGAGCAGAGCAGAGCAGAACAGAACAGAGCAGAGCAGAGCAGAGCAGAGCAGAGCAGAGCAGAGCAGAGCAGAGCAGAGCAGAGCAGAGCAGAGCAGAGCAGAGCAGAGCAGAGCAGAGCAGAGCAGAGCAGAGCAGAGCAGAGCAGACCCTGATCAGACGGCCCCTGTAGAACAGAGCAGAGCAGACCCTGATCAGACGGCCCCTGTAGAACAGAGCAGAGCAGACCCTGATCAGACGGCCCCTGTAGAACAGAGCAGAGCAGACCCTGATCAGACGGCCCCTGTAGAACAGAGCAGAGCAGACCCTGATCAGACGGCCCCTGTAGAACAGAGCAGAGCAGACCCTGATCAGACGGCCCCTGTAGAACAGAGCAGAGCAGACCCTGATCAGACGGCCCCTGTAGAAGCCTTAACCACAATGGTTTATTTAGAACCATTCAAGTGAACAACAATTATATTCTGAAGAGAAAAAGTTACAAGCTGATGCCAATGGTCAAGGGTGTTAATCCTTTACTCTATGCATATTCATGAAAGAAATAATGACATCATGAAAATATATTACAGTAAAACCCCTCTAATACTACCACCTAAAAGAGTTATAAGTCTGGGTGGTAGAGGCAGGTGGTAGCGTAATGCAGGACAAGAGTAATGCAGAAAGCTCCTTTTTCCTGCATTAAGCAACCACCTGCTATTTCATTCAGTGGTCGCATAAGGGGGGTTCTATTGTAATAGAATTTTTATAATGACACATGAAATCATGATTTTTTTTGGACAAAACCAAAATTGTAAAATCTGATCTACTAAATGTACACCTTGCTATGGAACATCTTCAGAACTGTTAGTTTCTGATCACCAACCAAGTCACTGAGCTTCTCATCTGAGTAGAATCTGTTATATAGTTTGTGGTAGAAATTCTCCACAGCGTGATAATTAACCCCTTCCCCCATAAATACTTTTGAAACCATTGTGATAAATAGAGCATTTGCTCCATAGGAGCAAATGTTGTATTTATCAGAATGGTTTCAGAACTACACAATTTTAATTGTTTTCCTTTTCTCTAGTAAATGCCCCTTTTCGGTAGATTTATTCAAAGAGGTTTGATCTAAAATAGCCTATGTAGGAATGGGTTAACCCATTACTCAATAAATACGCCTTTGCAAACAGAGAAGAACTAGATCAGACGGCTTCTGTAGGAGCCGTCCTATCAGGGACTACTCTGTTTGCTTATGATATAGATATGATTCTACAGTTTCTGCCATGGTAAAAAAAAAATCCTCTGTCTATGTGCTATTATGACAATTTATCTAATTAGTATTCATGATGTCATTATTTTATTATATAAATATTTATAGAGTAAAGGGTTACAACACAAAACTGACATATCTACTCTTTTCACACCAAGCTGTTGCATTCACGTTCAGTATAGCTGATAAGATAATGCAAGAATGACCAGTAGCATGGTTTCTTTTGCTGCCTGTGCTGCGCTGACGACACCAGTTGCGTTCAGTGACGTGTCTATGACGTCAAGGATGTTGTCAGACTGGATATCAATGTTGCACATGGGGCTGGAACAGCAGATTACTGTGACATCCTCCATGTTCTTGTCACTCTTGGTTCCTGATTGACAGTTACTGCTCCTGCAGCCAAACTTGAAATAGATGTTCCCAAATCTTGGACGCCTTTGTTCCTATAAGACATAGCAGAAACACGATGAGGTAACTTCTTTGGGGGATATTCAATACACATTCAGGGTCTTCACAAACTAGGTGGCTGCTTAACCCATTACCTCATAGGCTATTCTTTAGATCAAACCTCTTTGAATAAAACGGCATTTACTAGAAAAACGGTAAAGTTGAGAATTACATGTATGTAGTTTTGAAACCACTGTGATAAATAGAGCATTTGTTCCTAATGAGCCATGTTTTTTTTAGCAAAGTTTGATAAAGGGTCGCCAGGGGACTGTTCCTACCAAACTTCATTCAAATTGAACCACTGGTTGTGGAGAAGATTTTATAGGTTAACACGATTTTACGTCTTGGGAGAGGGTCACAAAGAAGACTATTTCTATCAAAAATCATTCAATTCTGACTACTTATTTTGGAGCTTAAATATTTTTATTTAGGTCACCAATGCAACCAGAGTCCTACATGGATCCAGATTATTTTAGCAATTTCGATAGAACATGTTATCAACATCATTAATGTAAATTTTGGATACATTCTGCCTTGTGATTTCAGAAATGATGTCTATTGGTTGAAAATTCAATATTTTGTTAAATACAACATATCAAAAACGTTATAACTATCTTTAAATTTGTATCAGTACACCAATAGCGCCGGATGAAAAAGAGGACAAAGATGGCCCTGTATTACTAATTACTAAAGATGGCCCTGTATTACTAATTGCTAATCGAAGACAATAGATCATGTGCTCTATAGTGTGTGGGATGGAAGAGGAGGTCAGGACAGAAACTGCAGAATCATATCTATATTATATCATAAGCAAACAGAGCAGGCCCTGATAAGACGGCTCCTATAGGAGCCGTCTGATCTGGGTCTACTCTGTTTGCAAAGGCGTATTAATGAAGAAAGTAGCAAATTACAGAGGTGAAATTTTTGAGCTGGAGCGCAAGAGAAAATGTAACACACAGACCTATTCAAAACTTATCATGCAAAATGGGACATGTATTTATAAACAGCACACGTCCAGAAAAAGATGCTGAATAACTGTCTCTATAAGGATCAAAGATCTTTGACATTCAGAAAATAATTTCCTTGAACAAATCGGAAGTAAACATTGAAAAAGATGGATGTTTAACCCATTTCCTCATAGGCTATTTTTAGACTCAATCTTTTTGAATAAATCTACCCAAAAGAAGCATTTACTAGAGAAAAGGAAACTTTTAGAATTTTGTAGGTTGAAACCATTGTGATAAATAGAGCAGGAGCAAATGCTCTATTTATCACAATGGTTTCACAAAGTCCCTTTTACAGAGTCGTCAATATGACGGAATGGGTTAAATAGACATAGATATATATTTTACTGTATGATGATTATTACAGACAAACCATGCATGACATTGTAAATACAGATACAATCTGGTAAACAAGATCAAATTGTAACAGAATCTGTTACAGAATGTCCCCCAAACGAAACGGACAACCAATATCGATCAGCAAAATATCTAATTCTTCACCAATCACAGGCCCTCATCTGGTAACCATAGCAACCAACAGCTTTGAAACACCAGCCATTAACTTTGGCGTACCCATATACCCCTACTTACGAATTTTCAGCAAAATCTAATAATATCTAAAGTTTGACCAATCAGTGGCCACACCACTCCATTACCATGGTAACCAACTGTTTCATAACAACTACGGTTGGGTTCAGGGTACCCACATACCCTATCATACATTTTAAATACTGAAAGCTGCGCATTTGCACATAAACAGCAATTTTCATGTGAAGTATCAGATTATTACTTACCGAGAAATATATCGGACAACAAGATTTAGGACATTGTATTTACTTACCATGAAGCAAGCGGCACCAGTAGCGATATTACAATTTACAGCTGAAACTCTAGAGGATGTAACACAGCTTAAGTCGGAACATGTTCCTTCAGCGCAACGTACAGACTGAAACAGAAAGTGTTTTTTTAAACCGTTGCTCCATGAATACACTTCTCTGCACCTCTGCAAGCAGATCCGACGGTCTGACCAGGGTCTGCTCTGTTTGCTCTGTTTGATTTTACAGTATAACATATTATGTGAGCTATTATCTAAAATATTTGTTTTGGTCACTGACTACCGTCATTAAGGTGACATATCCCAATTATGCAACTATCAACACTAGTACTCAGACATGATGCACACTTTTATAGATAGATCAAGTTAGCAATGCTTATATCAAAGGTCATTTTAATATTTTAAAGGTCTCGCTAAGTATATGGAGGCTTTTTAGGTTCAAATCGGATTTCTTGGACTACTGAGATGGCTACTTTCCTTGCATATCACATGTGATTCACATTTGACACTTTTTTAACCCTTTCGCTGCCAAACTCTGTCGTCTGCTAACTTTTTCGTCTGCTACAAATTTTCATTTTTTGAATTACTTCATTTTTATTTCAAAAACATAGTAACAGTAACAAACAGTTTGGATCCTGATGCGACGCCGAGTTACTCGGCGTCTCATCTGGATCCAAACTGTTTGCATAGGTAATCACAGATCCGGCATTGGCAGCGAAAGGGTTAATTTTCATTTGTTTATCAAAATAAACGGTTTCATTGCAGAACTTTTTTTCTCCATATGGTGTATTTCAAACTACATGTATATAAAATCTGAAATGATTCCTTACACCCCTTACTTCATAAATATGCTTTTCTACACCTTTGCAAACTGAGCAGACCCAGATCAGACGGCTCCTATAGTAGTCATCTGACCAGGGTCTACTTTGTTTTCTTTTGATATATAGATCTTATTCCACAGTTTCTGACATGATAAAAATCATTTTGTTCATAATGACATTATAAACAATAGCTGTCCGCAGACAGCGCGCTCCACTTTCTTTAGTGCTAGATGGTGTAGTGGAAGTCTAAGTCAGAAAAGGGAGATAACTATAGCAAAATTAATTTTAGGGTTACCTGTCCTTGCGAAATGGGTCCCCCTTGTAATAGTTAACATGTATACCAAAGTTGAACCAAATATCTTGGACAGTTTCTGAGACATAGACCTGAACATAAAACTTAACCAACAATGAACAATCTAAGTCGAAAAAAGGGGCATAACTATGGCAAAATTAATTTTAGGGTTACCTACCCTTGTGAAATATGTTCCCCTTGTGATAGTAAACATACATACCAATTATGAAACAAATATCTTTGATGGTTTCTGAGAAAATGGACCTTAACAAAAAGGTTAACCAACGCCGACGCCGACGAGAGGGTCATAACAATAGCTCCACTTTTTGAAAAAGTGGAGCTAAAATCAGTAAGTTAATATTCACGGTGTCATTATTTCTTGCATGAATATTCAAGACGTAAAGGAGTAACCTTCATTCCTTGAATATTCATGCAAGAAATAATGACGTAATCAGAATTAATTGATTATATTTTATACTCGCATAAGCAAGAGATTTTTTATCAGCCACAGTAGAGACAGATCTATTTTATCTCGTAAGTAAACAGAGCAGACCATGATCAGACAGCTCTTACAGGAGTCGTCTGATCTAGGTCTACCCTACGAAATAATGACAGAACGAATATTTATTGAATGAATTTTTATAACGTAGACTTTTCAAGGAATGAGTGAATAGTGTTTTCAAGGAAACTGTTTGAATTGACAAATACTGTTGAATCAGATCTTATGTCAAAAGTAACAGAGCTCTACAGGAGCCATCTGATCTAGGTCTACTCTATTTGCCAAGACGTATCTATGGAGTAAAGAATCAAATACACTGTAGATCAGATATTTTTTCTCAAATACACTGTAGATCAGATAATTTTTCTCAAAATTGCCTTAACATGTAGATTTTTGTTCGCAGATATTGCATTTCCACATGTATATGAATTACAAATTTTAATTCAGCTACCCTAGTGTGACAATCGAGTTGAACATTACTCAACTATTAGACCCAGAGAAGAAGTCTGGGTAATTGCTGGTGTTAAAGGTGTGGTGTCAATTCTGTCAGCAGTGTCCTCTTCTGAGTTCGATTGATCGTGGACTGGCACAGCTGTATCACAAAAAAACCAAAACAAAATAAAACAATGACTAATGACAATAAGTGACTATTGAAACAAGTTTTTAAAGGACATTTCCCAGTAGTATAGACAAAGATGAGTCACCATTTTGTAAAACGGAGTCTAATCTTTTAACCATTTCACTTATATAAACGCTTTGCAAACAGAGTAGACACAGATCAGACAGCAACTTCTATAGGAGTCATCTGATCAAGATCTGCTGTTTGCTAGTGGAATTTGATAGTTTCTTTACTTTCTAAAATGGCTACAATGTTCAACAATTCATATTTGATTATAATTATTTTGTCCATGAATATTCAGTGGGTATTGAAATTTGGAATAAACATAAAACAGATAAAGGGTTAAGATTATTAACATAATTCATAGAACAGGGAAATGGTTAAGATTATTAACACAATTCATAGAACAGGGAAATGGTTAAAATTATTAACACAATTCATAGAACAGGGAAATGGTTAAGATTATTAACATAATTCATAGAACAGGGAAATGGTTAAGAATATTAATCGATTTGTGATGACTGTTTGACACTCACACACTGTTCTCAGAAAAAAACCTCAACTTGAATTGTGTTCATAGGACACGGATGTGAAAGTTTGAAGTAAATCTTCATATTGATGTATGAGGAGTTGGTTACACACGATTTGCGGGACGTAGGTATGGAAGGATGGATGGATGGATGAATGGATAGACGACAAGAGCATGGCTATTTTCAAGGGCCATGACTCTAAAATTCCTGTAGCCGTTTGGCTGGTTAATGAATCTGGCTTAGATGTTATAGCTACACACAAATTCATATATTTGGCGAATAATTATATTATAAGTGGTTGACTTGGAGAGCAGATAAGGTTAACATAGGCAATTTTGGCTAGTTCAAGGTCATAACTCTAAAGTAACTAGGACTAGTGCCATTTGACTGGGTTAATATGGCCATAAACAAATTCATGAAGTCTAGTGAGGATCAGATAAAAACTGTTAGATTTATAGAGCTGACAAAGCCAATATAGGCAAATTTTGCTAATTCATGTGCTGTAACGTTAAAGTGCCTGTACCCATTTCACTGGTTATTGAACTTTCCCGACATATTATGTCCACACGCAAATGTTGGAAGTTTGTTGAAGAACAAACAAAAACTGTTTGAATTAGAGAGTAGACAAAAGTGTTGGGCACCCACCACCACCAACAACCATGGGGCTGCTAAGACTGCTTATCCTTTTACTCCATAGAAACATCTTTCTATACCTTTGCAAAATGGGTAAACCCTGATAGGATGGATCCTATAGGTGCCGTCTGATCAGGTTCTGATTTGGTTTTGCTTATGGAATAATAAAGATCTAATTTTACAGTGTCTGACGTGACATCAATTATTATATTTTGTTATATTGTAACAAATTCATGTAATTATTATTCATGACGTCACCCAGTACGGTGATAAAACGGTTACATTCTGTGTATAATTCTTTTTGTCAAGCTGTACAAGTATTTCAACCCTTTCCCTAATATAAACTCTCGCAAACAAAGGAGACTCGGATCAGACGGGCTCTTGTAAGAATTGGCTGGCCAGGGTCTGCTATGCTTGCATATGGAAAAGTGTAGATCTGATTCAACAGTGTTGTAACAAAACCGGCAGAATCATTGGTACATACGCTGTGATAACAATGCAGTGGATAAACATTAATGATGTCACTATTTCTGATATAAATATTCATAAGGAAAAGGGTTAAATGTGATGTTATACACTATGATGGGTTACGTAACTGTAATAGATTGTCACGTGTTTGTCTGCCCAAATGCACCTGAGTGTCTCGGCGAGCTAAGCCATTAGCGTCGTCTCAAACTGTCGTCCGCTATAAGCTTTGAAATTGTATAGATTTCTTCTGTTATATCCTTAGATACTTAGCATTATTTAGTTAATGTAGCTCTGTTTGTCTGGAACCTAGTATTAAACCGAGCGACTCGGCTTTTCACCTGAATCAAAACGGTGATTGGTAAGAAGAAACCGTTTTATCCCTTTCCTCCATAAATACATCTTTCTATACCTTTGCAAACTGTGTGGACCCATTGAAATGGACCCGTCTGATCAGTTTTATGCCTTGACTTATGGAATAATATTGATCTAATTTTACCGCGCTGTCATGAATAAAACTTCTTATGTCCAATTTATATTGTAACAGATTAATTATTATTCGTAACGTCACTCGGTAAATGTGATGAAACGGTTACAATCTGTGTATATTCAAGTTGCCAAGCTGTACATGTAATTCAACCCTTTCCCTAATATAAACTCTCGCAAACAAAGAAGACTCAGATCAGACGGCTCTTATAAGAGCTGGCTGGCCAGGGTCTGCTTTGCTTGCATATGGAACAGTATAGATCTGATTCAACAGTGTTATACCGAAACCGAGGGAATCATTGGTACATACGCTGTGATAAAAATGCAGTTAATAAACATAAATGATGTCATTTTTTCTCACAAAAATATTCATAAGGAAAAGGGTTAAATGTGAGTTTATACACTATGACGGGTTACGTAACTGTATTAGATTGTCATGTGTTGGTCTGCCCAAATGTACCCGAGTGTCTCGGCGAACTAAGTCATTAGCGTCGGCAATAACTGTTGTCTGCTATAATCTTTGAAAGTGTATAGATTTTTACTGTTTTGTCTTAAACCCTTTCCCTCATGTGAACGTGTGTTCGCGCACTAGCAAACAGAGTAGACCTAAAGCAGACGGCTCTTGTAGGCCCGTCTGATCAGGACCTCATCTATTTGCTAATTGATGTTGAAAGACCTGTGTCTTTACTTGCAAAAATGACTGCGATGTTTCACTTTCCGTATTTCGTTATACATGTAGCTATTCTGTCCGAGAATATCCAGTAGGTCTTGGAATTTGTGATAGACTTAGAACAGGGAAATGGTTAAATTCGTTGCACTGTAAATGTCAATATATCTCCGCTTTTGTCTGGATCCTGGTACTATGCCGAACGACTCGGCTTCTCACCTGGATGAAAACACGACCTTGTAAAGGCAACCTTGTAACTGTTTATCCATTTACTCCATAAATACATCTTTCTATACATTTGTAAACTGAGTAGACCCAGATAAGACGGATCCTATGGGTGCCGTCTGATCGGGTTCTGACTTGGTTTTGCTAATGAAATAATATAGGTCTAGCTTTATAGTGCCTGCAGTGACCAAATATTCCCGTGTTCAAGATAAATTTTAAAATAAATTAATGTAATTTTTAACCATGACGTCATTATTTTTTACATGAAATGTTCGTTGGGGTGGGGATTAAACAAAAATTGTAAGCTTGTCGTAAATAATTTTATACTTAGCCTGAAATTGGTAGAGTGCAGTTTTTCATCTTTTTGAGTATGAAAGGATAGTCAGGTAAACGAATAGATCGGGTCCTGTCGAGACGCGGAGGTTACTCGTGTCTTATCTGGATCCCGGCTGGGTTTTTTTTCTCTTCGTTTACTATATCATGAATCGGTCATCAATATATTGGAGTTCAGTATCGAAACAAATAAAATGCATGTTGTTTGATCCTTAGGATGGTTATTAGTTTACATTATAATATGTATTTTTTTTTGTTCATCCCTGTTCTTAGGGTAATATACTTAATATGTTTCTATATAACTTTCTTGTATGCATACTAGGAAAACTATCTTACTTATCGTATTGTATAATTTGGAAAAATGAGTTTTAATTTGAATTTCGAAAATGTTGATGTCTGGGGTTTTTTGTGCTTATTTGTCACGGCATATGATCTCTCAATTTGTGATACAACCGGACTGCCTTACGTTGGAAAGTGGTTTTTTTTATGCTGATGGGTCATTTAAGATTTTTTTCTAAATGCCTGGCCTTTACGGTATAGTGTAAGCAGACAGTTTAATCTGTTCGAAATTAACCTTTTCGCCCCTTTAGGCGAAACCCTTCATGGTATTTGCAAAATTTTTGAATCCTTTTGAGACACCGAAAACTCGGCGTCTCATCAAGGATCCAAACTGTTTTGATACCCTAGTTTACGCTTTAAACCATCTTGAAACCTAAAACAGTTGATGGTTTAACAGATGAAAGTAAATTGTTGGTGAAATGGTTAAGTTTTGTTTACTCCTAGTATTAACATATATGCATATTAATTTCAGGTTGCTGAATGCTTTTCGAAATATATTGCTTTTTGTTATTTTTTGAAGGAAAACATGGTTTAATCAATCATTTATATAAAACGAAAAAATATATCTGGTTTAAACGTGCAATTCGTATAGTCATCAATATACCTAAGCTTTCCCTCTGTATTTCGTTTTTCGTCCGAGAGTTGGTGATATGGTATATTCATGATTACTGCTTTGCGAAACACCCACACTAATTTCATTTGTGTTTTCATATACGGATACAATGTTTGTTTGTCTGTTCTTTCGTATGTAATATAGTCTTGCGTGAAGGTGTGTGGCGTATGCAACACCCCTTTCCACTGCATCTACCAGACAAGCATACTTCTAGGGCAAGAAATTCTTACGGTAACATTTTCCTGATTATGTATTGTGGGTGTTTTTGTTTTGTACTTTCTCATACACATACCTATGCTTTCCCTCTGCTTTCGTTTCGTTCGAGGGATTTGCGATTTAGTTATGTGTAGTATACCCTCCAAACAACTTTTGAGTGTAAAATGGAAACAGACTTCCGTGCGTACGTCTGTTCGTTCGCATCGTCTGATCGTCCGTACGTACGTCTGTCTGTTCGTTCGCGTTTGTCTGGTCGTCCTTCCATAAACACAGTTATATCCCGACAGCTACTCTTTTTAATGATGCAGATAACCTAAAAATAGGCACGGAATAAGCATCATATAAGTGCAATACATAAGGTCCAGAATTTTAGCGTCAGATACGTTTTAGGCTTTTCCGTTTTTCATATTTTTTGTTTGGAAAATTAGTCACTGATGCATTTGATCTCAAATTCCGTATGCATAATACGTATAATAAGACTAGTGAAAGTGTTACGCACACGGGCCATAGCTCTGAAAGCAACGGTTTGGAGTTGCCTCCCTTTGTAAACTATGCTTGTTCCCCGTTTTGTACACTTTTAGTGCAAGTTCAATTTTCTTCGTATTGTTTAGATATATTGATTTATTTTTCCTTTATATTGATTAGAGATATTGATTTATTACGCAGAACATGTGTTTTTTTATCTCAAATAGTTGGTTGTGTATAGCATAGGGACACAAGGATGACTTGCATTTCATAAGATTTATGGTTCTTTGGCAGCTTGGAAAAACTTGCGTTTTTTCTTCTGCATAGTTCCATTTGTCTTCTCCATGACTGTCATAGCATTTGGTTTGTGACTTAATGGCACGTATTTTCAATCATATGTTGATTACGTGGTGCAATTTCCAAAACTCTGCCATATATTTCATAGGAGTTTTTCTAATCATTTGGGAAAAATGCAGTTCTTGGTACAGTGATCGTGTGTTAATTTAGTTAATATGTTACGGGTAGCCAAAATAGCATAATGGGTTGTGCACCTGTGCCTGTCACCAGTGAGTTAGGCGGTCCTATTTGTATTTGTCCTTCACCTTATTTCGAACTCGGCGACAATAGTATTCTTATTGTCTTCTATGTTCAAGGCTCAACTCGAATGTTCACTGTCAATTTCGTTGATATAATTTTTTTGAATGGTAATCTGTATTTTTTCTGTGATTATTCATATGTATATTCATGTGTTATACTGTTATTTTTCTCAATCTGATGGCCAGTATGTTTTATATTCTAAACGTGATGTTTTTAGTTCAAGTATGTCTATTAAATATTGTTTATGCCCAATTTTGAAATTGAATGAATAATGGCTTAAAAATTGCTTCAATGAACTGTAGAGGAATCCACACCAAGTCGAAAAGATTGAAAGTGTTGCAGCATCTGAAAAAAATAAATTATAATATTTATTGTCTCCAGGATACGCATTTTACCCTGGATATGTACAAAACAATTTACTCGGAATGGGGTTCAGAGGTTTTCTTAAGCTGTTGCAGTTCAAATAGTAGAGGTGTTGCTATTATGTTTTCTAAGGTGGATTATAAAATACACAGTGTTATAGCAGATACCGATGGCAATTACGTAATTATTGATTTGACTGTAGATGATCAGCGTTTTACGCTTGTATCGCTTTATGGACCAAATACAGATAATCCATCTTTTTATAACCACATTTTTAATACAATAGATAAGTTAGAAAACATTTCCTATGTCATTTGCGGGGATTTTAATTTAGTCATAGATCCTCAAATGGACTATTTTAATTATAAAACGATAGGTAATAAAAAGTCTCGTGATACATTACTAGCACAGATATCAAACAGACAACTTAGTGATCCATTTCGCGAGTATTTTCCAGAAGCAAAATTATATACATGGAGAAAGCATAAACCGTTGCAACAAGCCAGGTTGGATTTCTTTCTGGTATCCCCACCGCTTGCAGTAATGACACATAGCTCATCAATAGAACATAGTTTTCAGTCTGATCATTCCATTATTCAAACCGCTTTTCAATTCAATCATTTTCAACATGGTTCCGGCTTGTGGAAGCACAACAATGCACTGCTAACAGATAAGACATACATTGATATAATTAACAAGAAAATTGAGGAAATAGTTATTCAATATGCGGTGCCTATTTATAATATGCAAAATATTAAAAATATGCCGACTGATGAAATACAATTTATAACTAGTGATCAGCTTTTTCTTGAGACTTTGATGATGGAAATAAGGGGAAAGTCTATATCATATGGCTCCTTTAAGAAAAAACAAATACAAGATAATGAAAATAATATCATATCCAAACTCAAAGAATTAGAATCAAATTTGACTGAGAAAAATTCAGAAGAGTACAGTAACCTTTCTAGTCAGCTGAACCAAATCCAGGAAAATAAATTAAAAGCTTATATCATAAGATCAAAGGTGCAGTGGATAGCGGAAGGAGAGAAACCAACTAAATTCTTTTGTGAATTAGAACAAATGCATGCAGCAACAAAAACAATAAGCAAAATTTTCAAGGAAGATGGAATCGAAATAACAAATCAGCAACATATTTTGAAAGAAGTTAAATCTTTTTATGAATCTTTATATAAGAAGAAACATTCAAATTTAAATGATGAAGACTTTGAACATTACTTTACTGATACGATTATCCCAAAATTAACAGATTCTGAGTCAAACAGTATTGAAGGAAAACTAACGCTTAATGAGATAACAACTGTTTTAAAGAATATGAAAAATAATAAAAGCCCTGGCACCTCGGGATTTGGAGCTGACTTTTACAAAGTATTTTGGAAACAAATTGGTAATTTTGTTTTAAGGGCCTTAAATGAAGCATACTGCTTAAACAAATTGACCTGCACTCAAACGCAAGGTCTAATTACATGTATTCCAAAAGTAGACAAATCAAGACATTACCTTAAAAATTGGAGACCCATCACTCTATTAAACACGGTGTATAAAATTGGTACTGGATGTATAGCAAATAGAATCAAATCATTATTACCAAAATTAATTCATACAGATCAAACAGGATTTATTAAAGGGCGTTACATTGGAGAAAACACAAGACTTGTATACGATATAATGCACTACACAGAAGAGTTTGAGCTTCCGGGTATGTTGTTACTTATTGATTTTGAAAAGGCTTTTGACTCATTGTCATGGACCTTTGTAAACAATACTTTAAAACACTTCAATTTTGGTGTTTCAATACAAAAATGGTTTAATTTGTTTTATGCAGATGCGAAATCAAGTGTAACACAGTGTGGATTCCTTTCAGATTTTTTAGGATTGAGCGCGGCTGCAGGCAGGGCGATCCTTTATCATGTTATATATTTATTCTATGCGCTGAAATTTTATCAATCAAGATAAGATCAAACAGTAATATAAAAGGCATAACTATTAATACGATAGAACACAAACTATCCCAGTTTGCCGACGACACAAGTTTTATCCTTGATGGATCAGACGAGTCCTTAAATGAAACTCTTGACACACTTGCTATCTTTTCAAACTACTCTGGACTAAATATAAATTTTGACAAAACAAAGATCGTATGGATTGGTAAGAAAAAGTACAGTTCAGACACTATAAAAACTAAATGGAAATTAGCATGGAATCAGCAGCAATTTCATATGTTAGGAATACATTTCCACGTAGACCTGGAAAAAATGATAGGCTTAAATTTCAACGCAAAAATAATGGAAATTGAAAATACAATAAAACACTGGAAAAGGCGAATACTGACACCGATAGGTAAAATTGCGGTTGTTAAAAGTCTCTTGATAGCAAAACTTAATCACCTTTTTTTGGCTCTTCCAAACCCTTCTGAGCAAATTTTGAAAAAACTAAACAGTATACTGTACGATTTCATTTGGAATGGTAAAGACAAAATAAAAAGATCAGTTATTGTACAAGAATATGCTTATGGCGGGCTTCGAATGATAAATCTGAGTGCTTTTAAAAATGCTCTAAAAACTACATGGATGAAGCGTTTAATTTTGAAAACTGGAGGTTGGTCAGACATAATAAAATCAACTGTAGATATTAATAAAGTTTTTCATTCTGGAGCACACTTTTTTGAAGCTCTTTCTCGAAAATGCACAAATATGTTCTGGTCAGATACTTTCAAAGCATTTTCAAACCTGATAAAGTGTCAGGAAATTGAAAAAGACAGAATTAAACACTATCCTCTATTTTACAATGAACATATTTTAATTGCACAAAAGAGCGTATTTTTAAAAGCATGGTACAATGCAGGAATAAATTGCATTGGAGATATTTTGAATGCTCGAAACTCTATAATAAGCCTTGATGAACTGAACCAAACTTACGGTTTACAAACCAACCATCTAATATATCGTGGCATGAAATTAGCGATAGAAAAACTATTTAAATCAATTAATTTAAGTATATCAGAATTAACTGATTTACAGCGACCTTTTATTCCCCCTTACCTCAACATTCTATTCAGAGAGGAAAAAGGTTCGAAACCAATGTATAACTGCCTAAATAAATCACCTGAGCAACCAGCATGTAAAACCGCATGGTGTACCAAATTAGACTCGTGCAAAAACTTAACTATAACTGATTGGAGAAAGATTTTCAGTTTGCCTTTTTCAATTACATATGATTCCTTTATGCAATGGTTTCAAGTGAGAATTCTACACCGCATCTTAGGAACAAACTACTTCTTGCATAAAATAAAGCTGTCGGAAAATATGCATTGCAATTTTTGTAAAACAGAACCAGAAACCATCGAACATCTATTTTGGCACTGCCCTATCAGTCAGTCCATCATAAGAGACTTTTTGACTTTTGAAGACAGTCCTTTTCTTCCGATAAATGCCAATGTTATAATTTTCGGTAATTTAGCCGATATGGACATAGCAAAAAAAAATATTATTATCTTTATTAAAATGTACCTTTTTCAATGTAGTAGTAAAGACAACATGCCTACTTTACTCGGTCTAAAGAGGTATATCTCTTTTAAATACAATATCGCACATAACGTAGCTTTGGCAAAAAACAAAGAAACAGAATTTAAAAATACCTGGGATAAAATAATACATCTTATAACTTAAGAAAATATACAACTTCCTGTAGCAGACAACAAAAAGATTTTTAACACAAAAATATACTGGCCACAGAGGGTTTTTTTTTGTTTATCTATTTTCCTTTATTTGCAAAGCTCTTTTTTCAGTTTTTTCTTTCTTTTTGTTTTTGTCTCTTGTTTTTGTTTTTATTTATCCCCTTTGGTATTTTGAGGGTCCTGTAAATGTTTTAAATTCACTCTTTGAGCAAACATTTATAATATTTCAAATGTATATATAATATAACATGTTATATGTGTTTGTGAGGTGTAGAGAGGGATGGTTCCCCGACCCTCATACACCAATTACGGGGATAATAAACTATTTAAACTGAAAAAAAACAACAACAAAAAAACAAAAAAACAAACAACAACAACCATGGGGCGTACTATAATATGGCCCGTCTAAAGACGGGCATACATATATAGATAATGAAATACACCAACAGTTCATATGGATGTCTAACACATGTACACTGTTTTCAAAAAGAACCTAAATAAAAAAAGTACTGAAGAGGTTTTGCAAAACTTGCAGTAACATCTAGATGTAGGTTACCTTCTTCACAGACAATCCCAACGTCATGGCTGTGTGTGCACAGTGACTGGCCAGGTTTAAACAACTCATAATCACAGTACCAGATATTCTTTTCATCGCCATTGCAGTTCAGCTTTGAGAAAGTGATGTTCCTAGTACCATACCGAAAGTAAGCCATGTACCCTGCTTGGGGACTGTATACATTGCATCCGCTAAAAGAAGAATCCCGCCATGTTGTACATGAAAGCATTTACCCCATTCCTTCATAGTGACGCCTTTTGATGCCAATATAAGTCACATTTCGAAACGATTATGATAAATAGAGTATTTGCTCCATAGGAGCAAATGCTTTAATTATCACGATGGTTTCTAAAGTACGGTACATAACTCTGAAATTTTCGTTTTTTCTAGTAAATGTTTCTTGTCACTTGGTTTATTCAAATACGCTGAGTCTGAAAATAGCCTATGAGGGAATGGGGTAACCCTTTACTCTATGAAATTCTTGTCAGAAATAATGATGTTATGTATACTAATTATAATTTTATTTTGGTATTTGGAAAAATAATGTTTGGCCAAGGCAAAAACTGTAGAGTCCGATCTACATGTATATATTTTCATAAAAAATCAGAGACATATGGATCTACTCAGTTAGAACATGTGTAAAATGGAGTAAAGAGTTAAAACTGGTACAACTAGGTACAGAGCAACAGATAAATGTGCATACTCAGATACTAAAATCATTATTTCTCCACCAAACCCTATGTTGTGACCACTCTTTAGAATCGTCCCTTCGAGACAATTCTAAAGAGTGGTCGCAACATAGGGTTTGTTGGAGAATAAAGAAGTTATTATTGAAAATGACTTAAGTTGCACATTGTATCTGGATCTCTGTAGGTACAACTGGGTTCGATCTGAGGTCTGACATTTCGGATGACATGAATTGAGATTGTATGAGCTCTGCTTCGGCCACAGTGTCCACAAGCAGAGGCAGATTGGAATTGGTTGTAATTTTCCACCACTCTGCACACAGTGGTAGGAACCGAGTCTAATTGCAAGATCATGATACAACTGGAATAAATGATATTATATCTATATAATAACATAAGCAAACAGAGCACATCCTGATCAGATGGCTTCTACTCTGTTTGTAAAGGCATTAAAAGGCATGTTTTTAGAGAAAATGGATAAAAAAACCTTTATGACCTACCTCCGAAACCCTAGACTTCTGCAGATCAAGTCTGCAGATCCATGTGTGAATCCATCACTACAAACTGTGCCCCATGTCTTATTATAGAATACTTCTAGTCGTCCCATATTTGGCGAACCTCCATCAACCAGTCTCAACATTGGGTTTCGAGCTGAAATTGACATATTCGAGTACTGAAATAAATAAATTTGAATCTGAAAATGATTAGCACTACTGAACAATCTTCAATATGGTAAATTTATAAAGCCATATGCAGGCGACCCCCACATCATCCTCACTTTTGTTATATTTTCTGGTCCTTCGGGATCATTAGTTTCAATGCTTTTAGTTATGAAACTGCGTAAGCCGGAGCAAAGGGCGTGAGTAGTGTTGCACCTTTAACCCTTTCCTCCATGAATACGCATTTCTACGCCTCTATAAAAGCCATTTCTTGAAACCATTGTGAAAAATATTCATCACAATTGTTTCAAACTACAAAATTCTAAAATGTTCCTTTTCCCTAGTTAATGCTCCTTTTCGGTAGATTTATTCAAAGAGGTTGGGTCTAAAAATAGCCTATGAGGTAATGGGTTAATAACACTCATGAACAGACTCAATAAGACCGAGTCTGCAAAATTCTCTTATAAACTGGTTTGTATATGAATGTCATTCTTAGTTCAATGGACTCTGGTAAAACTAAATACTGAGACCTTAACCATGATTCCTTGGTCCGAGGTTATAAACGTCTGAGTCTGAGTCAAGTATCTGATTGGTCAGAATTTGAGCAAGTTAAAATTCTGACCAATCAGATCCTTGAGAATGAGTTCAGACTCAAGCAATTTTTTTTATCACCTTGGGGTCAGGACACACATTTTGGATTAACCCGTTTACCATAAATATGCCTTTCTACACCTTTGCAAACAGATTACACCCAGATCAGATGGCTCCAATAGGAGCGATCTGGTCAAGGTCTATCCTGTTTGCTTATGATATAATATAGATAAAATTCTACATTTTCGGCCATGGCCAAAAATTCCTGTGTCCATGTGCTATTATAATAACCAATCTAATTAATATCCATGACGTCATTATTTCTTATATATACTATTATGATTATTCATGGAGTGAAGGGTTTACAAACATTGCTGATCCTGATCAATTGCACACTTCCAATTAGAAATCTAATCTCATCGATCTGGTGCAACACCGTTAACATCATCCAAAAGTTGTATTTTAGACAGTAGTGCTCATTTATTTATTATAAGAAAACAAGGAGAAGGCAGAGCAACAAATAACCCATTACCTCATAAGCTATTTTAGACTCAATTCATTTGAATCAGTCTACTAAAAGGAGCATTTACTAGAAAAAGAGACATTTTAGAATTGTGTAGTTTTGAAACCATTGTGATAAATAGAGTATTTGCTCTTAAGGAGCAAATGCTCTATTTATCACAATGGTTTCATGAAGTGACTTTTACAGAGGCGTCAAAAAGCGTCAATATTAGGGAATGGGACAAATGCAAAATGCATACTCAAATACTAAAATCGTCATTTTCCCACAAAACCCCATGTTGTGACCACTCTTAGGGAATCGTCTCTCTGAGAGACGATTCTAAAGAGTGGTCACAACATAGGGTTTTATGGAGAAATAAAGACGTTGTTCTTGCAAATGTTATAATTTACACATATGATATGGACTTCTGTAGTTCAGGAGGGGATGCTTGATGCTTCTAAAGGTCCATTTGTTTCATCTATACTTCAACACCAAGGGCAGAATATGTTCATCTGCCAAACAATTAGTAACAAAATATGTTTAAATTTAATTACCATTACAGTTCACCGCTAATACACTGCCATTGCTGATGCGGTCGGAATATGGGCAACTGTTTATCTCAAACTTGGTACACTTGTTGTAATCAGTTATCCTCACGGCGGACTCTCCATAACTTTTGTAGTCTTTCATCTGTACGATATTTGCTCTACAAATACAAAATAATCTCTATTATAATACCACTTATCTTATTAACATAACTTTATGTCTCTAAATGAATGTGGTCCATTTACCCTTTCCCTAATGAATATTTATGTCAGAAGTAATGTATGAATATTAATTAGCTAAATTCTATAGTGGCATCATGAGCAAAGGAATTTTAACCTATTCCCGCATCTATAGGATATTTTTAGATCCAACCGCTTTGATTAAATCTACCAAAAAGGAGCTTTTACTAGAGAAAAGGAAAATTTCAGAATTGTGTAGTTTTAAACCATTGTGATAAATAGAGCATTTGCTCCTGTGGTTTCACAAAGTGACTTTTACAGAAGCGTCAAAAGGCGTCAATATGCGGAAATGGGTTAAATATGCGGAAATGGGTTAAATATGGCAGATGCTGTAGAATCACATCTTTATTACGTCATAAGCAAACAGAGCAGACCCTGATCAGATGGTTCCCCAAGCGTGAAAAAGGCATCTCTATCAAGGAAAGCATTAAAGCAGACTTACAGTAACGAAGAAAGCTCCTACCGTTCCGCATTAAGCTACCACATTCTTTAACCCTTTCGCTGCCAAACTCTCTCGTCTGCTAACTTTGTCGTCTGCTACAAATTTTCATTTTTTTGATTTTCTTCATTTTTGTTTCAAAAACATATTAACAGTAACAAACAGTTTGGATCCTGATGAGACGCCGAGTTACTCGGCGTCTCATCTGGATTCAAACTGTTTGCATAGGTAATCACAGATCCGGCATTGGCAGCGAAAGGGTTAAAGAATATTTATTCTTTATTTATTATTTTAAGAAGCTGCTGTGGAGGTGTTGTATAACAATATTAGTCACGATATGAGAAAGGATGCTTTGGATGTTTTGTAGACAGTCTAATTCTGGATCAACCATTAAGTTTCTGACGCAGTGTCTCGCCAGAATTATAATATACCACTACAATATCAATGTCAAAACTGAACAATTGCAACTATAATATTCCACCACAATATCTGTATCAAAACTGAACAACTGCAACTATAATATACCACCACAATAGCTGTATCAAAACTGAACAACTGAAACTATAGTATACCACCACAATATCTGTATCAAAACTGAACAATTGCAGCTATAATATACCACCACAATATTAGTATCAAAACTGAACAATTGCAACTATAATATACCACCACAATATCAGTATAAAAACTGAATAAATGCAACTATAATATACGTGTACCACCACAATATCAGTATCAAATCTGAACAATTGCTACTATAATATACAGTATCAAAACTGAACAATTGCAACTATAATATACATGTACCACCACAATATCTGTATCAAAACTGAACAATTGCAGATATAATATACCACCACAATATCTGTATCAAAACTGAACAATTGCAACTATAATAAACCACCACAATATTAGTATCAAAACTGAACCATTGCAACTATAATAAACCACCACAATATTAGTATCAAAACTGAACCATTGCAAGACAATCATGAATATCAGTATGAACTGAACAATTGCAACTACAGTGCTAACTCTCTACAACGACACCCTTTGGGATACGAAGATTGTATGTGTTGTTCAGAGGGAGTTGTTATAGGAAGGGGAAATAAACATAATTAGCTTATTTGCAGATCCCCAGATAAGGTGTATTTCGAGAACTAAAACCGTTATGCCTCAATCAAACCCTATGTTGTGACCACTCTTTAGAATCGCCACAAAGTGACGATTCTAAAGAGTGGTCACAACATATGATTTGATGGAGGCATAAAGAAAATACGATGGAAAAAGTTGTTTCTGGAGCCTTGTTGTTTCGGAAACAGTGACATGCGTTGTCGTAAGGAGGGAATCGTTATTTAGAGGGCTGTTGTAGGGAGGGAGCACTGTATAGTATACCACCAATATACCACCACAATATCAGCATCAAAACTGAACAATTGCAACTATAATGTACCACTATAATATCAGTATTAAAACTGAACAACTGCAACTATAATATACCACCACAATATCAGTATCAAAACTGAACAATTGCAAGGCAATTATGAATATAGTTGAGTCTCTGTATAATAACCACTATTTGAATATGTTAAAATTGTCTTTCAAAGCACATCGACTAGTTAAACCTTTACTCCATGAATATTCCATGAATAATAATTAGATTAATTGTTTAATAGCACATGGACACAGGGGTTATCTGGTCATAACAGAAACTGTAGAATCATATCAAAATCCCCAGGTACACAACAACTCATGCTTGTGAACATTCCTGTAAAGTTTGGTGACGACTCTAGCCCTACTGGATTTAGAGATATGTGCGACACAAAGTTTCTCAAATTTTAAGTTATCATATAAGGGCCAAAAACTCAACAATCATCAGGGGGAGACAATTCAACAACTCATGCTGGTCAACATTCCTGTGAAGTTTAGTGACTAGCCCTAGCGGTTTCAGAGATACGTGCGACACAAAGTTTGCCTAATTTTAAGTCATCAGGGTCATAACCCCATAGTTACAGGGAGTGGGGATTCAAAACCCAATGTGCACAACAATTCATGCTGGTAAACATTCCTGTGAAGTTTGGTGACTCTAGCTCCAGCAGTTTCAGAGATACGTGAGTCACATGTTTGTGACATACAGACAAACGGATGGACGTACAGCTCTGGCAAAAACAATATGCCCCCCCCCATAAATGGGGGAGACATAATACTCCTAATGTGTAGTCACTGCAGATAGGTTTCATCGAATGGATAAAAAACTTACAGATTGTAGCCAGCCTCCAGGCAAATGTGCTCCAGGAAGTCATGTGGCACCGTCCTCCCATCTAGATCAATGAGTGACCATTGAGCTCCCATTTTTATTGTTACAACACCCTGTGAACCTTCCAGTCCATGGAGCTTGATTACATGGGTCAATCGCAAAACTGTGAAAGAAATAAAAATGGTCTATCGCAAAACTGTGAAACAAACAAGAGATGTCACAGTCACGTGACAAATGCCCCCCAAAATTGTACCCTGTGACCTTGACCTTTGACCCATGGACCAGGGAGTTGACACATCGTCTTTGTGTGGTGAACATTTGTGCCAGGTTCCTTTGAAATCCATTCACAGATAAACAAGTAATTGTACCCTGTGACCTTGACCTTTGACATATGGACCAGGGAGCTGAACGCGACACCTCGTCTTTGTCTGGTGAACATCATTCTGTGCCAAGTTATATTGAAATCCATTGATAGATAAAGATGTTACAGACCGGATACGACATTTGTGACAAAGTAATTGTATTCTGTGACCTTGACCTTTGACCCATGGACCAGGGAGTTGAAAGCGACACATCATCTTTGTCTGGTTAACATTTGTGCCAAATCATATTGAAATCCATTGACATATAAAGAAGTTACAGACCGGACACGAAATTTGTCACAAAGTAATTGTAGCCTGTGACCTTGACCTTTGACCTATGGACCTGGGAGTTGAAAGCGACACATTGTCTTTGTGTGGTGAACATTTGTGCCAAGTTATATTGAAATCCATTGATAGATAAAGAAGTTACAGACCGGACACGAAATTTGTTACAAAGTTATTTTACCCTGTGACCTTGACCTTTGACCCATGGACCTGGGAGTTGAACGGACACATCGTCTTTGTGTGGTGAACATGTGTGCCAAGTTATATTGAAATCTATTGATAGATAAAGAAGTTACAGGCCGGACACGAAATTTGTTACAAAGTAATTGTACCCTGTGACCTTGACCTTTGACCCATGGACCAGGGAGTTGAACGCGACACATTGTCTTTGTGTGGTGAACATTTGTGCCAAGTTATATTGAAATCCATTGATATATGAAGAAGTTACAGACCGGACACGAAATTTGTGACAAAGTAATTGTAGCCTGTGACCTTGACCTTTGACCCATGGACCAGGGAGTTGAACACGACACATCGTCTTTGTGTGGTGAACATTTGTGGCAAGTTATATTGAGATCCATTGATAGATGAAGAAGTTACAGACCGGACACGAAATTTGTGACAAAGTAATTGTACCCTGTGAGCTTGACCTTTGACCCATGGACCAGGGAGTTGAACGCGACACATCGTCTTTGTGTGGTGAACATTCGTGGCAAGTTATATTGAGATCCATTGATAGATGAAGAAGTTACAGACCGGACACGAAATTTGTGACAAAGTAATTGTAGCCTGTGACCTTGACCTTTGACCCATGGACCAGGGAGTTGAACGCGACACATCGTCTCTGTCTGGTGAACATTTGTGGCAAGTTATATTGAAATCCATCGATAGATGAAGAAGTTCCAGACCGGACACGAATTTGGGACGGATGGAAGGACAGACGGACGGACAGGCGGACGGACGGACGGACAGACGGAAGGACGGACAATGCAATTACTATATGCCCACCTTTGTGGGGCATAAACATTAATCTCTCCCAAAACTATGAAACAAAAATTCCTTGCAAATAGCATGGCCCTAGTCCTGGCATGGGTAAAGAACCTGTCTGTCATAATGTGCAAAGCTTTAACCCATTCCCTCATAATTATGCTAGTTTTAGATCCAACTTATTTGAATAAAGCATTAACTAGAGAAAAGGAAAGTTTTAGAATTTTGTTGTTCTGAAACCATTGTGATAAGCAAATGCTCTATTTATCAAAATGGTTTCAAAAAATGATTTTACAGGGGCGTAGAAAGGCGTATTTATGGAGGAAAGGGTTAAACCGTATTCCATGAATATTCAGGTAAGAAATAATGACATCATTATTTTCTTATAATGGCACATGGACACAGGAACATTTGGCCATGGCAGAAAGTGTAAAATTATATTATTTCATAAGCAAAAAGAGCCTGATCCTGATCAGACAGCTCCTAGCTGTCTGATCTGAGTCTGCTCTGTTTGCAAAGACACAGAAAGGTGTATTTATGAGTAAAGAGAAAAACCAAGAAACCTGACATTGGATCTGAACTATTTAACACAATGGTTGTAAGTCCTAGAGTTTTATTTAACTTTTTCCCTTGTAGGGTGCTTTTTGGTGCCTTTGCAAATAGAGCAAACCCAGACCAGATGGCTAGGGTATGAGTCATGTGATCTGGGTCTGCTCTGTTTATCAAATAATATGCCATAGAACCGCTCTAATGCGACCAATTAATGAATAAACATGGGTGTCTTTGTAAGCAGGTGGTGACTATAGGAGAATTCTGCATTACTTTTGTCCTTCATTAAGTTACCACCAACATCTAGCACCCATAATTATACCTCTTTTAGGTGGTCCTATTAGCGGGATTTTATTGTATATTCTGATTTCCTCATAGGCTATTTTCATATATACATAAGTGTTTAACATTAATATTCCTTGAGTAAATTTACCAGCCATGTTCAAGAACAAATTTCAGAAAAGTATTATATGAATACTGGTTTCAGAGAGGAACATGTTTTTCAAAGCATTTAGGATAACGGAAGAAAACTCCAGGCTTGCAGTTATGTTATCATGAATCACAACGGTTTTAGAACTGCTGACAGATGGCTGATTAACCTTTTCCTTCATATAAACACATTTTCATACATCTTCAAAAAGGTTAGACCCTAATCAGACGGCTGCGATAGGAGCTGTCTGATCAGGGCCTGCTCTGTCTGCTAATGGAATTTGATAGATCTGTTCGATTTAGTTTCTAAACTGGCTACAATGTTCCACCTTCTATATTTCATTATAACCATTTTGGCCATGAAAATTCAGTTGGTATTAAACTTTGGACAAATATAGAACGGTGACAGGGTTAACCCCTTCCTCCATACATACGCATGTCTACGCCTCTGTAAATTTCACTTCTTGAAACCATTGTGACAAATAAAGCATTTGCTCCTATGGAGCAAATGCTCTTTTTATCAGAATGGTTTCAATACTACACAATTCTAACATTTTCCTTTTCTCTAGTAAATGCTCCTTTCCGGCAGATTTATTCAAAGAGATTGGGTTTAAGCCTATGAGGGACAGTGTTAAACAGCACATTTACAGTACTCAAAAACCTAAACAGAAAATTCATACAGGTGGTAGCGTAACCCATTCCCATATTTTAGATCCTACCTATTTGAATAAATCTACTAAAAAGGAGCATTTATTGCAGAAAGGAAAATTCAGAAATGTGTAGTTTTGAAACCATTGTGATGAATACTGCATTTGGTCCTATGGAGCAAATGTTCTATTTATCACAATGGTTTCAGTAAGTGACTTATACAGAGGATTCAAGATGTGTAAATGGGATAATACAGGACAAAACATAGGCAGAGAGGTTACTTTGGACTTTCTGCATTACATTTGTTCTTCATATAGTAGTTAAGATCGGACTATCACTTACAAGATGTATTTGTGAAACACTATGCCCCGATATGACCTTTGACCTTGATGAATGACAATGACCTCAATAAGTCGCCCCTAAAAATGCCCGCCTCTATAAGTTGCACATGCATGCTAAGTTTGAAGCATGTATGTTGAATGACGAGAGAATAATCGCCAATCAAACTTTGACCCATATTTTGACCTTTGGCCTTGATGTACAAACTTGACCTTAATAAGTCACCCCTAAAAATGTTTCCCTCCATAAGTTGCACATGCATGATAAGTTTGAAGTATGTATGTGCAATGGCTACAAAGTTATCGCCAACGTTAAAGTTGGACACAAACCTACCAACAGACCAACAGACAGGGCAAAAACAGTATACCCCAGTATGGGACAAACCAAAAAACTAACAAACCAACCAACAGACAGGGCAAAAACAGTATGCCCCAGTATTGGACAAAGCAACAAAGAAACCAACAAAGAAACCAACAACCAACAGACAGAGCAAAAACAGTATCCCCAAGTATGGGATAAACCAACAAACCAACCAACCAACAACCAACAGACAGAGCAAAAACAGTATGCCCCGATAAAAGGGGAAAATGGTTCTAAATTAACTCTTTATGTGAGTTTTTGGATATCACTGTAGTGTATAAATGTTTCCTTGATTGATGAAAGTTTGAACTGGGTTCCCACCAATTACAGAAAGTAAATTTCCTTGAATGTTTTCTTACCAATTTCCTATTTCCCAGACCATAAACTCGAAAAAAAACCACACCAACAACAGCGAAACAGCTCAGCAGGCAAAGAACGCATAAACCCCTGTCCAGTTTCCTCTTTTACTCTAAGCATGTTTAGTCATATACAGACTTTTATTAAAATTCAAATGATTTTTTTTCTTTTGCTTTTGGATAATACCGTATAGTGAAAGTCAGAATAAAGAAACTGCCTTTAGCCTCTTTTTCATTTTCTTTTCTATTCCTCTTCCAAACCAATGCCTCAAATCTCGACTTCTGATTCAAAATTTCCCTGACTTTTGCTAAAATTTCCCTGACTAAATAAAAAATTCCCTGACTTTTCCCTGACCATGATTTTTTTTCATTTTTCCCTGACAGTGGAAAAATTGTTGAAAGTATTTGAATGCTTGGAATTAGGGTGATGATATATTGTTACTAATATTATATTATGAGGACTTAGATCTGAACTATATTTAAAATGAATGAAAAACAAAGCAAATTGTGCAATAGAAGATATAAGCAGACAGACTAAACCTTTATTCCATGAAAATTCATGTTAGAAAAAATGATCTCATGAATATCAATTAGATTTATTGTTATAATATGTACACAGAAATTTCTGGCAATGGCAGAAACTGTTGAAATATACAGTGCTCCTTCTCTACAACGACACCCTTTGGTATACGAAAATTGTATGTGTTGTTCAGAGGGAGTTGTTATAGGGAGGGAAAATCAAACATAATTAGCTTGTTTGCAGATCACCAGATAGGGTGTATTTCGAGAACTAAAACCGTTATGCCTCAATCAAACCCTATGTTGTGACCACTCTTTAGAATCGTCACTTTGTGACGATTCTAAAGAGTGGTCACAACATAGGGTTTGATTGAGGCATAAAGATCATACGATGGACAAAGTTGTTTCTGGAGCTATGTTGTTTCGGAAACAGTGACATGCGTTGTTGTAAGGAGGGAATCGTTATTGAGAGGGCCGTTGTAGGGAGGGAGCACTGTATCTTTATTATCATTAGCAAACGGAGCAAACTCTGATCAGACGGTTCCTACAGGGGCCGTTTGATCTGGGTTTACTCTGTTTGCAAACGTTTAGAAAGGCACATTCATGGAGTAAAGGGTTAACCCTTCGCTTGCTGAATTTTAAAATACATTTCTCCTTCTTTACCCATGCCTTGTTGTTTTATTACAATTATATCTTCACTGTGTACAAGTATTTCACTATGCAATCACTGCTGTGGAGTGCACTGGTTGCACAATCAACTTGTAAATAGTGCAGACCCTGATGGGACAGCTCCTGCAGGAGCTGTCTCATCTGGGTCTTCACTATTTACAGGTAGGCATATTGACGCGAATAGCAAGCGAAGGGTTAATACATGTAGATGGACACTCACAGACAAACCTTTTTTATTTGGATTATTACACAAGTTGCCATAGCAACACTCACGGGACACTTTATTTTTCGGCGCATCTGAGAACTCTGATATACAATGAGGTAAGCAGCCGCTGAAAGTATGTCTAAGATCAAGCACTGTCTTGAACTTTTGGAATACCCAATCACTCTGAAATGCACAATGAAGAAAATGTTCCAAAAAGGGAATTACAGTAAAACCTCTCTTAACCGGAATTCTAGTAGAGAAGAATTTATATATTTTAGGCAGGTGACTTCTTAATGCAGGGTGAAAGTCATGCAGAAAGCTCCTCTAGAAGCTTTCTGCATGACTTTCACCCTGCATTAAGCTGTCACCTGTCCACAAGACCGATATTTATACTAAATTTAACTTCCGGTTAAGAGAGGTTTTACTGTTATATTATACATAAATACTTGAATAGCTCTGATGTAATATTTCGACCACTAAGGGCCTTTTTCAAAGATGTTCATGTCAAGATACACGTCACATTTTTGTTACATGCATTCAGCCATAAACTCAAAGACAATTGATATTGCCTCCATAAGTTGCACATGCATGCCAAGTTTGAAGTATATGCAATGGCTACAAAAGTATCGCCAAACAATTGACTGTTCTCTTAGTGGTCTTTCCCTAGTTCCCTTTTGTTGGAGAGTTTTGAGTAACCTATATGTTCACATGCATGCTCATATAATATAGTAGCTACTTTGTTAATATCGGACCCAAATTTTGATTTCTCAGTCTTTTATTTGATATTTTAGAACTACATGTATACATACATTAAGTATTACTGGCTAAAATGTACGGAAGTTTATTCCCGCGTGACAATTTATTGCTTGTGTGATTTGTATGTGAATTTGTTAATGCTGCCTACTTAACTGGGCCTTAAACAGTTATCGAAATAAAAGTTAAAAAAAAAAGTTAAAACAAATATTATATCAGAGCTATTCAATCTGAAATGGAAGTGACAAAGGCAGGTTTATCGTACTCTCTCTATAAATGAGATACATTCTGTTTTGCTGTAGTGTGTGCAAATCAGCGCAGAACCTGAGCAGACATCACATTTAAATGTGACAATTAATCTGGTATAATTAGATTAGTTGTTATAATAACATATGGACACAGGATTTTTCAGCAATGGCAGATACTATGAGAATAATAGCTATATTATAAGCAAACAGACTAGACCCAGATCAGACGGCTCCTATAGAAGCCGTCTGATCAGTGTCTACTCTGTTTGCAAAGGTGTAGAAAGAGTCGAGAAACGTGTATTGATAGAGCAGACCTATTTCTGGCATCTACATGGGTCCATTAAATGGACACATTCCCTATGGAAATATGTAACATTTTCCCCAATTTAGAATAAAAATCCAAATAGAGACCAAAATTTGATTAAAATGCTAAAACAGACGCAAAATAAGTTAAAATGGGACAAAAATGCATTTCAAATTTGTTGAGATTTACGCACGTAACATTTTCTAATCAAAATGCATTTCCCCCAAGATTGATAGAAAAGGCATGTAGTGTAAAGGGTTAATGTGATTTTCTGCGATTATTATAATAATATTGTTACCGCGCAACCACCTCCATTCTCTAATGAACACTGCGTAGTTTCTATAGTTGGATTGCACGACTTCCCACACACCCCTGAAAAGCAGTTGATCATCTGAAACAGATAAACACATCCATGACCTTTACTGTATGCACCCTTTAACCTTTACTCCATGACAATTCATGTAAGACATAATGACGTCATGAATAATAGCTAGATTTATTGTTATAATAGTACGTGGACAAAGGATTTTTGTCCATGGCAGAAACTGTAGGATCATATCTATATTATATCATAAGCAAACAGAGCAGACCCTGATCAGACAGCTTCTACACCTGCCGTCTGATCTTGGTCTACTCTGTTTGCAAAGACATAGGAGTAAAGGATTTACCATTCCCTGTTGAATATTTATGTAAAAATAATAACATCGTGAATATTTATTAGCTATTTTTAATAGCATTTGTTTCCGTATAAGTTGAATCTGTAGCGTCAGATCTATTATAATTTCATAAGCAAACAGAGCAGACCCTGATCAGATGGTCCCTACAGGAGCTGTCTGATCATGGTATACTCTATTTAACAAAAGTTTAAAAATGTCACAAAATACGCCTGTCAAATGTCTTTAGTTGAAAGGCCATTACTCGATATCAGGTGGTAATAGTTCACAGATATTAATAATTATTTTAGCTTTAATGTAGGTCCCTAAATGAAAAAAATGTTACGGAAAATATTATCTAGGAAAAATGACCTTGACCTTGGTTGGGGAATGCCCATATTCAATAGGGTTCCTGCCCTTACTGTGGAGTTTTATGAAGATCGGGCATACAGAACTAAAGTTATCGTCTTGAAACTGAAAAAATCTACTGAAAAATAACCTCGAAGAGACGATTCTATAGAGTGGTCACAGTACAGTAAAACCTCACTATAACGGCCACTAAATTGTGTTAATTAGTTGGTATTTAGAGCAGGTGGTTGCTTAAAGCAAGGTGAAAGTAAAACAGAACGCTCCTGTAGGAGCGTTCTGTTTTACTTTCACCTTGCTTTAAGCAGCCACCTGCCAGTAACACAAACTACTTGATGTAATTTAGTGGTCGCTATAGAGAGGTTTTACTGTACTTATAGAAGTACAAATATGAGTAATGCAGAAAACACCACATACAGAACAAACAGCCGCCCGAACAGCAACACAAGAAAACACAGCAAATGTACATAACTAGCAAAAACATAAAGAGATGCACAAAGACAAAACAAACAAACAATAGGGGGAAATGGAAGTAGCTATTAGATAAACTCATGATGGCCTTTGTACTGGAGTTGATACAGTTGTAATGTCCAGTTACTCATAAGTGAAGGACATACATACGAGGGGTGTTCGAAAAGTATCCGGAAAAAGTTGATAATCTATTTATTAATGCGAATTAGGACATAATTTTCGTATACAAACTTTAAATTGCATTTAATGTCACTGATAGTCACTCGACCCTTTACTCCATGAATATTCATGAGAGAAACAATGACATCTTGAATATTAACCCTTTCGCTGCCAAACTCTGTCGTCTGCTAACTTTGTCGTCTGCTACAAATTTTCATTCTTTTGATTTTCTTCATTTTTGTTTCAAAACCATAGTAACAGTAACAAACAGTTTGGATCCTGATGAGACGCCGAGTTACTCGGCGTCTCATCTGGATCCAAACTGTTTGCATAGGTAATCACAGATCCGGCATTCGCAGCGAAAGGGTTAATTGAGAATTTTTAGGGTTTTGGCTTTTGCCGAAATCCTTATAAAATGGATTGCGACTCAAACTTTGGCGGAAAACCCTATTGCACGAGCTCTACCTAGCGGGAATCCCCCTAAGAGAATACGCGCATGTGCAGTGCTTGGCTTACAATCCGGTTCCGGAATCTTACCAAATATTTATAATGAGATATGGAAGTTGGATCCATTAGCAAACAGAGCGGACCCTGATCATATGGGAGAGAGCTGTCTTATCTGGGTCGAATCTGTTTGCAGAGGCATGAAAACAAGTTTATATGAGGAAAATTAAGGGTTAAATAGACTTCTTCTGTTCTTCACATCAAAAGCTACAGTATAAAGGTTAGAGCACTGGTGGTCAGTAGTGCAGGGCAACTGTTACATCATGCTAAAATATCTCGAGGTCATACGCTTAACTCTTTGCACGCTAGTGGCGAAACTGTGATTACCTATGCAAACAGTTTGGATCCAGATGAGATGCCACATATTTCTGCGTCTCATCAGGATCCAAACTGTTTGTCATATTTTTGCATAAAATGAAAGAAAGTTTATTGAAGAATTGAAGCAGACGGCAATTGTTGCCAACGAAAAATCACTCAGCATTGTAAGGATTAAGCAAGCTGTAGAGATCTGTAATATCGTCTGCTTCAGGTTTGTCATCATTTGAATTTCTAAAAGATCAGTGTTAGGCATTTTGACCTAAGGCAAAATTGTCACAAGTTGTAAACAGTTTAGACTTAGGTCAAACAGTTACTTGGTATTAGATCTGAATCCAAACAGGGTGTCTCACTTTGCCAACCTCTGTTGTTTAAGTAGCTTGGACGGTAGTATTAACAATTACTATTAAAAGGAATCAATGGTTTTTGTATCCTTTATATTATTAAAAAATCATTAAGAGCAAAAAGGCAGAAAGGCAAACAAAATGAGACAAAGCACTTTCTTATCTTTTAATTTATATACATTTCATCATTTATTGATTTACGTGTCAGGCGTATAGTATCTTATAGTGTCGTATAGTATCTTATAGTAATGTATGTAATTTATTTCTTATTCATATCATTTATTTCTATGACGCCGGTTACTGATCAGGGTCTGTAGTGTTTACTACAACACTAACTGTAATTTGCATGTATGACTATAATTTATTTTTAATTATATCATTTATTGATATACTTGTTACATGTATGATGCTGCAAATAGCGAAGACCCTGGCCAGTTGTGGTAACTGATCGGGGTATGTATTGTTTGCAGCACAGTCTCACAAACTGGCCCTGAACAGACTCACACTCGCAGTCTCCTCAGGAAAAAGTAAGAAAATACAATGCAATCACACGCAAAGACAAAGTCTAGGCATGGATAAACTATTCTATGAACTTCAGGGTCTTTTCTGTTTGCAAAATCATAGAAAGGCTTATTTTTGCCCAAACCAATTGTACCCGATATGGAACCCTGAAATCGTCTTCACTATATAATATAAAGTGAAACAATATTATGTGTCTAACAACCCATATACCAATAGGAGGTTTTACTTCAAAATTTCACCCATGATAATCTGTCAACCTTGATGTGAAGATTTTCTTAAAGAATGAAATTTATGCTCTGATCATTTTACCAGAGTTATGGGACTCTGAAATTTTCTTCACTGTATAACACATAGCCAAAAGTGCTTGATATAGAGGCACTATTGTTAGTGGGAGGGGTGCATCAGTGACTTGGAAACAATTTTCTAGTTAATTTTATTTTCCCTGTTGTATCCTGCCATGCTAAGTTGAAATATATTTGTTACTTTATAATTTGTCATATTGTTAATATCACCCCACAGTATATTTGGCAATTATTTGTAGGGTATTTAGAATCACAAGGAAATATATGTCTAAAATTGGTGGAAGTGTATATATGGATAAGTGAATGATGCATGCTAATTACTGTTATGGTCCACCAGATAGTAGCAGAAGTATGACCCTTACTTTCAAATAATGGAGTGATGGCTCTATACTATATTAAACATAAATTTTGGCTCTATTGGCACAAAGTGGCAAGTTGAGCTATTGGAATCGCCCTGTGTGTGACATGTTCATAAAACAATTCTTTAAATGTCTTCCAAACTACTGACATGATTTTCAGAAAAATCCACAGCAAACAATCAATATAATATATATTATGTCCGAAACCTTCAGTACTGTCAGTACTTTGATTATGATAAGACATGCACACAGGAGTAGATAATTATGTCTATTTATATCATAAGCAAACAGAGCAGACCCTGATCAGATGGTTCCTCAAGGATCCATCTGATCTGGGTCTACTCTATTTGCAAATGTGTAGAAAAGCATAGTTGTGAAGTAACGGGTTAAGTTTTTGTTTTAACCACAATCAATCAATAATAATGCTCCATTACCTGATTTTTGGGCTCGACTGTAGGAGTGGGGCATGTTCCAATTTCTGTAAATATATACATGTACATTCATATGTAGTGGGTAGAGATTGTGGTGAAATAGTTGATAGGCTTAGACTGTGTGGTTTCGTAGTTCAGTCGGTAGAGTGTTGCCGTAAGCCAGAGACCCTGGGTTCGAGTCCCAGTCGAGTCACAACTTTTTCACCATGTTACATTTGGCGCCCAACGTAAATAACCCGAAGGGTGATTTATATAAAAAATGTAATAATAAGAAACTCGTTGAGTGTTCTTTGAGGACGAATTATTGTGTAGAGGGTGTATGTGTAGTCGGGTAGAGATTGTGGTGAAATAGTTGATAGGCTTAGACTGTGTGGCTTGGTAGTTCAGTCGGTAGAGTGTTGGCATGGTAAGCCAGAGGCCCTGGTTTCGAGTCCCAGTCGAGTCACAACTTTTTCACCATGTTACACATATGCAGCGAAATTTCTCCAATGAAAGCTCTCAAAACATGCCTTGAGAATTTAACCCTTTTGCCACCATTGTCGCATAAACGCACCACGACAAATAGTGCAGTCCCAGATCAGACGCCGCCTTTTCAAGGCGGTGTCTGATCAGGGACTTCACATTTTGTCTCAAACTCTATTTCTATATATGTGCTTTATTCCTTTTAAATTTGCATTTATTTTATCGTATTTCCCTATTTTACTGAATGACTTAACAAAATTGGATTGCAGACGACACTTAGAAAGTTGGTGCCGAAAGAGTGAACCATTTCTCTGTTCAATATTTATGTTAGAAATATTGTCAGGATGAATATTTATTAGCTGAATTTTTATAATGTAAACTTTTCAATGATTTTTGGCTTTGACCAAAACCTGTAGAATCAGATCTATATCATGACAAAAGCAAATAGCTTTGTAGCTTAATGCAGGACGAAAGTTATATAGAAAGCTCCTTTCAGCATAACTTTCGTCCTGCATTAAGCAACCACTTGCTTATAAAGGCAGAAATGTTTATCAAAGAAGTGGTCGCATTAGAGGGCCATCAACTCAGGGGTTATGAAAATCTGTCAGGAAACTCAAAGTTGACTATATAAGCACTGAGCAAAATTTTATCAATGTACCTCAAGAGGGAAGTGCTGCCAACAGGGTGTTGGTCTTCATATATAGAACGGTATAGTTGGCAATAAGTGCAGAGGTGGAAGAAATGGGGCAGTTTTGTACTGTTTACACATTTTTACACATTTCCTATTTTTACAATTCATCCATCATAAGTATGCCTTTCTAAGTCTTTGCAAACAGCGTAGACCCAGATCAAAGGGTCTGCTCTTTTTACTTATGATATACAGTGATCCCTCCCTACAACGACCCTCTCAATAACGATTCCCTCCTTACAACAGCGCATGTCACTGTTTCTGAAACAACAAGGCTCCAGAAACAACTTTTTTACATCGTATTTTCTTTATGCCTCCACCAAACACTATGTTGTGACCACTCTTTAGAATCGTCACTTTGTGACAATTCTAAAGAGTGGTCACAACACGGGGTCTGATAGAGGCATAACGGTTTTAGTTCTCGAAATACACCTTATCTGTGGATCTGAAACAAGCTAATTATGTTTGATTTTCCCTCCCTATAACAATTCCCTCTGAACAACACATACAATCTTCGTATCCCAAAGGGTGTCGTTGAAGAGAGGGAGCATAGATATAGATGTGATTCTATACAGTTTCTGCCATGGCCAAGAATTCCCAAGTCCATGAGCTAATGCAACAATGAATCCAATTAATGGTCATGATGGCATTATTGCTTACACAAATATTCATGTAGTAAAGGTTAATAACCCATTTCCTCTAGGCTATTTTTAGACCCAACCTCTTTGAATAATTCTACCGAAAGGGGGCATTTACTAGAGAAAAAGAACATGTTAGAATTCTGTAATATTGAAAACATTGTGATAAATAGAGCATTTGCTCCATAGGAGCAAATGCTCTATTTATTACAATGGTTTCAAGAAGTGACTATTACAGATGCATAGAAAGGCGTATTTATGGAGGAATGGGTTAAGGACTAAGGATTTCATTGAACATGCTTAATCATAAATACTAGCCCTGTACTCTATGAATATTCATGTAAGAAGTAAAACATGAATTAGATGCATTTTTATAATGACGTGTGAACACAAAAGTTTTGACCATGGCTAAAAGTGTAGAATCAAATCTATTTCATTTCATAAGATTTGACCATGGCAGAAACTTTAGAATCAGATCTATTTTATTTCATAAGTGGACAGAGCAGACCCTGATCAGACAGCTACTACATAGTCTGGGTCGGCTCTGTGTGTATAGTGTATGAGGATAAATGTTAACAAGAGCTGTCCGCAGACAGCGCGCTCCACTTTCTTTAGTGCTGGATAGTCAGAAAGGGCAGATAACTATAGCAAAATTAATTTTAGGGTTACCTGCCCTTGTGGAATGGGTCCCTATTGTAATAGTTAACATGCATACCAAATTTGAACCAAATATATTGGACAGTTTCTGAGACATGGACCTTAACATAAAACTTAACCAACAATGAAAATTCTAAGTCGAAAAAGGGGCATAACTATGGCAAAATTAATTTTAGGGTTACCTACCATTGTGAAATGGGTTGCCCTTGTGATAGTAAACATTAATACCAAAATACGAACCAAATAGCTTTGATGGTTTCTGAGAAATGGACCTTAACAAAAAGGTTAACCAACGCCGACGCCGACGCCGACGAGAGGGTCATGACAATAGCTCCACTTTTTGAAAAAGTGGAGCTAAAAAGATTTCTGTGTATACCTTTGCATTGCAGAGCTACTGTATGACTGCAAAGTTCATTTTCCTGTGCTGATCGTTTGGGGGACAGGCTGCATTCCGTGATGTTTTTCTCCGTCCCTTTGCACTCAACACGCATGAGAACATCGCTGGCAGTGGCACCGAATATCATACGATTTAGCGCCAAAGTGAAATTAGAGCGGAATCTGAAGTTTAACAAAGTAATGAAAAGAGCTATACAGTAAAACCTCTCTATAACGACCACTAAATTACATCAAGTATTTTGTGTTAAATGCAGGTGGCTGCTTAAAGCAAAGTGAAAGTAAAACGGAACGCTCCTTTAGGAGCGTTCTGTTTTTCTTTCACCTTGCTTTAAGCGGCTTATTGCCCTAAAAACCAAATACGTAACACAATTTAGTGGTCGTTAGAGAGAGGTTTTACTGTATATGGCATATCGTTCCATCAATTCCATCCAAACTGCTTTCTATCGCCTGACTAAATATAAATAATAGATATTCTGATATACATCACTTAACACTTTTCTTTATATAATATTTGTTTTTGCTTTTTGACACATTTGCAAATAGCGTAGACTCAGATAAGACGGCCCCTATAGCAGCCGTCTGATCTGGGTCTGTACTGTTTGCTAATGAAATTTGATAGATATGTTTATTTAGTTTCCAAAATGGCTAAAATGGTCCACCTTCCATATTTCATAATAACTGTTTGTCTATAAAGTAGATATTGAAATTTGGAATACACGTAAAACAGTAAAAAAGGGTTAGCTAGTATTTCCTTTTTCTTTGTATTGTTGGTAATCAATAGAATCGTTCCGAAAATAGGGTTTGGATAGAGAAACCTAGATCTCCTTTAAACCATTTACCATAGATCTCATATGTAAGCCATTTACCATAGATCTCCTGTGTAAACCATTTATCATAGATCTCCTATGTAAGTCATTTACCATAGATCTCCTATGTAGGCCATTTACCATAGATCTCCTGTGTAAACCATTTATCATAGATCTCCTATGTAAGTCATTTACCATAGATCTCCTATGTAGGCAATTTACCATGGATCTCCTATGTAGGCCATTTATCATAGATCTCCTATGTTGGCCATTTATCATGGATCTCCTATGTAAGTCATTTATCATAGATCTCCTATGTAGACCATTTACCATAGATCTCCTATGTAGGCCATTTACCATAGATCTCATATGTAGGCCATGTATCATAGATCTCCTATGTAAACCATTTACCATAGATCTCCTGTGTAGGCCATTTATCATAGATTTCCTTTGTAGGCCATGTATCATAGATCTCCCATGTAAGCCATTTATCATAGATCTCCTTTGTAAGTCATTTACCATAGATCTCCTATGTAGGCCAATTATCTTATATTTCCCATGTAAACCATTTATCATAGATCTTCTTTGTAAGCCATTTATCATAGATCTCCTTTGTAATTCATTTATAATAGATCTCCTATGTAGTCCATCTATCATAGATTTCATATGTAGTCGATCTATCATATATGTCCTTTGTAAGTCATTTACCATAGATTTCCTATGTGAACCATTTATCATAGATTTCCTTTGTAAGCCGCTTATAATAGATCTCCTATGGGAGACATCTGATCAGGGTCAGCTCTGTTAGATTATGATATACGGTAATACAGACAAAATTTTACAGTATCTACAATGGTCAAAAAATACCCTAAACTGTAACACGCCAATACCTATCGGGAATACTCTAAACTGTGACACACCAATACTTACCGGGGATATCCCAAACTGTGACACACCAATACTTACCGGGAATACCCCAAACTGTGACACACCAATACTTACCGGGAATACCCCAAACTGTGACACAGCACACCTGTGGTTTTTGCATCAATTTCATAATCAGCATTAACACAGGTGTTAAGCCATCCACTACCATAGTTCACTTTAAGAATTTTCTCTGGTAAAAAGGTCTTTATTTCTGCAATTTGTATTGGTGCCGCTGAAATTAGGTAAGACAGCTGTTAGATGTTTGTTACTTTCTAAATAAATGCATATACATTTTAATCCAAATCAATCTGGGGTAAAAGATCATATGAACAAAAGTATCTTAGTCCTGCATAACCATGTTCTCCATAAATACACCATTTTATGTCTTTGCAAACAGAGTAGACCAAGACCAGACTGCTTCTGTAGGAGCCGTCTGATCAGGGTCTTCTCTGTTTGCTTGTGATATAATATAGATATGATCCCTGACCAAAAACTCCATGTAACATGTAATTGACCCTTCGCTTGCTATTCACGTCAATATACCTACCTGTAAATAGTGAAGACCCAGATGAGACACTTTTGTGAAGGAGTTAGAATAGTTTTGCACCAAGCCCTCGGTTTGTAAAGACGAACAATGTTATTTTTTGAGTAAAGACTTGAAACACACAACAAATCGTGCAAAAAAGTTATACACTAGAATCTCTTGATAGCATCACTCAATGACAGACATCTTTAACCCATTTCCTCATAGGCTATTTTTAGATCAAACCTCTTTGAATAAATCTACCAAAAAGAAGAATCAACTAGAGAAAAGGGGAAACAATAGAATTTTGTTGTTCTGAAACCATTGTGATAAATAGAGCATTTGTTCCTTAGGAGCAAATGCTCTATTTATCACAATAGTTTCAAAAAGTGACTTTTACAGAGGCGTAGAAAGGCGTATTTATGGAGGAAAGGGTTAACCCTTTACTCAATAAATACGCCTTTCTACGCATTTGCAAATATTAGACCCAGTTTAGATGGCCCCTACAGGAGTCGCCTAATCAGGGTCTGCTCTGTTTGCTTGTGATATGATCTAGACACGATTCTACATTTTCTGTCTTGGCCAAAACTCCCATCTATGGACTATTAATAGCAATTAATCTAACTGATATCCATGTTTTTCATTATTTCATACATGAATATTCATGGAGTAAAGGGTTAAAACTATGTGAATGCTTCATGAAGTGAAAAATGAAAGCAATATAGAGAGCTCTCATTTGTTTTCTACATACAGTTTTAGCTTCGATATCTCGAACTCGGATAACTCGAAATTCGAGGTAACTCGAACAATTTCTCTAAAATGTATCGCCACAGATATCTAGAAACACATGTGACAGCCTAATATATGTCTAAAGTAATGCTGAAAGCTCCTACAGGAGCTTTCAGCATTACTGTAGACCTGTATTAAGCTGTGACCTTGAGACATTTTTCAGAGTATCAATCGTATAACTCGAACTTTTTAGACACATCCTCTTTGAATAACATTATCAAAAAGGAGCATTTACTAGGGAAAATGATTTGTTTTTAAAATTGTGTAGTTCTGAAACCAATGTGATAAATAGATGCTAGAGTTATTTATCACAATAGTTTCAAAAAGTCACTTTTACAGTGGAATCAAAAGGCATCAGTATGGGGGAAATGGGTTAATATTTTCCCTCCTGAATATTCATGTAAGAACTATTTAACATCATGAATAAAAAATAACTGATTTTATATAATTGCGTAATTATGTACAGTATAACCCCTCTAATGAGACCAGTTAATGAATAAACACGAGTGTCTTTATAAGCAGGTGGTTGCTTAATGCAGGCCTTTCTGCATTACTATTGTCCTGCATTAAGCTACCGCCTTCATTTAGCACCCATAATTATATCTATTTTAGGTGGTCGAATTAGAGGGGTTTTACTGGGCCATGGCACAAATTTGTTGAATCAGATTTGTATCATTCTTTCAGCGAACAGAACAGGCCCTGATCAGACAGCTTCTATATCTAATCATCAAATATGGGTCTCCTCTGTTTGAAAAGGTTAAGCATTAATGAACCAGAATAGCAGACTCTTTCTGAATTATCGCAGTAGGGAGGTGTCATTGTAATTTCGTAACCCCTTTGTGTCTTTGTGTGAAACAAACAACAATTACTACATCACAGTATGGCACTGGAGTCGTATGACATATCACCCCTGCGCTATTTTCCTGTTAAAAGTAAAAGGAAAGTTGTTATTGTACAGAAGAGAAGGCGCCAAGCTTCTATAACCAACACCACATTAAAATCTCTCTATAGCGGACATAGAATAACTAGAAACACTAAGTGGTTGCTTAACCTGCATATTCTGTCGTTTATGACTTACACAAATAGTCTGGATCCAGATCAGGTCCCACAAAATGTGGAGCCTGATCTGATATCCAACCTGTATGAAACTCAGACTCAACTTCTGCAAACCAAAAAAAAATCAGAAAGAAAATTAAATAGTTCTGAAAATGTTGCAGAAGACAATTAAGCAGCAGACGACAAAATTACTTAGCATTCAAAAAGTTAATGATGAAAGAGTGAGTGAGTGAGTCGGGTTTTACGTCCGACCAACAGTATTTCAGTTATTTGCAGATGGCACCCGCTGAGGGAATTGTCTGTTCTTCATAAAACCGCATTTTCATGCATTTGCAAACAGAGTAGACCCAGATCAGACGGCTCCTTTAGGAGCCGTCTGATCAGGGTCTGCTCTGTTTGCTTATGGTATAATATAGATCTGATTCTACAGTTTCCGTCTGAGACAAAATCTTCGGTGTTCATATGCAATTATAAAAAATAATCTAATTTGTATTCATGATGTAATTTTTTCTCACATAAATATGCAACAAGGAAAGGGTTAAGCTACCAACAGTTCTAAAACCTTGTAGTTCAGATTCTTTTAGTGGTCGTTACAGAGATATTTCACTGTCCTTACCATCACAGTCAACACCAATATTGTCAAACAGACCACTTTGGCCAGTAGCATCATCTTGCTGACAGTCTTGCAGGTATTCCTCGTCGCCAGAACAGGTGTAAATCACAGGCAACACATCATGCTCTGAATGCCCGTAATAATCGCCATGCCTTAGAGCATAGTTGCCACTGAATAGTAAGAGACATGATGAGTGAAAATGGGTCCAGAAAGACAGACAGGGGTTACAATATACTACGAAATATGAAGAGGGAAAGAGAAGAGAAGAGAGAGAGAGAGAGAGAGAGAGAGAGAGACAGAGAGAGACAGAGAGAGAGAGAGACAGAGAGAGAGACATACAGAGACAGAGACAGAGAGACAGAGAGACAGAGAGAGAGACAGACGGAGAGAGAGAGAGAGACAGAGAGAGAGAGACACACACACACACACAGAGACACAGAGACACAGAGACGGAGAGACAGAGAGACAGAGAGAGACAGAGAGACACAGAGAGAGACATAGAGATACAGACAGACAGACAGAGAGAGACAGACACAGACAGACACAGACACAGACAGAGAGAGACAGAAACAGAGAGACAGAGACAGACAGAGACAAAGATAGAGACAGAGAGAGGCAGAAACAGAGGGAGAGAGATAGACAGAGAGAGAGAGACACACACACACACAGACAGACAGACAGACAGACAAACAGAGAGAGACAGACACAGAGAGAGACAGACACACAGTCAGACAGACAGAAAGACAGGGACATATAGAATATAGGATGAACTTTATACAAAAAAAAACTTACGCTTCATATCCAAGATGTCTACATACAACCTTGGCTACCCCTGGGTGTAGATAAAGTAGCTGGACACGTTTCCATGTACCGTCAGTCGACAGCCTTGTCTCTATCCGACCATTTGAATTGCTTGTTCCATTCGCCAGTCTAATAAATACTGTTACAAAACATTCAAAACATTAATGTGATATTATCCTCCTAATTTGACCTGAGACTCGATTAAATTTCGGCGTGATTATCGGGATTGTTCGTAATACACTGTGACAAAAAAATAGCAAACCAAGAGCCGGTAATAATCATGTTCCACGAGGATTGTACAGTAAAGCCCCATCTAATGCGACCACTGAATGAATAAACATGGCTGTCTTTATAAGCAGATGGTTCCTTAATACATGACCAAAGTTATGCAGAAAGCTCCTACAGGAGCTTTCTGCATAACTTTCGTCCTGTATAAAGCTACCACCTGCCTTTGCCATTATGAATTATGCCTCCATTTGCTTGTCGCACTAGAAGGGTTTTACTGTATTCTTTTAGCGCATACTTATACCTTCGGAAATTTATTCGAAGATTACCGACGATAATACACGGAATATGCATGAGTCTCAGGTCAAATTGGTAGGATAATGCATGTATTGTCCTCCAAATTTGACCTGAGACTCATGTATATTCCGTTTATTATCGTCGGTAATATTCGGATAAATTTCCGAAGGTATAAGAATGCGCTACAGGAATACAATCCTCGTGAAACATGATTATTTCCGGCTTTTGTTTTGCAATTTTTTTCACAGAGTATTACGAACAATCCCGATAAACACGCCGAAGATTAATCGAGTCTCGGGTCAAATTGGGACAATCTATTTGATGTGACCATTTAATAATCAAACATGCCTTTCATTTCGTTCTCAAGCTTTTGATTCGTCAGATTTGAGTTCTCAAGCTTTTGATTGGTCAGATTTGAGTCTTTGGCTCAAATCTGGCCAATCAAAAACTTGAGAACGAACTCAGACTCAACTAAAAGTTTTATAAGCATGGACCCACATGTACAGTAAATCTGGACTTCTATCACTGCTGGCCTTTTAGACAGGTGGGCAGCTTAATGCAAGGTGAAAGTCATGCAGAAAGCTCCCAAAAGGAGCTTTCTGCATGACTTTCGCCCATCAATAAGCAGCCACCTGCTTAAAAAAGTTCTCCTTTGTTCAATATGTTCAGAGTTTTTTCTCCATTTCTCTTTCCTCTGCATTGTAAAGTGACAATTCTGTAACTACAAGCAGAGCTGCAGATAAATGTGCGTACTCATAGGTTTGGTGAATAAATACTGACGTTATTCATCAAAATATTTTAATTTATGCATCTTATCTGGACCTCTGTACTTGTACGTATTAAATTAGTAAAAACTGAAGCATGAGATGCACAAAAATCTCGAGTTAAGCTGATTAACCCATTCCCTCATAATGACGACTTTTGACGACTGTAAAAGTCACTTTGTAAAACCATTGTGAAAAAAAGAGCATTTGCTCCTATAGGAGCAAATGCTCTATATATCACAATGGTTTCAAACTACAAAATTCTAAAAATAAATCATTTATCTCCAGTGAATGTCTATTCAAAGAGGGTGGTATCTAAAAATAGCCTATGATGTAATTTGTCTAAAATAGCCTATGAGATAATGTGTCTAAAAATAGTCTATGAGGTAATGGGTTAATATAAAAGCATGTTTTGGCCACGGCAGAAACGGTAATATCTTATGCGCATTGTTTTATAAACAGACAGTTGTTCTATTGCTGCTGTCTCATCTGGGTCTATTCAGTTTGCAAATGAATAAAGGGGCAGGATTTTCAAGTAAAAGGCTAACTTATCCTTAATAAACATCTTTTCACGCCTATGCAAACAGAGTAGACCCAGATCAGACGGATCCTGTATGAGCCGTCTGATCAGGATCTGCTCTGCGTGCTGAAAGAATTTGATAAATCTGATTCCTTTGGTTTCTAAAATGGCTACAATGTCCCATATTCCATATTTCATTATATCTAATTTGTCGATAAATATTCAGTAGTTAATGAGATTTGAAATAAACATAGAACAGGGAAGGGTTAACCCATTTGCTCCGACGATACCATATATGGGACATAGGCAAACAGTGTAGACTCTGATCAGACGCCGCATAATGCGGCGTCTGATCAGAGTCTACACTGTTTGCTGATGGAATTTAAATATAAAAACAAAACGAAATTGAAAAAATTAGGCCAGGCACCCCTTAGATAAAAAATGGAGTTATCCAATATATAAACATGGAAGAATCCACTGGGCGCAAATGGGTTAATATTAAACCCTTCAAAAGATGTAATCAACACATTCTTAAGATGAACTCGAGATTATTTTGAAATGTGTGTTTGGTTCCCAGTATCTACTATGCTTATAAAAGCTGAAAACCAAATAACTATGTTTGAGAATATTACAGTAAAACCTTTCTATGACGGCCACTAAATTACATCAAATATTTTGTGTTAAAGGCAGGTGGCTGTTTAAAGCAAGGTGAAAGTAAAACAGAACGCTCCTGTAGGAGCGTTCTGTTTTGCTTTCACCTTGCTTTAAGCAATCACCTGTCCTAAATACCAATTAATTAACAGAATTTAGTGGCAGTTATAGAGAGGTTTTACTGTATAACTTTGTTTTATAAATATGCCTAATAATGCCTTTACAAACAGAGTTGACTAAGATCAGACTGCTCCTGCTTATGGACTTATATGGATCTGACTGTATAGTTTTTGCAATTGCTTTAACGCTTTCGGTGCCAAATTTCTAATTGTCGTCTGCAATCCAAGTTTGTTAAATCATTCAGTAAAATAAGGAAATGAGATAAATAAATGCAAATTTCAAAGGAATAAAGCACATATATAGAAATAGAGATAGAGATAAATAGTGAAGTCCCTGATCAGACGCCGCCTTGATTTTATGCGACTGCGGCGATGAAAAGGTTAAAAGGTAAGAGACAATATGGTGGCGAATTTACCATTGCATCGGATGCCAACTTCCGTGGAATTGTTGCATTGGAACTCGGGGTCCATCCAGCTAGATCTCCTAACACATCCAGACAAGTCGCTCTCCTGGCCTGTGCACAGCATCGTGAAGGTGGACAGCATCGGGATTCGGTGATGGGGGCCAGACCATGGCATCTCGAATACTTTTGGATTGTGTCTTTTGATTACGAAATAAATGACCAATTTTTCTATTTTTTCGCCATAACCCTCTACTCCATAAATACTCATTTTAACACCTCTGCAAACACAGTGTTGACGCAGATCAAACGGCTTCTATAGGAGCGGTCTGATCAGGGTCTGCTATGTTCGCTGACGGATATAAAGATCGGATTCTACTGGGTTTACAAGGGTCAAAACGGTTTTTGTTTATGTTCAAATCCAGATATTATGCTTATTAACCCTTCGCTTGCTGAATTTCAAAATACATTTCTCCTTCTTTACACATGCCCTGTTGTATAATTACATATATTTTCACTGTGTACAAGTATTTCGCTGTGCAATCACTGCTGTGGAGTGCACTGGTTGCACAATCAACTTGTAAATAGTGAATACCCAGATGAGACAGCTCCTGCAGGAGCTGTCTCATCTGGGTATTCACTATTTACAGGTAGGTATATTGACGCGAATAGCAAGCGAAGGGTTAATATCCATGCATACATTATTTGTTACATGCATATACATGGAGTAAATGGTTAACAGGGACACAGGCAGACAGAGCAAATACACCATTCATCCCCAACCCTGTGAAGGGGGGGGGGGGTACAGTTAACAAAAAGGCCATGATGTCCCTGATATCGCTCATTAGGCAATCAAACGAGACAATTTTCAAAGTTTTAACTACATGTATATGTTTCAATAGAACACTGGCCATCCCTAGGGCGGGCCTTATTGGACCCCAGGGGGCATAATTCATAAGACTTTTGTAGAGGAGTTCAAGATAATGCTATGTGCCAAATATGAAAGCTGAGAACCTTCCAGTTTCAGAGGAGAATATTTTCAAAGTTTTCACTACATGTATATGTTTCAATAGAAAACTGGCCACCCCTGGGGCGGGCCACATTTGAACCCAGGTACGTAATATATATAACTTTTGTAGAGGACCTGAACATGATGCTACGTACCAAATCTGAAAGTTAAGAACCTTCCAGTTTCAGATAAGATGATTTTCGAAGTTTTCACTATATGTTTGTACATGTATAGAAAACTGGCCACCTCTGGGGCGGGGTCACATTTGACCCAAGAGGCATAATTTATATAACTTTTGTAGAGAACCCGAATATGATGCTATATACAAAATATAAAATATGAGAACATTCCAGTTTAAGAGGAGAAGTTTTCACTATATGTTTCTACAGAAAACTGGCACGCCCTAGGGTGGGGTCAATTTTGACCACAGGGACATTATTTTTATAAATTTGTAGAGGACCTATACACGATGCTAAGTGTCAAAGATGAAAGCGGAGAAACCTGTAGATTCAGAGGAGAGGATTTTTAAATGTTCGAATTGTTCACGACTAACTACGCAAGACAGATGAAAGTTTACAATAGTATTGTTTTGAAACCAGTGTGATAAATAGAGCATTTGCTCCTATGAAGCAAATCCTTTTTTTATCACAATGGTTTCAAAAGGTGACTTTGACAGAGGCATCAAAAGGCATCAACATGAGGGTATGGTTTAAGGATTATCTTATTCTGCATACAAATACACATATATACATTTTTTTTAAAATGTGCTTAACTTGTTACCTAGAAAACCTTGCATTAGCACAAAGGACCGAGGCGATATTCTTTATGTTCTGGAGTTCACCTTCCCCTGCTCCTGACACATCATCGCACCAATAGCCTTCGAACCCGTCGGAATAAACCAGTGCTCGTTGTACACTACTGTCGTCGCCATAACTCTCTGAGAACAATGTGGTGTAAACATCCGTTTCTGAAATATGAATTAAAACTGGCGGATCAAAAAAAGTAGTAGTACAGTGTCCCCTCTCTTCAAAGACACCCTTTGGGATACATAGATTGTATAGCTTGTTTGCAGATCCCCAGATAAGGTGTATGTCTAGAACTAAAACTGTTATGCCTCAATCAACCCTATGTTGTGACCAATCTTTAGAATCGTCACAAAGTGACGATTCTAAAGAGTGGTCACAACATAGGGTTTGATGGAGGCATAAAGAACAAACAATGAAAAAGGTTGTTTCTGGGGCCTTGTTGTTTCGGAAACAGTGACATGCGTTGTTGTAAGGAGGGAGTCGTTATTGAGAGGGCCGTTGTAGGGAGGGAGCACTGTATAGTAAGTGAGAATTGTGGTTCTAAAATATAAGACTAGAATGATGGTTTCTAAATAATATATAAGCATGACTGTTCTGAAACATGGTTGTGATAGGGGTGTTTAGAATGATGGCTGTGAATTATTGGGCCAGAATGGAGGTTCTACAATATTGAGCAAGAATGACCACTCGGAAATTATGAAGTAAGAATAGTGGTTCTGAACAATGAGGCGTGAATTGGGGTTCTGAATCACGAGAGAACAATGGTTATATTATGATTCATTCGAGATCGGTTCTCAGCTGTGACACGAGAATGATGGTTTAGAATTATGAGGTCAGGATGGTGTTTCCGAATAATGAGAGCAGAATGGCGGTTCTGAATTATCAAACTTCAGCTAATAAATGTTCATGATGTCATTATTTATTCATTAGATAAAGTGTTAAACTGTTACCTTACTTGGGTTCAGATTGCTATGGGGGAAAGTTTGCAAACAGTTTGGTTCATGATAAGATGCGAAATTACTTAGTGTCGCATTATGATAAAAACTATTTGAATTTCAGATATTACATGTATTGAAGTTATGTTGTTGTTTGAACAAAAAGTAACAGTATTTTAAAATTTAAACACACAAAACTTTGCATATGAGACATTGTCCAACAAGAGATTATATTTGTGCATGCAAGCGGTGAAACCGTGATTACCTATTCAAACGATTTGAGTCCAGGTGAGACTTGGCATAATACAGCGTCTCATCAAAATCCAAACTGTTTGACACTTTGACCATATACGGTTAAACTTCGATATCTCGAACTCGGATAACTCGAACTACGGATAACTCGAACGAAAAGTTCAGTCTTTTCAAAACCTACAATACATAATTGCTCTAAAATGTATCGCTACAGATATCTAGAAACACGTGTGACAGCTTAATACAGGTCTTAGTACTGCTGAAAGCTCCTACAGCTTTCAGCATTTCTTTAGACCTGTATTAAGCTGTGAACTCGGGAAATTGTTCAGATTAGAAAACGGATAACTCGAACTTCCGTTATCTCGAACTAATTTACATAGTCTCTTGAAGTTCGAGATATCGAAGTTCAACTGTGTTTGCAAAGAAATAAGACAAATTTCATTTCAACAATTGTAGCAGACATCAATTGTTGCAGACAAAGAATTACCTAGTGGGCAAAGAGTCAAGACTTGAACACATTACCTCTGCAGTTTACAGCCAGGTTGTTTTGTTCACCGCAGAGAGCTGGGTCTGGGACAGGCCGGTACAGGCATTCCTCGTGAGAAGTCTCGTTCCCCCTACATTCTATGTAGTGTGTCCCGGCTAGGCCAGCACCGTAATAGGAACCGGTGTACAGGGTAGCACTGTCACTGAAAAAGACAACAATGATAAAGCTCTTAACCCATTATTTCATATTGACGACTTTTGACGATCCTGTATAAGTCACTTTGTGAAACCATTGTGATAAATAGAGCATTTGGTTTCAAGCTTAAAAAATCTAAAATTTTCCTTTTCTATAGTTAATGCTCCTTTTCGGAAGATTTATTCAAAGAGATTGGATCTAATAATAGCCTATGAAGGAATGGGTTAACCCTTAGAGTACATAATAGCTTTAGTAATTTTTCTTCCATTTTTTTCCAACAACCTTGATCAATCAGTTTCTGATGAGAAGTCTTGAGTCTCGTCTGGATCCAAACGGTTTTATAAAGGTTGTAACAAACTCAAATAGAAGTTAACATTCCTGTGTTTTGAAGAATTTATATGTACAGTGAACCCTCATTATACCGGCATTCGTTACAATGGTACCCTCGTCTTACCGACAGTATGCCTTGAAACAAAATTATCGTTACGTCTTTAAAACAACCACTGAATAAATATGTACAATACCAATAATGTACCAAATATGTACAAGACCACAAGAAGTGAAAAAAGCTCCCTTTTTGAAGTGCAAAAAGCTCCCAAAGGGGGCTTTTTGCACTTCTTGCGTTCCGCATTAAGCGTTCACCTATTGGTACTAGTTTAAAACTAGCCATATGGTTCCTTTCATATTCAAACTCATTATAACGGCAACCTTGTTATACCAGCAACATGTTTGGAGACAAACACCTCCGTTGTAACGAGGATTCACTGTATTTTATTACTACATATAAAGGTGCGGACCCAATTTCTAAATTGTTCATTTCTCCATTAAACCCTATACTGTGACCACTCTTTAGAATCGTCTCGAAGAGACGATTCTAAAGAGTGGTCACGGTATAGGGTTTGATGGAAGAAATAAAGAAATAAAGATGCTATTCTTAACAACGTTTAAATTCATGCATCTTATCTGGACCTCTGTATATATAAATAAGCAAATCGTGACATAATTACATACGATTCATATCCCATTTGTCTACAGATGACCTTGGCGGTGTCCGCGCTTGCATTATAATCACAGATGCCTGCCCATTGACCCTCTCTGTAGATTTGCACATTGCCCTCCGAACTGTTGCTGCCATGGGCCAACTGAATGTTCCCTGAACATTAGTGACAAATAGACAAAAATGATCACAGGTAATTCACCCAAACAAACTTTTTTGAGTCATTTTATTAGATCTAGATGTAATCTTGCAGAAAAGTGAAATGGTATTGGCTACAGAATAGTTGTCTTAACCCTTTCCCTCATATAAACGTGTTTTCACGCATTTGCAAACAGAGAAGACCCAGATCAGACAGCTCATAGAGGAGCTGTCTGATCAGGGTCTGCTCTGTTTGCTAGTAGAATTTGATAGATCCGTTTCTTTGCTTTCTAAAATGTCTACAATGTTCAATCTTTCATATTTCTTTACACCTGTTTTGTTAATGAATATTCATTAGGTATTGAAATTTGTAATAAACATAGAACAGGGAAAGGGTTAAAACCCTATATCTTTTAGCATAATTTTTCCATGTGAAAAAATAAAAATCAGTAAAGTAGCCGAATCCAAATATAATGTTCACTCGTGGCAATATGGATCCAAGGGCATGCTCCCCAGGAAAAAATAGAATTGTGTAGTTTTGAAACTATTGTGATCAACAGAGCATTTGCTTCTATTTGAGCAAGTGCTCTATTTATCACAATGGTTTCAATAGGCGACTTTTACATGGGCGTATAAAGGCGTATTTATGGAGGAAAGGGTTAATTCACATTAAAATATACAGTAACCCCCTGTAAACCGGATGTTACATTCAGTATAAATATCGGTCTTGGAGACAGGTAACAGCTTAATGCAGGATAGACGTCTAGGAGCTTACTGTATGCCTTTCACCCAGAATTAAGCAGCCACCTATCTAAAAATATCTAAATTCTTCTCTACTAGAGTTCCGGTTTAGAGGGGTTTTATTGTACATGTAGCTGTATGAGATGGTTTTGAGATACAGTGACCCCTCTCTTCAACGAGACCCTTTGGGATACAAAGATTGTATGTGTTGTTCAGAGGGAGTTGTTATAGGGAGGGAAAATCAAACACAATTAGCTTGTTTGCAGATCCCCAGATAAGGTGTATGTCTAGAACTAAAACTGTTATGCCTCAATCAACCCTATGTTGTGACCACTCTTTAGAATCGTCACAAAGTGACGATTCTAAAGAGTGGTCACAACATAGGGTTTGATGGAGGCATAAAGAAAATACGATGAAAAAAGTTGTTTCTGGGACCTTGTTGTTTCGGAAACAGTGACATGCGTTGTTGTAAGGAGGGAGTCGTTATTGATAGGGCCGTTGTAGGGAGGGAGCACTGTACCGGTTTCTAGCCTTGAACAAGAAGCAGAATGAGTATCCATTGCATCGCCTGATTCTTACAGTAAATATTCAGATTTAGAATCTACTACAAACATTAAGCAAAACAGAAATCAATTTACAGTAAAAACTCGATACTACGAAATTTTAGTAACGAAAAATGTATGTCTTTGTAGACAGGTGGCTGCTTAATGCAAGGTGAAAGTCATGCAAAAAGCTCATTGAGTAGCTGTCTGCATGACCTTCACCCTGCATTAAGCTACCACCTGTCTTAAAGAACGATAATAATACGTATTTTAGTATTCGAATAATCGAGATTTTACTGTATATCGTTAGCCATTGCTTAAAAAGGTGATAGTTTCCTAATTGAACCTACCATGTTCGGATCTAAAATCGAAAAATAATAAAATCAACCTTTTCGATAGTAGCGCTTACTTCTCATTTAAATTTGATGGGACCCTGTATAAGTATAAACAGATCATTTTTAAACAATTTATTCATATCCATTGACGCCTCTTGCCGGCTACGTAAAAGTCACTTTTTGAAATCATTGTGATATAAAGAGTATTTGCACCACTGGAGTAAATGCTCTATTTATCACAATGGTTTCAAATCTACATAATTCTAAAAAATCCTACTTTCTAGTAGATCTAAATGCTCCTTTTCAGCAGATTTATTCAAAGAGGCTGTGTCTAACAATAGCCTGTGAGGGAATGGGTTAAACATTTTTCCGGAATCACGGCCATGTCCGGGAATACCCGACCCCGCTCGTATATTGACAGAGTCAAAGAGATCAAACTAACCAACAGTATACAGATACAGTTAAACCTCTCTACAACGGCCACTAAATTGCATCAAGTATTGTGTGTTAAATGCAGGTGGCTGCTTAAAGCAAGGTGAAAGTAAAACAGAACGCTCCTACAGGAGCGTTTTGTTTTACTTTCACCTTGCTTTAATTGGCCACCTGCCGTAAATACCAACTAATTAAAACAATTTAGTGGTCGTTATAGAGAGGTTTTATTGTATATGGAACGCCATTCTGCCATGCTATTTGCTAAATGCTTAATGCGAAATGCTAAATGCAAAATGCGAAATGCTTTCTGCCAATCGTGAAAATTGCTAGGGAAAGAACCGGAAATGACAAATGCGAAATGCAAAATGCTTATTGCTAAATGCATGTTTGCACTACTAGCATTGAACAACGCCATTTTTGATTTAGTAGTGCAAGAAGCAATAAGCTTTAATGTAAATAAACATGTATTCAGCAAATGTACCGTCACTTTAAAAATGGCACTGTTCAATGCCAGTATATAGTGCAAACATGCATTTAACAATAAGCATTTCACATTTGTCACTTACATCCATCATTTAGTATGGAACGTCATTCTGCCATGCTATTTGCTAAATGCTAAGTGTGAAATGCTAAATGCAAAATGCGAAATGCTATTTGCCAATTGTGGAAATTGGTATGGAAAGAACCGGAATGTTCCAAATGATAGATGTAAATCACAAATGCGAAATGCAAAATGTTTATTGCTAAATGCATCTTTGCATTACTAGCATTGAACAGCTCCATTTTCAATTTAGTAGTGCAAGAAGCAATAAGCTTTAATGTAAATAAACATGCATTTATCAAATGTACAGTCACTTTAAAATGGCACTGTTCGATGCCAGTAGTGCAAACATGCATCTAACAATAAGCATTTCGCACTTCGCATTTGTCATTTGGACATTCCCTAGCAATTTACACAATTGGCAAAAAGCATTTCCTATTTTGTATTTAGCAATTAGCATGGCAGAATGGCGTTCCATAACATGTATGTACAAACTGTTTTACCGTTGCATGTGAGCCCTTCGTGAGACTGACACTGTTTTCCTAAAGGATAAACGACCCAGCCACAATCGTTCATAAGGCTGTTTTCATTGCCGTCACATCGGAAAAAACTATCCACGTTTTCCTGGTATGATCTGTTCGTCATGGTCACGTTTTGTCTGGAGATACAGTGAAAGCTTAATATTGCGCCAACTTTATGAATGAACATAGATGTATTTTCGTCATGCATTAAGCTACCACGCGCCTTTAAAACCCAAAGATAGACCTCTTTTGTGATCGCTATAGAGATTATTTACTGTATAAGGCGAAAGCTTCTTACTAATGGTGGTCTATCAAAGTTATATACAAATTATTATTTTGCGATGCAAAGATAGAAAATTGGAGCTAAAATATGTTTGAGAATCGATTCCATAAACATCATCTTATTTAATTTTTAACCCTTTCCTTGGTCCATATTCATGTAAGAACTAATGTTTATTGCTTTGACAAAAGTGTAGAATCATATCCACGTCATGTAATAAGCAAACAGAGCGAGCAGACCGTGAGCTGCATCCCGTAAGTCGTAGATCTGAAACATTTAGGTCTACTCTGTTTGCAAAGTTCTACTCTATATTGGTGTAGTGTCCTATATTTTGAGGCGTCTGGTCTGGGTCTACTCTGTTTTCAAATGCGTATGAAGGCGTTTATGTGAAGGGAAGGGGTTAAATGGTCTTGACAAGAATAAACAAGAACGGGATTCACGACGAAAATGACACCTACGGTGAAAATCCTAACTCCCGACATATAACCATGGCGACGTGCGGAGTAATATATTCATCACATATTGGTTGATAGGCGGTGTCAATGAAGACATCGGCTCGACCGTCAAAAGGGGAGTTGCCTCCTGTAAGTCGTAGATCTGAAACAATGGAAGTGTGATTTAGGCTTGAATACGATGCAATTCATGGTTCCCACAGTCAGGGAAAGGTCAGGAGAAAATGAAAAAAGAATCAAGGTCAGGGAAAAGTCAGGGAAATTTTGAATCTGAAGTTGAGGATTGAGGAATCGGTTTGGAAGAGGAATAGAAAACGAAAAAGAACCGAAAGGCAGTTTCTACATTCTAGTTCTATCTGATCAAGTCTCTGTTTCTCACTATACGAGTATTGTCCAAAATCATTGGCTAATATAGAAACTAGAATGTCAACAGGGCAACATGTCGAGCCCGCTGATCATTCACCATTAGTACATGCAAAAGTTAGACAGAGCAGATCCTTATCAGGTAGCTCCTATAGGAATGCCTGATCTGGGTCTATTTTGCAAAAACATGAATATAAAGGACAGGGCATACATTGTGATTGTGAAATCTGACTTTGACCTACAAGAGTAACCTTGACCTTTCAGCTACTGACCTGATATTTTGTCCGCGACACGCCGTATCTCCTGGAGAAATATTTATGCCAAGTCATTTCACAATCCATCCATGGAGTTCTAAGCTTAAACCCGGACAAGCAAAAAATACATATTTTTGACATTTGACCTCTAAGTATGACGTTGACCTTTCAGCTACTGACCTGATGTTTGTGCGCGACACGCCTTACCCTCTAGAGAAACAGTATGCCTTGTCATTTCACAATACATCCATGGCGTTCTGAGTTAGAATCCGGACATGCAAAACAATACATTTTTTAACCTTTGACCTCTAAATGCGACATTGACCTTTCAGCTACTGATCTGGTTTTCTATGCACGACACGCTGTACCTTCTAGAGAAACATTTATGCATAGTCATTTCACAATACATCCATGGAGTTCTGAGTCAGAGCCCGGACTAGCAAAATACATGTTTTTTACATTTGACCTCCAAATATGACCTTGACATTTCAGCTACTGACCTGGTTTTGGCACGCGACACGTTGTACCTTCTAGAGGAACATTTATGTCTAGTCATTTCACAATTCGTTCATGAGAGCCCGGACAAGACCGAACGGACACACGGACTGAGGCACAGACGGACTGATGGACGGGCGCACTAACATACACCCACCATGCGCAGACATTGTGGCAACTATATTGAGCTCACCGCAAGCAAGCTCGACAAAAATCATTTGAATTTTAATCACAGTTTTAGTTTGTATATGAGTAAACGTGCTTAGAGTATAAGAGGGAACTGGAAGGGATGTATGTGCTCCTTGCCCCCCTGAGCTACTTCATTTTCGGCGTTTTTTGGTTAGGGAAATTGAACATTTTTCCGGAAAACGTCAGGAAAAGGTCAGAAATTTTACTTACTATAATTTGTGAGAACCCTGAATATAGTTAACTCAATCTGAAGGTTGTCCTAGGCGGTCATTCGTTTGGAGCTTTCTGCTTTACTTTTGCCATATATATGTATTAACCCTTTCGCTGCCAAACTCTGTCGTCTGCTAACTTTGTCGTCTGCTACACATTTTCATTTTTTTTTTAATTTTCTTCATTTTTATTTCAAAAACATAGTAACAGTAACAAACAGTTTGGGTCCTGATGAGACGCCGAGTAACTCGGCGTCTCATCTGGATCCAAACTGTTTGCATAGGTAATCACAGATCCGGCATTGGCAGCGAAAGGGTTAAGCAATCGCTTTCTATTTTAAGATCCCTGTGCCCAATAAATATATGGTCGCTTACCCATTCCCTCATATTGACAACTTTTGACGACTCTGTAGAAGTCACTTTGTGAAACCACTGAGATAAATAGAGCATTCCATCCTATAGGAGCAAATGGTTTCAAACAACAAAATTCTAAAATTTTCCTTTTCTCTAGTTAATGCTCCTTTTCGGTAGATTTGTTCAAAGAGGTTGTATATAAAATTAGCCTATGAGGTAATTGGTTAAAATGACCTTTTTAAACCATTATGATAAATAGAGCATTTGCTTCATAGGACTTTTACACAGTGATCAAAAGGGATCAATATGAGGGAATATGTTAAGCAGTTACTTGTTCATACATTGTACGTGTACAGATCCAAAGATCATTATTATAAGTGGTCGCTATACGTGATCTTTTCAAACAGCCCCAGTAGCAAATGCATACTTACTCCAATCTTGCGCTCCAGTTCTCAGTGAAAGAACTGAAATAACAAATAAAAATACATTGAGACATCAATAGCTCCAGCTTATAACATTTTACTCCATGAATATTCATGAAAGAAATGATGACATCATGAATATTAATTAGATTAACAAAATGGCATATTAACACAAGAAATGTTTGTCACAATAGAATTAGATGTATATGTATATTGTTTCAAAAGCAAACAGAGCAGACCCAGGTCAGACGGCTCCTATTGTAGCTGTCTGGCCTGGGTCTACTCTGTACATGTAAAAAAACCCGGCATTTTCAGTCGAAATAAGTTACATATAATTATACATAAGAATATTATACTTGTGGTCATTTTGCGCAAAATGATATTAAACGAGTCCTGGAAAATGTTATTAAGCTCGCCAGAGGCTCGCTTTACCCTTTCACCGCCAATGGTGCATAAATGCACCACGACAAATAGTGCAGTCCCAGATCAGACGCCGCCTTTTCAAGGCGGCGTCTGATCAGGGACTTCACTTTTTGTCTCATTCACCATTTCTATATCTGTGCTTTACTCCTTTGAAATTTGCATTGATTTATCTCATTTCCTTATTGTAACGAATGATTTAACAAAAATTGGATTGCAGACGACAATTGCAAATTTGGCGCCGAAAGGGTTAATAACATTTTCCAAGACTTGTTTAATATCAGTTTGTACAACATAACTACATGTACTCACAACATATCCTATATACATAAGTTTGTACAAAATGACTTCGAGCATCGTATTCTTTTTATCACATACCTGATGTGGAAAATGCCGGTTTTTTTGTAGATCTAGTTCCTAGGTGTATATTTTTACAAGATGACGTGCTGTTTCTACATGAATGCAAAGGCATAGAAAGACGTATTTATGGAGTAAAGGATTAAAACAAGAAAACTTCTGTTGTACATATTAACTCCTCACTTCAAAGAGGCGCATTATTTGCCTTTTACAAACAGAGTAGACCCAGACCTGACGGCTCCAATAGGAGTCATCTGATTATGGCCTACTTTGTTTGGTTATGAAAAATAAAGAACTGATTCCGCAGTTACTCTGGTCACACGTCATTTAAAATTGACTTAACCCTTTCCTCCATAAATACGCCTTTCTGCGCCTCTGTAAAAATCACATGTTGAAACCGTTGTGATAAACAGAGCATTTGCTCCTATAGGAGCAAATGCTCTATTTTTATCACAATGGTTTCAAATAACAAATTTCTAAAATTTTCCTTTTCTCTCGTTAATGCTCCTTTTCGGTAGATTTATTCAAAGTGGCTGAATCTAAAAATAGCCTATGAGGTAATGGTTTTATTACTGTCCATACAATCATTATTTCTTACATGAAAAGATATATTGGCAGGAGACTGCCAGATAAGTATTTCTTATCATTTCAATATTTTATTACATCTGTAAAAAAAATACTGTCTGTTACAATTTTAAAAGTTAATTCTTTTTTAAACGACTACAAATCCCGCAAAACACTTAAACAATGAAAACCAAAAATAAAAAAAGAAATTTTCATTCCACGGCCTCATATCACAGAAGAATCTATTACTAACATTTCCAAACATACCTAGAATTATCACCAACGAAGGCAGCCAGCCGTCCATATTGGTCACTCGCGTGGTAGGTCGCGGAAATAAAAATGGCGGGAGTTTTTATATGGGCGTTATCCCTTTCAGTGCTGATTAACACTCGTCTGCCAAAACAATGCCATCTGTTTCAAATCCGATATTGTTTTTCCTTTATTGCTTTTAAATATACAGTGTCAAGGTGTCAAACAGTTTGGATCTTTGTAAGACGCTGTGATATTCAACATCTTATCTAGATACAAACTGTTTGTGTAAACATTACAATGTAGGCTATATATATATATATACATGTATATACAGTAAAACCTATCATATGCGCCTATTGATTTATTGAACTTAAGGGGTCTTAAATAGCACGTGGTTGGTGAATGCATGTAAAAGTAATGCAGAAAGCTCATATGGTAGCTTTCTGCATTACTTTTGCCCTGCATTAAGCTACCATCTACCTCACTGACCAGTAATTAGACATATTTCGATGGCTGCTTAAGACAGATGCTACTGGAGATCTGACTCTTTGCACGCTAGCGACGAAATCATGATTACCTATGCAAACTGTTTGGATCCAGATGAGACGCCGCATGATGCGGCGTCTCATCTGGATCCAAACTGTTTGACACGTTGATCCTATATTTTTTAAATTATTGAGATATATTTTATTTTAAGAATTGTAGCAGACGAAAAAATTGTTGCAGACGAAAAATTGCTAAGTTTGCAAATAGTTTGACGTTTGCAAAGCGGTTTAAATCGTTAGCACTAAACTGGAACATTTGTGATGACCTTTGACAGTAGTTTGGATCCAGATGAGACGACGAGTAACTATGTTTCTCATCAGGATCCTAACTGTGTTATAATCTAATACTGTTCTGGAAAAGATTTTTAAGAAAAATGTACTTTAAATTTGTATCAAGTACTTTAGCAGACGACAATATTTGTTGACAACTGTTAGTTAGAGTGCAGAAGATCAATAAATAATACCTTGCTTCTTCATGGCGACGCTTTTCCTGGCACGCAAAAGTCAGCTTGAGAAATCTGACAGATTCTACAATATCAATCCCAACTTCATTCTTTGTATGTTATAATTATCCCATTCCACCATATAGGCTGTTTTAGGACCAGCCTCTTTGAATGAATCTACCCAAAAGGAGCATTAATAAGAGAAAAGTAAAAACTTTTAGAAGTTTGTAGTTTAAAACCATTGTGATAAATAGAGCATTTGCTCGTATAGGAGCAAATGCTCTATTTATCACGATGGTTTCAAGAAGTTATTACAGAGGCGTAGAAAGGCGTATTTAAGGAAGAAATGGTTATACGATACTTTATTTATATACATGTATATTGAATTTTTTGTGCAATTTTGTTAATACATGTAACTGCATCCACTGAATGTACATTAGTTGCACCCTTTCACTGTTTAATATTCATGTAAGAAATTATGACACCATGCATATTTATTAGTTGGATTTTTATAATGTCATGTGTACACATGATGGTTTGGCTGAGGCAGAAAGTATAAAATGATAAATCATATCTATATCATATCATAGTTCAATGATAAATCAGATCTATATTATACCATAATCAATCAGAGCCGTCTGATCAATGTCTGCTCTATTTGCTATGATTATATATATACATGTACAGTTTCATCTATGGTCAAACATTTCTATGTTCATCATATCGAGGGCTTCGTGCAAAACTATTCTAACTCCTTCACAAAGTGAAGGAGTTAGAATAGTTTTGCACCAAGCCATCGATATGCTATAATAATTAATATTCACTGTGTTGTTATTTCTTATATGAATGTTCATAGTAGTAAACAGTTAAGCCAACTAATATTCGCGTTGTCGTTATTTCTTATTTCAATATTCATTAATATTTCAATATTCACTCAGTTGGCGGTGGTCTAGTGGTACATGTAACGTGCTTGACTATCAGTCCGGAGGTCCAGGGTTCAAATCCTTGTCCCTCCCGGACATTTAAGAGACGCTTTTCCGTGTCTCCCACCCGCACATCCTCTCCACCCTGGGGTTAAAATGGGTACCTGTGAGGGTCACTCGCCGGTACTGCGGCTGCATGATTGCGCCGTATGTTAGCAGTGCTCAATATTGTAGGCCAATGACTCAATGACCAGGGGAGTAAATGTACAGTCGGCTGAGCGGTCATTGGGCTGCGAAAGCAGCCCAACATTATACGGCTTTGAATTTTGCCCATGCGTTTCTGCGGTCCTGTGTTTCTATAAACGGCAATCTGTTTTAATAAATATGGTTTACTATGAGACAAGTTTTTATTTATATATATTCATTTATTTTATTTATTTTCATTCATATATTTTTCTCAGCATATTTTGGTCGGGGATAATTCTTTCTTTTCTGCCATGATCCAGTTTCAGTGAAAATGCTAGTGAATAAGGTATAAATGTTTAAAAATCACTTTCCCAAGCATAGCTGTCAGTGTGGTTTAAGGGTTATAACGATGGACTAGGAAATGTGAGGTCGTGGGTTCGATCCTCGGTGGAAGCTGAAATATATTTTTTCTCTCATATTTTCTTAGCACCCTTAGTATACGTGCTTTTGGTTTAAAATCATTTTGTACATAAAAATATAAGACCTTTGTTTTCATTTTGGCTTTGTTAAAGTTATTTAGCTGAGACCTTTTACTCGTCGTTTTGTTGACCGTTTTGCATATTTCACCATTGTGAATTTGAATTTGTTTCAACTTAACTGTATATTTATCTTATACTAACATGTTCTTAATTTGTGGACACGATAAATGAAAAAGTTAATGGGCATTGAGTCGACCTATCGGAATAATTTCATGTAGACTGTAAGTAAGGGAGATTTTATGCCTTGTGAACATCACTTAATGTGATAATGGTTTCTACGTCAGTGTGTTTCAGCAAATGAATAACATTGATCTGTGACGTAATGTGTACTATTGGTGTCAAACACAGGTATTATGCATCATGGCTCATTAAAACATTCCCCTGTTTCTGCTACATGTATTAATTCATACATAACAGTCATGTTTTCCCAATATTGCTCCCTCTTTTTCTTCTATCCTGCTTAAATACATGTTACGCAGCCATTTTACGCTTGCGTAAAACCTTGCTTGTTTGTACTGAAAGTAGACTATAACTAGGTACTTTACTTCATTAAGAAAGTGGTTTAATAGTAAGTTTAGGTCAAGGTGGTTTTAATCCTTTCCTACACACAAACGCCCTTTTTCACGCATTTGCAAACATAGTAGATCCAGATCAATAGCCGTCTAGTCAGGGTCTACTCCTTTTGGTAACTGCAATTATAATATACATGATTCTACAGTTTCTGCTTAAGCCAAAGACTTAATTGTCCTGTTTTCATATGCAACTATAAAATAAGCTTATTAACCCTTCGCTTGCTATTCACATCAATATACCTACCTGTAAATAGTAAAGACCCAGATGAGACAGCTCCTGCAGGAGCTGTCTCATCAGGGTCTGCACTAATTACAAGTTGATTGTGCAACCAATGCACTCCACAGTAGTAATTGCACAGCGAAATAATTGTACACAGTGAAGATATATGTAATTATACAGCAGGACATGGGTAAAGAAGGAGAAATGTATTTTAAAATTCAGCAAGCGAAGGGTTAATATTCATGACGTCATTATTTCTTACACGAATATTGGAAAGGGATTTAGCGTTAACGAGTTCAGTGTAAGCCACTGATGTTTGGAGGGACATAACACCAAACACATGTTACATTATGCTGATGCAAGCAGAGCTACAGATAAAGGTGCGTACCCAAATACTAAAATCGTCTTTTCTCCACCAAACCCTTTACTGTGACCATCTTTTGGAATCGTCTCTTCGAGACGATTCCAAAGAATGGTCACAGTATAGTGCTTTATAGAGAAATAAAGGAGTTATTATAGAAATCTGAACCTCTGGGTGCAAGGTCATCACGTTCAGTAATTTCCTCCCAGTTTCGGGTGCGAGCTCCACTTATAATAATAGTTATATAGTCTTTGGTGTTGTGCGACTCACAGCCTTCTGCGTTTCAGTCAGGGTTGTGTCTCAACCATTATGAATTTCGTAAACGAACATTTCGTAAGCGCATGCCACTGCAGAGTACATCGAGGGCTTGGTGGAAAACTATTCTAACTCCTTCACTTTAGTGAAGGAGTTAGAATAGTTTTGCACCAAGCCCTCGACATGTATTTCGTAATCAACGAATGACATCACGGTAAACGCCCCGATCACTCCTCCTTTGTCTTATCAGTTTTCCATTTGAACCCCGCACCCTTAAAGTTCGAGAAATCTGGGAGCGGTGAATCCGGGTTCAATCGAGTAAGAAATGCTAGTTTTCAGCAATGTCGTCTGCAAAACATATTGTTTTAATTGATTTTAAAAATATTTTATATCTAAATGTGCGTGTTACCTTTTAATCGTATTATGCGAGTCACTCAGCACCTGGTCTTTTCAACGTAATAAGCGCGAAAACAGCCAAGGGAGATAACCGTGAAAATAACTATATTTAGCTCGTGTCAGTTGTCGGTTAGATGGCATCTGACCTCCGCGATACTTCGAGCGTAATATCACCATATATACACATAGTGTGCAGTAACACATTTATTAGTTGATAACGATATCGAGTGAACTGACAAAAATGAAACTTTGGATTTTGATAGGTGAGTACCTTCTTGGTTAACATTTTCATTTATATAAACGTTTTACACGCCTTTGCAAACAGAGTAGACCCAGATCAGACAACTCCTGTAGGAGTTAACTGATCTAGGTGTGCTCTGTTTGCTAATGAATTCACATAGATTTAAAACTACAGTTCCTTCCATTACCAACACACCCTGCGTTCTTATGACATTATAAAAATCTAATTAATATACATGATGTCATTATTTCTTACATGAATATAAAACAGTATTACAGTTACATTGTAATGGCAACTTGTTTCAACACAGGCATCGCGTATTTCGGGGTCAGATCAGGATCCAAACTGTTTTTTTTTTTATATATTTACACAACTTTTACAATAGAACTTATTCCATCGGAAAATAAAAGCAACGCGTTTTGTTGTAAAAAGTTTACCTGTGTGTGAACTATACAGGTATGTTTTTCTGTAGCGCCAGGTGTTTACACACATAATTGAAGATTTATATGTGTCAGCATCTAAGATGCTTGACATGATTTCATACACACGGCTGTGGTTCGTTGATTGTTGTTGAAAAGCTACTTGGCATCCATTTTGATTGTAATTGCGGAAATTGCCAATGGTGTTATTATTACCCAAAATGTCCCTTAGCTAACGAGAGAAAATTCTGTCGTCTGCTAACTTTTGTCGTCTGCTGTAATTTTCATACCTTAAGTAACAAACAGTTTGGATCCTGATGAGACGCCGAGTTAATCGGCGTCTCATCTGGATCCAAACTGTTTGTATAGGTAATCACAGATGCGACAGTTAAAGTAATAGTTATACGTAAATGTTCAACAATGGCCGATAATATTTTGTTGTATAACAAAACAAAAAAATATCGATGAAAACGATATATTTTGTACCGCGGGGCATTTTTCGCTATAAGTTCAAATTGATAATCTTCGTATGATGACTGAACATAACAAATACCAAGTTTTATGATGTCATTGAAAACATGCGTTTATTGTAGAGAGGCTCACTTTCACCCTTTCCCTCATATAAAGACCTTTTCACGCATTTGCAAACAGAGTAGACCCAGATCAGACGGCTCCTATATGAGCCGTCTGATCAGAGTCTGCTCTGTTTGCTTATGGCATTTACAGATCTGTTTATTTCCTTTTTAAAATGGCTTCCATATTTCATTATCGCTATTTTGGCCATGAATAATCACTATGTATTGAAATTTGGAATAAACACAGAACAGGGAAAGAGTTAATCTTTATTCGTCCAAGCGCGAACTGGTTTGCATTTCCAGTGGGAACCGTCTGACCAGGGTCTGCTCTGTTGGATTATGAGATAATTAGATCTGATTCTACAGTTATGTCTTGGCTAAAATATCCTAATATCGTATGCAAATAAAATACTCAAATTAATTATCATGATGCCATTAAACCTTTTACTCCATAAATACGCCGTCCGTTCTACGCCTTTGCAAACAGAGTAGACCCAGATCAGACGGCTCCTGTAGGAGCCGTCTGATCTGGATCTACTCTGTTTGCTTATGATTTAATACAGATATGATTCTTTATTTTACATCATTGCCAAAAATGCATGTGTCCATAATATGCTATTATAACAATTAATCTAATCAATATTCATGGTTTTATTAATTCGTATATGAATATTCATGGAGTGAAGGGCTAAGTGTTAAGGGGCTCTATACACATTTTGATTGCTCTAGTTATGTAAACCTACTCGATACAACCAAACATAGCTAAATTCGGTTATCTTTCCATAAGTTTTAACAGAAATAGGTCGACCTAAAAATATAACGAGGAGTGAAAGAGTATATCAGTTTTGTCCATTACATAATGAGGACATATAACAAGCAATGAAAGCGTATAATATCAGGTTTGTTTATTACTTAATGTAAAAATATAACAAGAAACAGAAAAGTACAGTAAAACCCCTCTTAATTAACCGGGTGTTCAAGTTAATATAGACATCGGTCTTGAAGACAGGTGGCTGCTTAATGCAATGTGAAAGTCACACAGAAAGATCCTCTAGGAGCTTTCTGTGTGACGTTCAAACTGCATTAAGCAGCCATCTGCGAAAAGTATCTAAATTATTCTTTGAATTATTTTTGTTGACTTGCGGCTTTCGATATTCTACTGAGATTTGTATGAGAGTCGTACAATACAATTCATATACATGTACACGTAGGTGATACATAAAATGAACTATGACTTATAATCCATAAATGCATATAAATGGGGAATTCTAACTTTGCCCACTATTAAAAAAACCCGCACACGGACTATTCTAGAATCGCCCTGCGTGATTTAGGAATTCCAGTATTGTCCGCCATTATTAGAATTCCCAAAACGAGCAGGACAATTCTAGAATAGGCCATATTCCAGTAATGCGCTGAACATGTACATATATACATACATGCATATAAGAAGATTAAACGACAACTCATGCATGTTATTGATCTGTAGTGAAACCAGCTGTTGTTGATCGTCGAAATGCCCTAGAAATGAATATTGCTAAATGTTTGTTAGATTTATGGATAGTTTATGGTATAGCCCTTAGCTGTATAAGTACAGCAAACCCTCTCTAACGTGACCACTTTATAAAGAAACAAAAATGCCTTTAAAAAGCAGGTGGTTGCTTAATGCAGGACAACAGTTATGCAGAAAGCTCTCGTAGGAGCTTTCTGCATAAATTTCGTCCTGCATTAAGCTACCACCTGCCTTTCTGCCTTTAATACCCAACATTATACCTGATTAATGTGGTCGTATTCAGGTGCGGATCGATGATTTCAGATTAGGGGGGGGGGGGGCGTACAATTTTTTTGGAGGGGTGGGGGCGTAGTTTTTTATGTTTGATGACATAACTAAATAGTGTGTTTGTAATGCATGTGAAAAAGAGCGTAATTGGGTGATGGAAATACAAAAACTTAGATTAATTCTGTTTTTGTTTTTTTTAAATTTAGTAGATTTTAAAAAAATACTCAAAAAAGTTTGTTTGGGCAATTTTAGGGGAGGGGGCGTACGCCGGCTCCATCCCCTCTAAATCCGCGCCTGGCATTAGAGGGGGTGGGGTTACTGTACCTTTAAAACTTTATAACTTAAGTCTTTTAACTTGACTACCTTTAACGTTCAGCGTGCTAGTGAGGATTTTGTGGTCACCATTTTAGATACAAAAGATTAGATCCAAATGAGATCGGGATCTAAAGTGTTTCACTCCTCAGCTGCATTTTTACAGACATTAATTAAAACTTTCAACATTGCAACAGCCAGGAATTTTTCGTTAAACTGAACATCCTTAGGGTTTAGTGTTAAAATATATTTCATGAAGATAAAACACCACTTCATATAATGACCTATGGCTGGTTTTAACCATTCACACTTTAAATTGCTTTAGGCACGTTGCAAACAGAGTCGACCCAGATCAGATTGCTCCTGCAGGAGCCATCTGATCCGGGTCGACTCTGTTTGCTTACGAAATCATATATATATCTCTTTCTACAGTTTATGCTTTGGTTAGAATGCCCTTCTTCTTGGTGTCATTATTTAATTCCAACTTATATTAATATTCATAAAATCATGAATTTTTTAGATGAAAAACGATTTAGGGATAACGTGCCGTCTTCTGGGAAATAAAGCATTAAGGAGAACAGCAGACGGCACGTTTTATTGACAGCATACACAGCAACATCAGTTTAACGATTGAAGAAGATCGAAAATGGCATAGTGTCTCTTGTTTAAAGTGTCGTCTGCTTTCAATAGTGTCTCTTGTTGAAAGTGTCGTCTGCTTTCAATAGTTTCTCTTGTTGAAAAGTGTCGTCTGCTTTCAATATTGTCTCGTGTCGTCTGCTTTCAATAGTGTCTCTTGATGAAAGTGTCGTCTGCTTTCAATAGTGTCTTTTGTTGAAAGCGTCGTCTGCTTTCAAATGTGTCTCTTGTTTAAAGCTCTTGTTTAAAGTGACGTCTGCTTTTAATAGTATCTCTTGTTGAAGAGTCGTCTGCTTTCAATAGTGTCTCCTGTAGACAGATGTGCCTTCCCTATTATTTATGTAATCTAACAAATATTATAGGAACACAGAACACAACACAGTATTTCAACACAACACAATACAACACAACATAACAACAACATAATGACATAACTTAACACACAGCATACTATAACATAACAATATGACATAACAAGAACAAACCATAGCCATGACCATAACATAACTTTACAAGATGTATCATATTATGCTATTTTATTTATGCAATACATGTAAAAGTAAAACATAAAAGCTTACTCCATTTGAGATCGAGATAATTATTACAGTAGAGCCAATCTTAAGTGTCCATCAAACATATGTATAATTATGGGTCTATAAGGCAAGTGGTAGCTTAATGCAGGTCAAAAGTAATACAGATATCTAATATAGGAGCTTTCTGCATTACTTTTGCCCTTCATTAAGCAACCACATGCTTTTTAAGACTTCTATGTTCAATGAATGTATGACCGCTAAAGAAGGGTTCTGTTTGTAATACATTTAAGCATACGCCATATGAGATGGAGACTATCACTATGTATGTTAGTACATGTTGCTATAATCTCCTTAACCCTTTCACCGCCGATGTCGCATAAATGCTCCACGACAAATAGTGCAGTCCCAGACCAGACGCCGCCTTTTCAAGGCGGCGTCTGATCAGGAACTTCACTTTTTGTCTCAATCTCTATTTCTATATCTGTGCTTTATTCCTTTGAAATTTTCATTTATTTATCTCAATTCCTTATTGTACCGAATGATTTAACAAAAATGGATTGCAGACGACAATTAGAAATTTGGCGCTAAAAAGGGTTAAGTCATTTAGTGTTATATTTGAATCGTTGGATCGTTACACGTATAGTAAAACCTCACAAATCCGAATCCGTAGAAATTGTTCAGAACTTTTAAGCAGAAGGTTGCTAATACAGGATGAAAGTCATGCAGCTTTCTGTATAAATTCCCACCGCATTAATCTGCCACCTGTCTTAATCATTTCCTTCATATAAGGGCCTTTTTCAAACCTTGTATTCAGAATTAACTCTGAGCAGACGGCTCCTGCAGGGACCGTCTGGTCAGGGTCTACTTTGTTTGCTTATGAAGTTAAAATACACATAGATCTAATCTAACAAAACCATAAACCACTGCTATGCCAGGATACAAATTTAGCTAATAAATATTCATGATGTTATTTTTAACATAAATACTCAACAAGGAAAGGGTTAAATGTCGATAATGATATGTATTCGAATGTTCGGACAAGTGAGGTTAACTGTACATGTATGTATACCTATGTTGTTCGGACAAGTGAGGTTTCACTGTACATGTATGTATACATATGTTGTTCGGACAAGTGAGGTTTTACTGTACATGTATGTAAATCTGTTGTTCGGACAAGTGAGGTTTCACTGTACATGTATGTATACCTATGCAGTTCGGACAAGTGAGGTTTCACTGTACATGTATGTATACCTATGCAGTTCTGACGCTTGAGGCTGTACTGCACGTGTATGTTTACCTATGTTGTTCTGACATGTGAGGCTGTACTGCACGTGTATGTTTACCTATGTTGTTCTGACACGTGAGACTGCACTGCATGTATATATATGTTTGTACGACAGACCCCCAGCAAAGCTATTGAAAAAGTGTCCTGATAACGGTTGTAAGCGGACACTTTTGTACGCACGTGATTTTTGTGGTTAAGACCTATCTACCTAGGATCGAGCCCGTGCATTTGGAAGTATCGCCCAATGCCACGTGCTCCATGCTGTGAAGTAACAAGGTAACACGATTGACGCTCCACTAATCCCGATCACGAGTGTAAACGGTCTGCTTAGCAGACTAAACATGAACTATCTAACTGCTTAGAGCCAGCTAAGAAGCCGAATCGCTCAACATCTGATCTGGGTTAAGCAGGTGTAATGAACAGTTTTGAACACCAGCTATACTAGTACACATGTGATACATATATGTTGCAAACACGGGTCACGATTTACTCGTGCAGGGTACTGCTCGAGCCACTATGTGGCCGGTGGCTATTTAGAGATCAACGAGCGGCTTCTTTGTAATTTGAATTGGTTGAACCAAAGGGAAAACATTTTGTACTCATTTGCGAAATATTCATTTTTATTCATTTTTAATCAAAATTAAAAGTCTACATCATACTGTCGTACAAGTAAGATACATGTACTCGTCTTACTGCCAAAGTGTCTTCTTACAACCGTTATCAGGACAGTTTGTTCGCATGACCTCAGACAAGTGTCTTCGGTCATGCGAACAAACTGTCCTGATAACGGTTGTAAGAAGACACTTTGGTAGTAAGACTCGTACTGTATCTATTACTTACATATGTTATTTGACTTGGTTATCATTGACCGTTGGCCTGATCGAATTATCCCTTTACTCCATGAATATTCATATAAGACATAATGCTATAACGCATAATAATTATCTGATTTTTATAAGTCATATTAACCCATTCCCTCATACTGACGACTTTTGACGACCCTGTAAAAGTCACTTTGTGAAACCATTGTGATAAATAGAGCATTTGCCCCTTTAGGAGAAAGCGCTCTTTTTAGCACAATGGTTTCAAACTGCAAAATTCTAAAACAAATCATTTTCTCTAATTAATGCAAATGCTCTATTTATCACAATGGTTTCTAAAAAAATCATTTTCTCTAGTTAATGCTCCTTTTCGGTAGATTTATTCAAAGAGGTTGTACATATAAAAATAGCTTATGAGGTAATGGGTCTAAAATAGCCTATGAGGTAATGGGTTTTCATAAGACTTTTGTAACACGGCATACACAGCAGAATCAGATATACCGTAAAAAAACCGATACCATGAGCTTTTAGTAATGAAGAATTTATTCCTTGTAGGCAGGTGTCTGTTAATGTAAGGTGAAAATCATGCACAAAGCTCCTAGATGAGCTTTCTGCATGACTTCCACCCTGCATTAAGCTGCCACCTGTATTAAATATCAGCAATGGTACGTATTTGAGTGTTGGTAGAATCGTGGTTTTAATGTATATTATTTCATAAACAAACAAAGCAGACATTGATCAGACGATGTCGTATGTTCTCGATCTACACTGTGTGAAAAGGCGTTAAAAAGCCAATCATTGGAGTAATGGGATATAATCCAGATTGGCATCATCGTTGAAAACTATTAATACTTTACGACAGCATATCGTATATCATTTGGCATATCATTTGTAATGTTGTTTTTTCCTTTTCTATAGCATTCCTTTGTGGCCCGGTTTGTGCCGTTGACGTCACGGTAGAAGTGGGTCAAGACGCCACCTTACAATGCTCCCTAACGGGAAATTTTCCCCAGTGGTTCGGCCCTCCGAATATGACGCCACTGACCAGCAACAACCAGGTGACTGCAGAGGGAATGGAATACGTCAATAATAAAGATTTGCGGATACTGAACGTGACGACATCACAAGCCGGGGATTACCGATGTAAAACTAACGCCGGCGAGGAGGATGTAAAGCTGATGGTTAATTGTAAGTTAAATGTATTTTCTGTTATTATATCTCATGTAACTCTCTTGTACACATTTTCCATAAATCTGCTATGAAACAGTTTTTAATGTTCCATGCAACATTATCTCATGATGGTAACATTATGTAACTACGGTCTACTACTCGTCTAGATCAGAGAGCGCTTATTAAAATGTGTGCGTTACGTCACCCTTTGCTTGCTGTTTGATCATTAAACAACATTTTGTCAGTTTTTGTTTTGTATTTTTCTTGTCATTTGTTTGTCGCGTTCGGTATAATAATGATACATATCACATTCCATGGAGGGCAACAACACGCATTGTCAACACTAGGTATGGAATGGACATTATCAATTTGGGGTTGACCAAAAACGTGCCTAGTTATAGTCTACTTTCAGTCCGGAGGACCGCTCAGCCGACTGCACATTTACTCCCCTCGCCATTGGGTCATTTGCCTACATTATTGAGCACTGGTAACATATGGCGCAATCATGCAGCCTCGCAGTATCGGTTAGTGACACTCACATGCACCCATTTTATTTTGCGGGTGGGAGACACTGAAAAGCGTCTCTGAAATTTCCGGGAGGGACCGGGATTTGAACCCCGGACCTCCGGATTGGTAGTCAAGCGCGTTACCACTAGAACACCGCACAATGCAATACGTGCTGTCATAATCCATGGGATGTGATATTTATATAATGACACACAGAAGGAACATTGAATGCATGTTTTCTATAGCGAGCACACGCAAGAGTAGATTAAGTAATACATAACACCAGTATGATGTACATTAGCCAATTCCCTCCTACACTATTTTTAGAAACAAACTCTTTGAATAGATCTTCTGAAAAGGAGCTTTTATTAGAAAAAAGGAAATTTAAGAATAATATACTTTTGAAACCAATGTGATAAATAGAGCAATTGCTTCAATGGAGCAAATGCTCTTTTTATCACAATGGTTTTAAAAATGACTTTTACAGAGGCGCCAAAGGGCGTCAGTAGGAGAGAATGGGTTTAAAGAAGGGAATGGGTCCAAAGGCGTCAAATGGAGGAAATGGGAAAAAATTGTCTACCGAGATAATTCAAATTAAGCCTGATTTCGAAGAGTTAAACCCTTTACTGCATGCATATTCATGAAAGAAATGATGACATCATGAATATTAATTAGATTACTTTTCAAAATGGTTTATTAACCACGTGACACTTTTGCCACTGCAGAAACTGTAGAACCAGATCTATATTATTCCATTAGCAAACAGAGCAGACCCTGATCAGACGGCTCCTATGGGAGCCGTCTGATCTGGTTCTACTCTGTTTGCAAAAGGCGTAGCAATGCATATTAATGAAATAAAGGATGAATGGTCTTCACAAAGTGTTTTAATCTGGATTTGAAACTAGATAATTTAAAATTTATCAGAATTCAATTCGTTTGACTCGTTCATAAACGAGACTAAAAACTAAACTGCCAAAACTCTCAGATTCTAATGCTATTAGATAATGCAAGACGGAAACTGAGACGGATGGTAGGTCACGGAGTATTCTGGATTACATTAATCCATGCATATATAATGTATTTTTATCATCTGCTTGTTTCGCTCGGTAGCCTCGTGTAGAGTTTTGCAAGATTGCATAATGACGTCTGGGTTAAACTTAAGAATTCATCCGTGTCAAACATGTATAATTGTAGAAACTAGGTCGTCAACCATCGCTTCCCTCACTTTCATCAACATTTAGGCATAAAATGATCTCTTCATGAATATTCATTCACTTATTTTGTTTTAGCTAAAGATAAAAATAAACATTTGGCAGAAACTAAATTTGTAGGATCAGATATAAAATATATAATTTCATAAGCAGACAGGAGACGTCTGAGTTGGGTCTACTCTGTTTACAAAGGCGCGAAAAAGGCATTTATATGAAGGAAAGGGTTAACCCTTTACCTGATATGGACGAGTTTTTGGCGCCTTTGCAAACAGAGTAGACACAGATCAGACGACTCCTGAGCAGATTCTGCTCTGTTCGCTTATGTAATAATACAGATAGAATTTCACAACTTCCTCCCTGTCTATTATATCTATGTTAACCCTTTCATCGCCAATGTCGCATAAATGCACCACGACAAATAGTGCAGTTCCAGACCAGACGCCGCCTTTTCAAGGCGGCATCTGATCAGGGACTTCACTTTTTGTCTCAATCTCTATTTCTATATCTGTGCTTTATTCCTTTGAAATTTGCATTTATTTATTTCATTTCCTTATTGTACTGAATGATTTAACAAAAACTGGATTGCAGACGACAATTAGAAATTTGGCACCGAAAGGGTTAATTTGTCATACCAATTCGGCTAATTAATATTCATGGTGTCATTATTTATTACATGCATACAGTAGAACTAGTTTTAATGGCTACGAAAAAGAGGTATAATTATGGGTCTTTTAGACAGATTGTAGCTTAATGCAGTTCAAATGTAATGCATTAAGCTCCTATGGAAGTTTTCTGTATTACGTTTGCCCTGCATTAAGCAACAGCCTGCTTTTAGGACTCCTATGTTCAATAAATGAATGGCCGCTTAATGCAAGATCTACTGTACAGGGTGTCCCCTACAAAAAAAACGGAACCCGGGATTATGACCTGCAAATAATCCCATTTCTGTCAATATTGCTAACTTAAATTAAAAGTATGTACATGTAGCTTAGTAGAGACAACATTTTGCCATATATTGTCTAAATTTTGTTTAAGCATATTCTTTGGTTTTTAAGATATCAACATTTAAATGAAAGCACCCAAAATGTTTTAAAGTGTCCGGTTACATTGGTTAAAATATACATTTGATCCAGGGTTCCGTTTTTTGGGATACCCTGTATTTATTGATTGACCTGGCAATCCTCATCCAGAAGAGTTAGGATTATAGTTAATCCTTTCGGTGCAAGCATTATCGTCTGCTAGACACATTTTCGTCTGCTTCAAGATTCTTCAAATGCTTTATATATCGGTAAACTATAAACAAAGTGCCAATCAGTTTGGATCCTGATGAAACGTCGACTTATTCGGCGTCTCATCAGGATCCACACTGTTTACATGACATCACATACTTCATGGCTCAAGGGGGTGGGTGTTAAAAGCGGAGATAAAAAATATTTTAGCGAGATAGACACATGGTTACTGGATGTCACAAAAAAATCCAACTTGTTTGACATTCGGTCGATTTTTAACCCTTTAATATATAATAATGACGTCATAGGTCTTTAGACTGGTGTTGATATCTTAAAAAAAATGACTGCTAGGGGCGGGGCTACATATCAACGATTTCAGCGCTTTGATTTTGTAATGGTAAAATATAGAGAATGTATAAGTTCATTAGAAAACTGAGCAGATGCTTTTCAGATGGCTCCTACAGGAGGTGTCTGATCTGGGTCTACTCTGTTTGCAAAAGCGGAAAGAGAAGTGGTTAAAAATTTGAACGAACCGGAAGTGAGTAAAAATTGAAACAATTTGTAGCTTAAGCTGACATTGTTTTTACAGCAGGTCTCTTTTCCCCTTATAACGACCTGACTCGCAAATAGCAAGGATCCAGATCAGACGCTTAATAATCCAAGCTGTTTAACACCCACTCAAAAGTTTTTAACCCTTCGCTTGCTATTCACGTCAATATACCTACCTGTAAATAGTGAAGACCCAGATAAGACAGCTCCTGCAGGAGCTGTCTCATCAGGGTCTGTACTATTTACAAGTTGATTGCTCAACCAGTGCACTCCACAGCAGTGATTGCACAGCGAAATACTTGTACACAGTGAAGATATATGTAATTATACAACAGGGCATGGGTAAAGAAGGAGAAATGTATTTTAAAATTCAACAAGAGCAGGGTTAAATATCTTGATCGAAGCGGAAGAGAACCAAATTTATCGCAGTTACAGTTGGTAACTGAGCGTTAACCCTTTTCCTTATATAAGCGCCTTTTCACGCATATGCAAACAGAGTAGATCCTATAGGAGCCGTCTGATTAGGTTCTGCTCTGTTTGCTTATGGAAATTTGCATATCTGATAATGCAGTTTCCACAACAGTGAATTTTTCCATGTTCCATTTTATTGATTATGTGCATGAAAATTCATAAGATGAAGATATTTTGAATAAATATGATTGGTTGACAATCAAACTGTTTTTAGATAAGACGATTGTTTGTTATTGTATTAGAATATGACCCATATTGAACGCGATAAAAAATTAACCCAATGTAACCTGAAGTTTTAGTGAACGTGTCCGATACTTGTTTTGAATAAACCTGCTTATCATTTTGAGTATTTGTGCAAAAAGCTTTATTCTTGTATGTAGTTTGGAAATAAATTTGTAGAGTGCAGACCCTGATAAGAGGTTTTCTTAAGGAACTTTGTGATTTGGGTCTGCACTGTTTGTATATGTGTCTTTTTCAGGGCGCTAAACATTAATGGGTTAAATATGTAGGCCTACTCTTAAGTTTGCTTCATTCGTTTCATTCCAGTACATTTCGTACCTATGCTTATTGGGGTAGATCTTAATATTTGCGCAAGTGTCTCGCCTTATACTACTTTATACATCACATGCTTGACAGGTGAAACTTTTAAGTCTGATATATTTTCCTTGGTGGTGAATTTGTTAAACATACCAGAAAATGTAATTTTACTCTTCCACTGCCAATGTCGCAAAAATGCACCACGACAAATAGTGCAAGGCGGCTTATGAAATAATATTGATTTGTAATAATAATATAATACAGTAGAACACCTTTAATGCAACCACTAAATGAATAAACATGGATGTCTTTATAAGCAGATGGTTGCTTAATGCAGGACAAACGTCTGCATTACTTTTGTCCTGCATTTAGCTACCATCTGCATCTAGCACCCAGAATTATACCTCTTTTAGGTTGTCGCATTAGCGGGGGTTTTACTGTAGTTCTACAGTTTCATCAGTGTCTGTCATGAGCGAAATCCCTGTGTTGATGTGCCATTATTGAATTGATCTAATTAATATTCATGATGTCATTATTTCTTGCATGAATATTCATGGAGTAAAAAGTTTATTAAATGATTTCTGACCCCTTCCCTACTTAGTAGATACGGTTTTCGCTGTTCCTCCCAGACCAGAGAGCAAGACGTTCTGGCAACTCGGTGCAGCTAAAAGCAAAACCTAAAGTGATACATTTTTAATCTCTGTTTTGTATATTTCCAGCGTTTGACTACGGGGTAGAAATTGTAGGAGTACGGGATGACGTCGTCCCTTATGAACCCACCACGCGCGTGCTACCAGCCAATAACAACACAGAGTTTGAACTGAAGTGCATTGTGACCAACGCCTTTCCCGAGCCGCAGGTAACGATAGAAATCCTCGGCACCAACCTGAACCTCAATGTTATAACAACATCTACAATGGACCAGAGTAACACATACACAGGTACGTCACGAGGTTGAGAAAAGGTAACACATATATGAGGTTAACCATTTCCTCCATAAATACGCCTTTCTACGCCTCTGTAAAAGTCACTCTTTGAAACCATTGTGATAAATAGAGCATTTGCTCCTTAGGAGCAAATGCTCTATTTATCACAATGGTTTCAATACGATACCCTTTTCACTAGTAATTACTCCTTTTCGGTAGATTAATTCAAAGAGGTTGGGTCTAAAAATAGCCTATAGAGGAAAAGGTTAAGAAAGGATAACACATATACAGGTATGTCATGAGGTTAATAAAAGGTAACACATACACAGGTTAAGAATATGTAACACTTACACAGGAACCCGTGTATATATCTATCCTCATAACGTTCCTGTGTAAATGTTACATGTTCTTAACCTCATGACAAACCTGTAAACAAATGTGTCATAAAACAAAGAATATGTAACACATACACAGGCATGTCATGAGACTGAGCATATGTAACACATACACTGGTTTATTATGAGACTGAGAATATGTAACACATTCACGAGTATGTTATGCTGTAAAGAATGCATAACACATACACAGGTATGTCATGATACTGTACATATGTAACACATACACAATTATGTCATGATACTGAGAATACGCTCCCATGGAGCCGGTGCTCTTTTTATCACAGAGGATTAAAAAAGTGACTTTTACAGAGGCGAAGAAGGTTTCATCGTGAAGGAATGGGTTTAAGTCAATTCAGCGACGCAATTTGCATAATAGACCCGGAAGGTTTGGCATCCTGTCTCGCTATACATGTATAACCGTTTCAAGGTTGTATGATGTTCCTCTGTTGGTCGACCGTATTAACCCTTTCGGCGTCAAATTTATAATTGTCGCCTGCAATCCAATTTTGTTAAATCATTCGGTAAAATAAGTAAATAAGATAAATAAATGCAAACTTCAAAATAATAAAGCACAGATATAGAAATAGAGTTTGAAACAAATAGTGAAGTCCCTGATCAGACGCCGCCTTGAAAAGTCGGCGTCTGATCTGGGACTGCACTATTTATCGTGGTGCATTTATGCGATATCGGCGGTGAAAGGGTTAAACCGTTTATTGTCGTCTGCCTTAGTGATTATGTTTACTTCCACCGTGTCTTTCAAACCTTCGGCCAAACTGCCGAGTAGTATAGATCCTGATTAACATATTCCCTGTATCTATATATATATATTTTACATACATGTATTTCAATACCTACTAAATATCCATGGACAAATAGTTTTAATGGAATATGAAAGGTTGAACACTGTAGCCATTTTAGAAAGTAAAGGAACAGATCCATCAAATTCCTTAGCAAATATAGATCCTGTAGGAGCCGTTTGATCTGAGTGTACTCTGTTTGCAAACCCTTCCCTCATATGAACGCTTTTGCAAATGCGTGAAAATGCGTTTAAATGCATATATAAACGCATTTTCACGCATTTGCAAACAGAGTAGACCCAGATCAGACGGCTCCTATAAGAGTCGTCTGATCAGGGTCTGCTCTTTTTGCTTATGAGATGATATAAATATGATTCTACAGTTTATGCCATGGCCGAAAATACCTATGTGCTATTATTAACAATTTAATCTAATTAATTATCATGACGTCATTATTTATTACATGAAATATTCATGGAGAGAATGATTGACTTTCAAACCTCTGTATACAGTAAAACCCCTCTAAACCGGACGTTAAATTTGGTATAAATACCGGTCTTGGAGACAGGTGGAAGCTTCATGCAGGGTGAAAGTCATGCAGAAAGCTCCTAGAGGAGCTTTCTGTATGACTTTCACCCTGCATGAAGCAGCCACCTGCCTAAAAGTATCTAAATTCTTCTCTACTAGAATTCCGGTTTAGAGGGGTTTTACTGTACACATTGGCTCATCTAGATTATATCTAGTTTTTGTAATTTGCTAAAGAGCTATCCTATGAGAAGAGCGTTGAACGTTTACAGGAGGAGAAATAACAATTCACGCACGAGTACATCGACATAACTTGCCAAACCGGTTTAGCTCTTTGCCTGGGGACATATTTGTGATAAGATTTGCAAACAGTTTTGATCTAGATGAGACGCTGAGTAGCTTGCCGTCTGCAATCCTATTTTGTTAAAATAATATGGCAAAATAAGGAAAGGGGACAAATAAATGCAAATTTCAAAGGAATAAAGCACATATATAGGAATAGTGTTAAGACAAAAAGTGAAGTCCCTGATCAGACGCCGCCTTGAAAAGGCGGCGTCTGATCTGTGACTGCACTATTTGTTGCGGTGCATTTTTGCGACATTGGCGGTGAAAGGGTTAAATGGGGTACTTAGAAGAGGTTGTTGTGTTTGAATTAATGTAAGGTTGAATTTATGATAGAGTAGACCACATATTAAGCAACCACTGTATGTGTAAAATATATGTCTTTAACCCTTTCCCTCATATAAACGTGTTTTCACGCATTTGCAAATAGAGTAGACCCAGATCAGACGGCTCCTAGAGGAGCCGTCTGATCAGGGTCTGCTCTGTTTGCTAATAGAATCTGATAGCTCTGATTCTTAGCTTTATAAAATGTCTACAATATTCCACCTTCTATATTTTTTTATACCTATTTTGTCAATGAATATTCAGTAGGTATTGAAATTTGGCCTAAATACATAACAGGGAAAGGGTTAAAAGCAAAGTGTTACTTAATGCGGAACGAAAGTTATGCAGAAAGCTCCTACAGGAGCTTTCTGTTTATATTTCATCCTGCATTAAGCTACCACCTGCATTTAAAACACATAATTGTACCCTGTTTGTTGATTGAATTAGAGGGGTTTTACTGTGCAGTTCATCCTGTCTTAAGCTGACATTTATTTGTTGAATATATGAGTCTTTTAAAGTTGGTGATGTTTTAATGCAGGGAAAAAGTGATACACGAAGCTCCCATAGGAGCTCTCTGTATCACTTATATCTCACTTTAGCTCACTGCATTAAGCTACCAACTCTTTTAGAAATTCAGATTTAGATTTAATTTTAATGACCGCATAAGACAGGTTTTACTGTACAACAAAACCCCTCTAATGCGACCTTCAAAAAGGAGCATGATTCTAGGTAGCACAGGCAGGTGGTAGCTTAATGCAGGACGAAAGTTAACCCTTCGCTTGCTATTCACGTTAGTATACCTACCTGTTAATAGTGTAGACCCAGATGAGACAGCTCCTGCAGGAGCTGTCTCATCAGGGTCTGCCCTATTTACAAGTTGATTGTGCAACCAGTGCACTCCACAGCAGTGATTGCACAGCGAAATACGTGTACACAGTAAAGATATATGTAATTATACAACAGGGCATGGGTAAAGAAGGAGAAATGTATTTTAAAATTCAGCAAGCGAAGGGTTAAACAGAAAGCTGCAATATTTTTCGACCTGCATTAAGCAGCCACCTGCTTATAAAGACAGCTGTGGTAATTCTTTAAGTGGTCGCATTAGAGGTATTCTACTGTATACGTATAATATCATGGTAAAACTTCAGAATTATACAGCTATATAGTTCATTAGTAGGGACAGCATGGATCAATATAGAGTAGGAACATCATAGATCAATATGGAGTACTGCTATCTGATGACATTACTAAACACCTTTATGTATAGATGAACTATTATCATGCTGACACTTTTGATACCTGCTCAAACTTAGATCTTAAGCAATTTTTCCTTACTTTCCGATTCCTCCAAGCTTTTTAGAAACTAAATGAGCGGTCGTGTCGGTGTCTGATCTGGATCCAAGCTGTTTGCAAATACGTCAGAGTCAGGGTCGCGGATACCACAACAAGTGTTAATGATGATACAGTAAAAGCCTTCTAAACCGCACGTTCTAATTACAGTAAAACCTCTCTATAACGACCACTAAATTGTGTTAATTAGTTGGTATTTTGGGCAGGTGGTTGCTTAAAGCAAGGTGAAAGTAAAACAGAACGCTCCTATAGGAGCGTTCTGTTTTACTTTCACCTTGCTTTAAGCACCCACCTGCCTTTAACACAAAATACTTGGTGTAATTTAGTGGCCGTTGTAGAGAGGTTTAACTGTACATGTTATACATGTATCGACGTCCGTCTTCCGCACAGGCGGCAGCTTAATGTAGGGTGAAAGTCATACAGAAAGCTCCCAAAAGGAGCTTTCTGCATGACTTTCACCCTGTATTAAGCAGCCGCCTGCCTTAAAGTATCTAAATTCTTGTCTCTAGTATAAATAGAGCATTTGCTCCTATAGGAGCAAATGCTCTATTTGTTACAATGGTTTCAAACTACAAAATTCTAAAATTTCCCTTTCCTCAAGTTAATGCTCCCTTTCGGTAGATTTATATAAAGAGGTTGTATCTAAAAATAGCCTATGAGGTAATGGGTTAAATACATAATCTTGTGACAGATCGTGACACAGTAGATCATATCCTAAGCGGCCAGTCGATTATTGAACATAGGGGTCTTAAAAGCAGGTGGTTGCTTAATACAGGTTATTATAGTAATAGGTTATTTTTAGTTTCAACCTCTTTGAATAAATCTATCGAAAAGGAGCATTAACTAGAGAAAAGGAAAAGTCTAGAATTTTGTAGTTTAAAACCATTGTGAGAAATAGAGCATTTGCTCCTATAGGAGCAAATGCTCTATTTATCACAATGGTTTCAAGAAATGACTAATATACAGAGGCGTAGAAAGGCGTATTTATGGAGGAAAGGGTTAAACCCATAAATAAACCAGACTGTAACAGATGGCGATAAATGATTACCCTAACATTTGTATATACAGTAGATCCAGTGTTAAGCGTCCATCAAAAAGAAATCTAATTGTTTGCCTGTAAGACAGGTGGTAGCTTAATGCAGGTCAAAAGTAATACAATAAGCTCCTCTAAGAGCTTTTTCGCCCATTTTGCCCTGCATTAACCCTTTCGTTGCCAATGCCGGATCTGTGATTACCTATGCAAACAGTTTGGATCCAGATGAGACGCCGAGTAACTCGGCGTCTCATCAGGATCCAAACTGTTTGTTACTGTTACTATGTTTTTGAAACAAAAATGAAGAAAATAAAAAGAAATGAAAATTTGTAACAGACGACAAAGTTAGCAGACGACAGAGATTGGCAGCGAAAGGGTTAAGCAACCACATGTTTTAAGACTCCTGTGTTCAATATATGAATGGGCCGCTTAGGACAGATTCTACTGGCCCTGAATCGAACTACTCGTCTATAAGACGATGTCCTCGTTTAATATCTTTTAAACTTTTACTCCATAAGTACACTTTTTAACGCCTTTGCAAATAGAGTAGATCCGGATCAGACTTCTCTTATGGGAGCCGTCTGATCAGAGTCTGCTACATTTTCCGCTTACATGATTATATAGAACTGATTCAATTGTTTTTGTGAAAGACCAGACGACCACGTGTTCATATACCATAATGTTATAAAACTTAACTAACCTGATTTATACCTTTACTATAAGAATTCTCAAGTAAGAAACAATGACAGAACGACTATCAATTAGTTCAATTTTTGTCATGACACCTGAACAGATGATCTTTTGGCCATGGAAGAGAATCTATAGAATCATATATTTCATCAGCAAACATGACAGACCCTGATCAGACGGCTCCTATAAGAGCCGTCTGATCTGGGTGTTCTCTGTTTGCAAAGGCATAGAAAGGTGTATTTATGGAGTAAAGGGTTAATATTCATATGTAAATGGCTCGTTGTAATGAGACTATAACATCACATGTATAATTATTCAGATTTTTTTTTATTTTATTTTACTTTCAGTTGTTGCTGTAGCCAACGTTTCTATAATACCAGACCTTGACATGAAAAGTGTTGTTTGTAACGCGACGAGCGGGGACAGGTTCAGTGACATGACAGAAACGCTTCGTGTAATATGTGAGTAGCTCCGCCATCTTAATACTGAAAAACCTCTCGATAACGGCCGCTAAAGTTTGTTAATTATTTGGTATTTAGGACAGGTGGCTGCAAGGTGAAAGTAACATTTTAACAAGGTGAAAGTAAAACAGAACGCTCCTATAGGAGCGTTCTGTTTTACTTTCAGCTTGCTTTAAGCAGCCACCTGCCTTTAACACAAAATACTTGATGCAATTTAGTGGCCGTTATAGAGAGGTTTTACTGTAGTTTGAATTATTCAGTTCTTTCCCCAAAAGACTATTCAGTTAACCCGTTCCCTCATAGAACCACATTTTCACTCATTTGCAAAATGAGTAGACCCAGCTCACTGTATTAATGTCGTCTTTCGTTTAATTTCCAATTGTCGTAAATGGCATACTGCTGACCCTGATTTCGGTGACGATCTGTATATTTGAACTGTATAATGAAAACTTGGAAACCATTTTTGTTCGTTTGTAGACAGACCACTGCTTCAAGTCTACTCGTCCAGCGGGAGTCTTTATCCCGAGAAGAACTCCGGAGATTTCGAATGCACAACCTACAAAGTTTGGCCAATGGCTGGGTACACCTGGTCAGTCAATGGTAGCTCACTTCCTGAGAATTTTAAGGTCAACCAAACAAGATCTAAATGCACACAGGTGAGTATGCAACACATAAATGCTTATGCACTGGCTTGGTTTGCTACTTTGTCACTAATAGCTGTCTTAACCAATAGCTCCATAAATATACATTTCTACGTATTTGCAAACAGAGTAGAACCAGATCAGACGGCTTCTATAGGAGCCGTCTGATCAGGGTCTGCTCTGTTTGCTTATGGCAAACTATTTATGTGTTAATATACCATTAAGTTAAGTTAATCTAATGAATATTTATGATGTCATAATTTCTTACATGAATATTCATGGAGTAATGGGTTAAAAGTTTAGAGAGGGAATCTGAATCAGAAATACACTATTTTCATTTCCTAGTTCTTTTAAGTTACAAGTCAGCTGTATCTAACCTTTTATTTCATAAAAAAGCCTTTCTACACCTCTTCAACCAGAGTAGACCCAGATCAGACGGTTTCTGTAGAAGCCGTCTGATCAGGGTCTGCTCTGTTTGCTTATAGTATAATATGAATCTGATTTTAGTTTCTGTCTCAACCAAAATTCCCGGTGTTCATGTGATGTTATAAAAAATGTTCTAATTAATATTCATGATGTCGTTATTTCTTACATAAATATTTATCGAGTAAAGGGTTAAGTTTATACCAACTCACAGCTTCTAATTGTCGTCTGCAATCCAAGTTTGTTACATCATTCAGTAAAATAAGGAAATGAGATGAATAAATGCAAATTTCAAAGGAATAAAGCACATATATACAAATAAAGATTGAGACAAATAGTGAAGTCCCTGATCAGACGCCGCCTTGAAAAGTCGGCGTCTGATCTGGGACTGCACTATTTGTCTTGGCGTATTTATGCGACATTGGTGGTGAAAGGGTTAAACCTAATTAATAGAGGTCCAGATAAGATACGTAAACTAAAGCATTTTCAAGAATAACTTCTTTATTTCTCCACCAAACCCTATATTGTGACCACCTTTTAGGACATGCGCATCCATTTATAGTTTTCCAGCTAATTGATTTTCTAACAAAGTTATGCCCCTTTGTTTAAAAGTTTTGTGTTGGTCTATCTATTGATTTCTATTCCGCACGGTTTCTCAGCAACTGCTGGCTGGAATCATACTTGACATGATATTTTATCGTAAAGAGGAGATGCCTATCCAATAATATTTTTACAGTTTTTTTTTCTTACAGAGTTATGCCTCTTCGAATTGTACAATTTTTCTTGTGACAGTCACGTTTGTGGGGATATTAATCACCTTCAGTGATAGTTCTAGTTTAATCACGTATTCCACTTGAATCACTCACTGTTTGTTAAGATTGACGTAACTATTTGAAATATTACAAATGATTCGCTCACACATATTATAGATGTGTGTACTCACCTATACAGTAGAACCGGTCTTATGCGATCATCTAAATAGAAGTCTAATTATGGACGTGTAAGGCAGATGGTAGCCTAATACAGGTCACAAGTAATGCAGAAAGCTCCTTTAGGAGCTTTCTGCATTACTTTTGCACTACATTAAGCAACCACTAGCTTTTGTTCAATAAATGAATGGTCGCTTAAGATAGGGTTCTAATCTTTGGATTTCCTATTTTATAGGACTCTCTTACCCGCCTGTATGATTGCACGTCAGTTCTGGAATTTGAAAATATGATGAAAGAATACAACGGATTGGATGTCAGCTGTGATGTGGTATTCTTAGGCTCCAGCAAGAAGGCACATGATTTCTCGGTGGAATTTCTATGTAAGAACTTGCACTTCCTCCGTGGAAACACGGACGAACCAAAATTTCAAACAATCACTTAAACCGAGCGGCGGCCGTAGATTCTGCAGCGACCGTAGATTCTGCGGCGGCCGTAGTTTTTTAGCTCACCAGAGCACAATGTGCTCAGGGTGAACTTTTGTGATCGCCTGATGTCCGTCGTCCGTCGGCGTGCGTCGTGCGTCGTTCGTCGTCAGTCGTCAACATTTTGAACCTTTAAAATCTTCTCCTCTGAATCTACAGGGCTCTCAGCTTTTATCTTTGGCACATAGCATCATATGTAGGTCCTCTAAAAAGTTAAATAAATCATGTCCCTGGTGTCAAAATTGGCCCTGTCCCATGGGTGTCCAGTTTTCAATAGAAACATTCTCCTCTGAAACTGGAAGTTTTTCAGCTTTCATATTTGGCACATAATATCATGTTCAGGTCTTCTACAAACGTTATATAAATCATGCCCTGGGGTCAAAATTGGCCAAACCCCAGTGTTAGCCAGTTTTCCAAAGCTGACTTTATTTTTAACAGGCTATTTTAGCTGGCTATTCTTAGCATGCATAAAGGGTAGGTTATCTCCCTTTGCCCTTCTTTATAACAATTGGATTGCCTCCCTTCTTGGTTATGGTAGATGAAAATTTTATTTAGATCTGGTCTGCTGCACATTAACCCTTTACTCCATAAATATGCCTTTCTACACCTTTGCAAACAGAGTAGACCCAGATCAGATGGCTCATGTAGTAGCCATCTGATCAATCTGCTCTGTTTGCTTATGATATAATATAGTGAAATTTGCATTAAATTAGTTTCATTTTGTGTACAATATACACGTACTTATAATTTGTTTATTTAAACCTTTCCTTCTTATAAACACATTTTCACGCATTTGCAAACAGAGCAGACCCAGATCAGATGACTCCTATAGCAGCTGTCTGATCAGGATCTGCTCTGTTTATCAATGGGATTTGAAAGATGTTTCTTTACTTTCTAAAATGGCTACAATGTCCCACCTTCCCTGTTTCATTATAACTATTTTGTCCATGAATATTCAGTAGGTATTGAACATTTGAATAAACATAGAACAGGGGATGGGTCAAAAATAAGTTAAGATATGAATAATAATATGGACTCATGAAGGTGTAATGAAAATATCTGAAATTTTGAACATAAGTTTAGATTAATTTATTCTTTCTGAATTAAAATTGTCCCCTTCCCAGGGCCAGCTAGTTTTCTATAGAAACATATAGTGAACACTTTAAAAATCTTCTCTGATTATCTGGTGAGCGATATCAGGGCCTTTCAGGCCCTCTTGTTTTACCAAGTTGTGTAGCGGTAGCTCCAGAAGACTTGCCGCATTACTTTTGACCTGCATTAAGCTACCACCTGCTTTACATACCGTTATTTACATATATCCTTTTGATAACCACTTATCCCATTCCCTCATATTGACGACTTTTGACGACTCTGTAAAAGTCACTTTGTGAAGCCATTGTGAGAAATAAAGCCTTTGCTCCTATAGGAGCAAATGGTCTATTTATCACAATGGTTTCAAATTACAAAATTCTAAAAAAAATCCTTTTCTCTAGTTAATGCTCCTTTTCGGTAGATTTATTCAAAGAGGTTGTATCTAAAAATAGCCTATGGGGAATTGGTTAATACAGGTTCCTCTGTAGATTAGTTTTACACCTTTGCAATCAGGATAGTCCTAGGGTCTGGTATGTTAGCTCATTGAATAGTATATGTCTGGACAATCAGTTTCTGCCATGGCAAAAAAATCCCGTATTCATGTGCCATTATAAAAACCATCTAATCAATATTTTTATCGTCATTATTTCATGAATATTCATTAGGTAAAGGGTTAATATTTTGCTAGATACGAGAAATTTGTTTTGATACCTTGATAACAATTTGAGTCAGGATAAGACGGCGAGTATAATTATGAGTTTAATTCGAATCCAAATTGTCAAAATAGAAATTTAGAGAGAAAGGGAAGAATTATGTTATTTTTCGAAATGGAGTAGATGGGATCTGCCAAAGACATTTTCTTTCAGCAGGCTTAATGTAAGTACATGTATGAGTCATGCAGGAAACACCGCATACAAAACACACAACAGCCCAAACAGCACCACGACGACAAACAGCAAATGTACATGTATATAAAAGACACAAAGAGACGCACGGACATAACAAACAAACAATAGGGGGAAGATGGGTGTACCGCCTTGGAACGGTCAGTGACAAATGTCACTTGGGGGTTAAACCGGTTTAAGGGCGCGATACGATGCGATTTTATTTCCGTTTTTAGCCTAAAAAGTCCACGATCTTACAAATTTAATACATAAATCAAGATGACTGACAAAACAACAGAAACTAGTTAAGATCGGTCTAGTTAGGTTTAAAAGCATAAATCTATACACATTACCTGTAGATTTAAAAACACAGATACATATGCCCTGTAGATCTACCCACCCTTAAATACTTTTAATCACTTAACCCATTTGCTCCCACGACCCCATATATGGGACGTAGGCAAACAGTGTAGACTCTGATCAGACGCCGCATAATGCGGCGTCTGATCAGAGTCTACACTGTTTGCTGATAGGAATTTCAATATAAAACAAAACAAAATTAAAAAAATTAGGCCAGGCACCCCTTAGATAAAAAAAATGGACTAATCCAATATATAAACATGGAAGATTCCACTGGGCGCAAATGAGTTATCTCAACAGAGATAAGACGCGTAAATTTTAAAATTTTCAAGAATAACTCCTTTATTACTCGTCCCGACCTTATGTTGTGACAACTCTTTGGAATCGTCTCAAAGAGACGGTTCTAAAGAGTGGTCACAACATCAGGTTTGGTGGAAGAATGAAAGTTTAGTGTATTATGCACATTTGTATGTTGCTCTGTTAGTTAACCCTTCGCTTGCTATTCGCGTCAATATACCTACCTGTAAATAGTGAAGACCCAGATGAGACAGCTCCTGCAGGAGCTGTCTCATCAGGGTCTGCACTATTTACAAGTTGTTTGTGCAACCAGTGCACTCCACAGCAGTGATTGCACAGCGAAATACTTGTACACAGTGAAGATATATGTGATTATACAACAGGGCATGGGTAAAGAAGGAGAAATGTATTTTAAAATTCAGCAAGCGAAGGGTTAAACTATTACGCATATTCTTTATTCGTTTATAGTTCCTCCTACAATGGCTACCATAGAAGACACCGGACCTATCTATGCGAAAGAAGGTGAAAATGTGACCTTGACCTGCTCCACAGACTCCTCAAATGTGCTCAGAAGGGACACAACTACACAAAAGTATATACACGTGTCTGGTGTGACGTTTTCTTGGAAAGTAGGTTCGGAGGAGTTAGATGTTCGTGTCGTCGACGAGGCAGACTCTCCCAGCAGCTATAACGGTTTCAAAGCGACGCAAACAGTATCATTTAAGACGACAAAGGATATGAATGGACAGACGGCTACGTGTCAGGCGAAAAATTTCTATCAACCATCAGACACCTATGTGGAAGATATGTCGACACCCTTAAACATTTCTTGTAAGTACTATTTAGCCTCTTACTCGATGAATATTCATCAGGGGTGTGGCTAGTGATAAGCACTAACGCACGTGCGTAATATCAGTCTAAAAGGTGAAAACATTATTATGGCCGAAAAAGGACCAATAATCGAAGGCAAAGGGGTAGACATAGATAAACGTTCTGTCTTGTCATGTAAATTTTAACCCATTCCCTGATATTTACGCCTTTTGACCTCTCTGTCACATTTCAAAACCATTATGATAAATAGAGCATTTGCAAAAAGATGTTTAATTATGAGTCTGTACGCATTCGGTAGCTTAACGCGGGTCAAAAATTATACAGAAAGCTCCTATAGGAGCACTCTGCAATACTGCTTCCCCTATATTTAGAAACCACCTGTTTTTATGTCTCCTATGTTCAATAAATGAATGGCCGCTTAGGACAGGGTCTACAGAACGCCTTTATTCCGCTAGCCTCGACTTAACTCGCATTTTCAAACAGTTTGGATCCAGATGCGACACGATGCAACTCGATCAGAGGTCCAGATAAGATTCGTAAATTAAAACATGTTCATGCGCAGCTCCTTTATTTCTCCACCAAACCCTATATTATGACCACTCTTTAGAATCGTCTTGACGAGATGATTCTAAAGGGTGGTCACAAGACTCACAACATTGAGTTTGGTGGAGAAACAATGATTTTAGTATCCGAGTATGCACATGAGTTACTTTTGGTTACATTTGTGTAATATTAGGCTCCCCTCTGCCTTTATCCCTTTCCCTCATATAAACGTGTTTTCACGCATTTGTAAACAGAGTAGACCCAGATCAGACGGCTCCTATAGGAGCCGTCTGATCAGGGTCTGCTCTGTTTGCTTATGAAATTATAATAGATCTGACTCTACAGTTTCTACCAGTACCAAAACGATCCTGTCTACAAATGCAACTATAATAAAAAAAAAGTCTGCTAATGAATATTCATGATGTCAATATTTCTTACATGAACATAGAACAGGGAAAGGGTTAACCATTTACTCCATAAATACGCCTGTCTACGTCCTTGCAAACAAGAGAGTAGACTAAGATCAGACGGCTTCTATATAGGAGCTCTTTTTGCTCACCATATAGTCTAGATATGATTCTACAGTTTCTGCCATGGCCAAACTTTCCTGTGTGCATATGCTATTATATGTATAGCAAATTAATCTAATTAACATTCATGACGTCATTACTTTTTACATGAATATTCATGGAGGAAAGGGTTAAGACCATGGCTCAAATTTCCTTTAGACATGTTTCACGGTACGTATTTCTGTGGGTTTTTTTTACAGATAAGCCTACCTTCGTGCTGTTATTTCCCCTTCTCCATGTTTATCAAGGCGATAATCTAGACTTAATGTGTAAGGTTGAGAGCAACCCTGGATCCACTTTGACATGGTCACATATGGGGGTAAACCTGGAATCTAGCGTCAACAGAGCAAGCAATAGCCTGACATACTCGATCACATCTGCCTCTATGCAGGACGCTGGCATATACAACTGTGCAGCAGACAATGACGAGTATTCACCGACCGTAGGGACGACAAAGGTCGTTGTGTTAGGTTAGTAGGCTGTCATTTTGATTATGCAAATTGAGCTAGAACATGCATTGTACAATTGTTTTATCTGTTCGTCGGTTGGTTGATCGTTTGTCCCTTACTTTAACGTAGCGATAATTTTGTTGCACGGACATACTTCAACGTTGGCATGCATGTGCACCTTATGGAGGCAAACATTTTTAGGGGTGATTTATTAAGGTCAAGGTCATACATCAAGGTTAAAGGTCATTTCGGAGGGCATGGTGCTTTATTAGACGTATCCGTGGACTCACAATGTGTCTGGCCGATATGCATGTATTGCATTTTAACCCATTCTCTCATATTGACGACTTTTGACGACTCTGTAAAAGTTACTCTGTGAAACCATTGTGATAAATAGAGCACTTGCTCCTATAGGAGCAAATGCTCTATATATCACAATGGTTTCAAACGAGAAAATTCTAAAAAAAAGTCCTTTTCTCTAGTTAATGCTCCTTTTCGGTTGATTTTTTCAAAGAGGTTGTATCTAAAATTAGCCTATGATGTAATGGGTTAAGTGAGATTAGATCAGTAAGACATGCCAAACAGTCATGTAGTTTAGAATTAACCCTTTACTCCACAAATACGCCTTTCTACACCTTGGCAAACAGAGTAGATCCAGATCAGTCGGCTCCTGTAGGAATCATATGATCAGGGTATGCTCTGTTTGCTTATGATATTACATAGATATGATTCTACAGATTCTGGCATGGACAAAAATTCCCGTGTCTCTGTGATATTAATAGCAATCTTATCTAATTAATACTCATGATGTCATTATTTACTAAATGTATGTTCATGGAGGAAAGGCTTAACCCTTCGCTTGCTGAATTTTAAAATACATTTCTCCTTCTTTAACCATGCCCTGTTGTATAATTACATATATCTTCACTGTATACAGGTATTTCGCTGTGCAGTCACTGCTGTGGGTGCACTGATTGCACAATCAACTTGTAAATAGTGCAGACCCTGATGAGACAGCTCCTGTAGGAGCTGTCTCATCTGGGTCTTCACTATTTACAGGTAGGTATATTGACGTGAATAGCAAGCGAAGGGTTAAAACGATAGTCCCTACAATACACGCATATTCTAAATAACAGCTTAGTATTTGTTGTTGGAATGAAACACAACTAAGGCTATAAACATTATCAATAATACTGATTCTGCATAAACAAATATGATAAGCATTTTTGTATCACTAAAGTAGTCTCACACACGGAGCGTCTCAGTGAACATGAGAATTAATTTTAATCCAAATTTTGTTCACTACAAAAAGCCACTGTACATGTGGATAAACAAAATCAACAAACAGTGTCTTTGCTAGAGAAGCCCAATGCACCAAGCAGCTCTTTGGACATCGGTTTTAAACACTTGCTTCATATACAGTAAAACCTCTCCATAACGATCACTTAATTACATCAATTATTTTGTGTTAAAGGCAGGTGGCTGCTTAAAGCAAGGTGAAAGCAAAACAAAACGCTCCTATAGGAGCGTTCTGTTTTACTTTCACCTTGCTTTAAGCAGCCACCTGCCCAAATTACTAATAACTAATTAACACAATTTAGTGGCAGTTATAGAGAGGTTTTACTGTAAACGTCTTTTCGCATATTTGTAGAGTAGACTCAGCTATCAGACGGCTTATATAGGAGCCGCCTGGTTAGGATCTGTTCAATTTGCTTATGGTAGAATATATATGTGATTCTCTTAGTTTCTGCCTTGGCAAAAATATCCTGTATTTATATGTCATTATTGAAAATATAATGTAATCAACAATAATCATGCCATTATCTCTTATATAAATATTTAACAGGGAAATGGTTAACCGTGCCACCGCCGAAGTCGCATGAATGCACCACGACAAATAGTGCAGTCCCAGATCAGACGCCGCCGTTTCAAGCCGGCGTCTGATCAGGGACTTCATTTTTGTCTCAATATCTATTTCTTTACCTGTGCTTTATTCATTTGAAAGGGTTAACGCATTTAATAACATTCCTGTTGTTTTTTTTCACTAGAGAAACCCCCTCTTCCAACTGTCTCTGTCAGTGCCACCGATACGACCTCTGCAATATTCGGTACTTCGGTCACCGCACCTGATATTCCAAGGTCGTTTTACGTGCAATACAAAGTTTCTTCTAGCGCCGTCTGGCTTGAATTGAACCAGGCAATACCAGACACAATGGAAGGACAGACATCGAGGCAGGTTGAAGTTCCCTTGACCAATCTCCTTCCTGGAACGATGTATGACGTTCGAGTCAAATCCGTTGATCAGTATGGACTTTCTGTATATTCCATGAAAGAATCATTTTTAACTGAAGGTGAGTTTAGGTCTCTATGTTTTGAGTCTTGGTATTCATTTTTAGTCATGTGATAGAACAGATTTTGAGTAAACTTTCTAACCTGGATTTTTATGAGAGAACAATTCAGTGTTTAGACAGGTGGGTGCTTAATTAATACAGGGTGAAAGTCATGCTACTTTTGGAGCTGTCTGCATGACTTTCGCCCTGCATTAAGCTGCCACCTGTATAACAGATCGACCTTGTTACTGCTTTTAAAGTCCGATTTAGAGGGGGTTACTGTATCTGTGATTTAGAAGGGATTTACTGTACCTGTGATTTAGAAGGGGTTTACTGTATCTGTGATTTAGAGGGGTTTACTGTACCTGTGATTTAGAAGGGGTTTACTGTATCTGTGATTTAGAGGGGTTTACTGTACCTGTGATTTAGAAGGGGTTTACTGTATCTGTGATTTAGAGGGGTTTACTGTACCTGTGATTTAGAAGGGGTTTACTGTATCTGTGATTTAGAGGGGTTTACTGTATCTGTGATTTAGAAGGGGTTTACTGTATCTGTGATTTAGAGGGGTTTACTGTACCTGTGATCTAGAGGAGGTTTACTGTACCTGTGATTTAGAAGGGGTTTACTGTATCTGTGATTTAGAGGGCGTCACTGTACCTGTGATTTAGAGGAGGTTTACTGTACCTGTGATTTATAGGGGTTTACTGTACCTGTGAGTTAGAGGGGTTTACTGTACCTGTGATTTAGAGCAGGTTTACTGTACCTGTGATTCAGAGGGGGTTACTGTACCTGTGATTTAGAGGGCGTCACTGTACCTGTGATTTAGAGGAGGTTTACTGTACCTGTGATTTAGATGGGGTTTACTGTACTTGTGATTTATAATGGATTTACTGTACCTGTGATTTAGAGGTGGTTTACTGTACCTGTGATTTAGACGGGTTTACTGTGATTTAGAGGGGTTTACTGTACTTGTGATTTAGATGGGGTTTACTGTACTTGTGATTTATAATGGGTTTACTGTACCTGTGATTTAGAGGGGGTCACTGTACCTGTGATTTAGAGGAGGTTTACTGTACCCGTGATTTAGATGGGGTTAACTGTACTTGTGATTTATAATGGGTTTACTGTACCTGTGATTTAGAGTAGGTTTACTGTACCTGTGATTTAGACGGGTTTACTGTGATTTAGAGTAGGTTTACTGTACCTGTGATTTAGAGGGGTTTACTGTACCTGTGATTTAGACGGGTTTACTGTGCCTGTGATTTAAAGGGGGTTACTGTACCTGTGATTTAGAGGGGTTTACTGTGATTTAGAGGGGGTTACTGTACCTGTGATTTAAAGGAGGTTACTGTACCTGTGATTTAGAGGTTTTTTTTCTATACCTGTGATTTAGAGGGGGGGGGGGTATTTTTATGTAACGCTGGAGCCTGTTTTTCTCCGTATGTCAAGAATGCATCTAACAATCAATCCAGTATTTCTACTGTGGTCTTCAACTGTTTAACGCTTATACTGTTTGAATATTCACGTAAGAAATAATGACGTCATGGATATTTATAAGCTGATTTTTCATAAGCGCATATGTTCATAGGAGTTTTCTATTATACTTTCATAAGCTAAACGAGCAGACCCTGATCAGACGGCTCCTATTCGAACCGTCCGATCTGGGTCTACCCTGTTTGCAAAGACGTAAATTGCGCATGCGTGGAGTAAAGGGTTAAGAATGACTCCTTTATTTTTCCACCAAATCTTATGTTGTGACCACTCTTTAACCCTTTCCCTGTTCTGTATGTAGGCCAACTTTTAATACATACTGAATATTCATTAATAAAATAATTGTAAAGAAATATTGAAGGTGGAACATTATACACATTTTAGAAAGCAAAGAAAAAGATCTATCAAATTCTATTAGCAAACAGAGCAGACCTTGATCAGACGGCTCCTCTAGGAGCCGTCTGATCTGGGTCTACTCTGTTTGCAAATGCGTGAAAACACGTTTATATGAGGGAAAGGGTTAACATCAACTGTATTCTAAATAGTGGTCACAGCATATGGTTTGATGCAGACAGAGGCGATTCTAAAAAAACGGGTCACAACATAGGGTCTCGTTAAGAAATAAAAGACTTAGACGATTCTAGGGATTCGTCACAACATAGGGTTTCGTTGAGAAATAAAGAAATGAGGCAAATCTAAAAATTAGTCACAGCATGGGGGTCGATTTAGAAATAATCGACAGAGGCGAATCTAAAGGGTGGTCACAACATACGATTTGGTTGAAAAATAACTTTTTGACATGATAATCTTAAAAAAAGGTCCTTAGTGGTCGAACTATTAGACCAGAGCTATTCAAGTGTTTATGTATCATATTAATTCCCTTTTTTGAATATTTTCGGGCGGGGACGATCCAAAAAATGGTCACAGCATAGAGTTTTAAGGATTTCTTTTTGAAATACATCCTCTTTTCATTGGGTCTGGTCTGTTTCTTCTTGTTGCTAATGTTTATGCTTTGTGTTTAACTTTTATTTACAGAAGCAGAGGAAATGAAAACAAAGAATCAGTACAGAAATGCCATCTTAATTTTGGTTTGTTTCTTCTTGTTGCTAATGTTTATGCTTTGTGTTTTACGTTTATTTACAGAAGCAGAGAAAATGAAAACTAAGAATCAATAAAGGAATGCCATCTTAATTTTGGTTTGTTTCTTCTTGTTGCTAATGCGTTGTGTTTTATCTTTATTTACAGAAGCAGAGGAAATGAAAACAAAGAAGCAGTACAGAAATGCTATCTTAGTCTCAGTGTTTGTTACATTCGGCATCATGCTTATTGTGGTTGTAATTGTTATCTGCCTGGCGAAATCCGGGAAATGTAAGTTTCGTTTAGCTTAACACATAACCACCCCTCCTCCCTAGTGACGCATTTTTGCGCCTCTATAAAATTCATATTGTGAAACCATTGTGATAAATAGAGCATTTGCTCCTTGCTCTATTTATCACAATGTTTTCAAATTACAAACTTCTAAAAGATTCCTTTTCTCTAGTTAATGCTCCATTTCGGTCGATAGATTGATTAAAAAAGGTTGGATCTAAAAATAGCCTAGAAGAGAATGAGTTAAATATGCCTATTCAGCATAATTTTAACTTATTCCAAGTAAAATTCGCACCAAATTGACCAATATATATCATGTTTATTTCCTTTTTATGAGAGCTGAATGCAAACCTTTAAACATTTGTGTAACAATGTAGTAACTAGTATAAAATATAACCTGTCTTAAGCGGCCATTCATTTATTGAGCATAGTAGTCTCAAATACAGATGGTTGCTTAATGTAGGGCAAAATAATGCAGAAAGCCCCAGCTCCTATAGGAGTTTCCTGCATTAATTTATTAAGCTACCACGGCACCTGCCGTACAAACTCATAATTAGACCTTACATATTTCACAATTGTCAACATATTTTCAACATGTCAACACGAAGAAAGTTTCGTTTTTGTACAATACAGTGGACTCCATTGTTGTGGTCTTGCTAATACTATTCGCATTGGCCTTGGTAAGTGGACTTCGAACACCAGAGATATGGCCATTTCCCCCAAAACCCATAACCTTTTTGCCCACCAGGTTTAACCCTTCGCTTGCTGAATTTTAAAATACATTTCTCCTTCTTTACCCATGCCCTGTTGAATAATTACACTTATCTTCACTGTGTACAAGTATTTCGCTGTGCAATCACTGCTGTGGAGTGCACTGGTTGCACAATCAACTTGTAAATAGTGCAGACCCTGATGAGACAGCTCCTGCAGGAGCTGTCTCATCTGGGTCTTCACTATTTACAGGCACGTATATTGACGTGAATAGCAAGCGAAGGGTTAATACTGAGACTAGCACTTGTTTAGCCAGGATATAAGTTGAAGATGCCCGTTTTATGCGTAATTGGCCACCTGTGAAGTATAAATAATATCAGCAATTCAACAAAAGGCAATGTTGTTTTAATTTCCCTTGAATTTTTATGATAAAACAATTCTTAAATTCAATTTCATTTGCTTTATTTTCAGGTGGGTCATCTTCAGTTACAAGGTTAGTAGCATGTTTAAACTGTATCTCATAGATGTACATTTGCAAACAGAGTAGACCCTGATCAAACAGTGCTTAGACGCCCGTCAGAAAATATTCACTTTGAAACTTTATGCAGAAGATAATCTTAGCAGATGGAATCTGATTGGAGATGAAAGCATAAAAATACAAATATTCTACAATCAATTTGAAATACAGTAAAATCCCTCTAAACTGGAATTTAAAAAAGAACTACAGTGCTCCCTCCCTACAACGGCCCTCTCAATAACGATTCCCTCCTTACAACAACGCATGTCACTGTACGACAAGGCTCCAGAAACAATCTTTTTCCATCGTATTTTCTTTATGCCTCCATCAAACCCTATGTTGTGACCACTCTTTAGAATCGTCACTTTGTTTGATAGGGTTTGATAGAGGCATAACGGTTTTAGTTCTCGAAATACACCTTATCTAGGGATCTGCAAAGAAGCTAGTTATGTTTGATTTTCCCTCCCTATAACAACTCCCTCTGAACAACACACACAATATTCGTATCCCAAAGGGTGTCGTTGTAGAGAGCACTGTATTAATATCTTTTTATGCAAGTGGCTGCTTAATGAAGGGTGAAAGTCCTGTGTGACTTTCGACCTGCATTAAACTGCTACCTGTCTGACAGACTGGTACTATATACTATTTTAAGCATGCGGTTTAGGTGGATTTTATCGTACTTGTTTATAAATATTCATAATTTAGTCAAATCAATGCATGCACCTTCAATCGTACATGTACCTTCACTGGGCATTCCAGCAATCTCTCTCTCTCTCTCTCTCTCTCTCTCTCTCGCTCTCTCTGTATCTCTCTGTCTCTCTCTGTGTGTCTCTCTGTGTCTGTCTCTCTGTGTCTCTGTGTCTCTGTCTTTCTCTCTCTCTCTCTCTCTCTCTCTCTCTCTCTCTCTCTCCCTCTCTCTCTCACTCTCTCTCTGTCTTTGTCTCTGTCTCTGTCTCTCTGTCTCTGGCTCTCTCTGTCTCTCTGTGTGTCTCTCTCTGTCTCTCTGTCTCTGTCTCTCTCTCTCTCTCCCTCTCTCTCCCTCTCTCTCTCACTCTCTCTCTCTGTCTTTGTCTCTGTCTCTTTGTCTCTGGCTCTCTCTGTCTCTCTGTGTGTCCCTGTGTATATCTTCTCTCTCTCACACACTCTCTCTCTCTCTCTCTCACTCTCTCTCTCTGTCTTTGTCTCTGTGTCTCTGGCTGTCTCTGGCTCTGTCTCTGTCTCTCTGTGTGTCTCCCTGTGTGTCTCTCTGTGTGTCTCTTCTCTCTCTCTCTCACTCTCTCTCTGTCTTTGTCTCTGTCTCTGTGTCTCTGGGTCTCTCTCTGGCTCTCTCTGTCTCTCTGTGTGTCTCTCTGTGTGTCTCTCTGTGTGTCTCTGTGTGTCTCTTCTCTCTCTATCACTCTCTCTCACTCTCTCTCTGTCTTTGTCTCTGTGCCTCTGGCTCTGTCTCTGGCTCTGTCTATGTGTCTCTGTGTCTCCCTCTGTCCCTGCCAATTTCTTTCTTAATTTATATTCCCTCACATTGACGCCTTTTGGTCCATTCCTTCATTTTGATGCCTCTGTAAAAGTCATTTTTGAAACCATGCTCTATTTATCACAATAGTTTCACCACTACACATTTCTGATTTTTTCCTTTTCTCTGGTAAATTACCCTTTTCGGTAGATTTTAGGTTGGGTCTAAAATAGCCTATGATGGAATGTATTAAGAGTAATAAGCAAATGCTATACAAATTTCCTTTTCCTAGGAGCAAATCCGACTTCGTTGCGATGTAGATGATGACTACTGCTAGATGATGATTACCACGTATGGATGATGGGCATTACGTATTAATGATGACTACCACATGTAGATTATGGTTGCTACGTACTATAGATGATGGTCACCACGTGCAGATGATGGTTACCACGTATAGATGATGACTGTCATGTAAAATTGATGGTTACCACGTATAGATGATGACTACCACGTATGGTTGATGGCTACTACGTATAGATTATGACTATCACGTATAGATGATGGTTACATTGTATAAATGATGGTCACCACGTATAGATGATGATTACTACGTATGGTTGATGTATAGATTATGGTTACCACGTATATATAATGGTTACCACGTATGGATGAAGGTTACCATGTATAGATGATGGTTACCATGTATGGTTGATGGTTACCACGTATATATGATTGTTACCACGTATATATGATGGTTACCACGTATGGTTGATTGTTACCACGTATATATGATGGTTACCACGTATGGTTGATGGTTACCACGTATATATGATGGTTACCATGTATGGTTGATGGTTACCACGTATATATGATGGTAACCACGTATGGTTAATGGTTACCACGTATATATGATGGTTACCACGTATGGTTGATGGTTACCACGTATATATGATGGTAACCACGTATGGTTGATGGTTACCACGTGTAGATGATGGTTACCACATGAAGCTGATGGTTACCACGTATAGATGATGGTTACAACGTGTAGATGATGGTTACCACGTAAAGATGAAGTTTACCTCTTGAAAAAGAAGTACCATGACAGGGGGATTTCAAACCTAGATACCATTGATGCCAGCAAATTTATAAAGCTTCCCATTGATTATTCTTAACGTTGTTCTTAATATGAATGAATGTTCACGCCTTGCAAACATAGCAGGCCCAGGTGAGACGGCTATGTTTTGCATACGGAAATTTATAGGTCTGATTATTCAGTTTCCACAAGTGAAACTTGATAGTGATGCGGTGAAGCTTTCTTGAATAAATGTTAAAAACGGAAAGGGTTAAACTATCGTATGACCGAAGTCACTGTCATTTCTGACATTCGACTCATCGCAACGTCGGATAAAGCATTATGTTAACTTCAGTCGTACGGTGTTTAACCCATTGCCTCATAGGCTATTTTTAGATACAACCTCTTTGAATAAATCTACCGAAAAGGAGCATTAACTAGAGAAAAGGAATTTTTTAGAATTTTGTGGTTTGAAACCATTGTTATAAATAGAGCATTTTCTCCTATAGGAGCAAATGCTCTATTTATCGCAATGGTTTCACAAAGTGAATTTAACAGACTCGTCAAAAGTCGTCAATATGAGGAAATGGGTTAACAAGCATTAATCACTACATGCCATAATGTGTCATATTATCAGCTTAGTGAGTAGTACTAAGTGATCCTCGTTCGTTTAGTCCCTACCTAGCTGTGAAAAAATAATGTCCGTTTAACCCATTCCCTCATATTGACGACTTTTGACGCCTCTATAAAAGTCACTTTGTGAAACCATTGTGGTAAATAGAGCATTTGCTCCTATAGGAGCAAATACTCTATTTATCACAATGGTTTCAAACTACAAATTCTAAATGTTTCCTTTTCTCTAGTTAATGCTCCTTTTCGGTAGATTTATTAAAAGAGGTTTGATCTAAAAATAGCCTATGAGGTAATGGATTAAATTTGGATCAATATTGACTACTTCTGAATTAATTAAACTTTTGAGAAACAATTGACCGAGTGTCAAACAGCTTGGATCCTGATGAGATGCCAAATCACTGGGTGTCTCTTCTGGATCCAGAACACAACCTGACCAGACGCCACATTGCTGATCAGATTCTAAATTGTTCGCAAACCCTTAAATGTCGTTTCGTACGGCTTGGTTCTTATCTACAGTGTTCGCATACTTTAAAACCTTGATTATTCAAACAGTTAAGTATTTATAGATATTTAACCCTTTACTCCATGAATATCCAGGCAAGGCATGATGACGTCATGAATACTAATTAACGGAATCTGTATACTGGCACAATGTACAAATAATTGTTTTCTATCATGTCAGAAGCTGTAGCGAAATCGGAGCAGGCCCTGATCAGACAGCTCCTATAGGAACCGTCTGATCTGGGTCTACTCTGTTTGCTAAAGTGTAGAAAGGCGTGTTTAATAATACTATTTATGGAGTTAAAGGTTAAGACAAAATGCAGCTGAATTCAGAGCGAAAGGTTCCATCGTACATTAAGCAGCCACCTGCCTGAAAGGGTATACATTCTTCTACACTAATATTTCGAATTATCGAGGATTTACCGTAGTTTGCCGCATAATGTAATTTATTATTGACATACAAATGTACTACTTTTTTATAACATGTGTTCCTTCGCACATATACTATGTCTTCCGATCTTGTGAACACCATGCGTTGTTCGTATTAAACCCATTACCTAATAAATATGTATGTCAGAAGTAATGGCGTCATGAATATTAATTAGGTGGACTGTTATAGTGGCATAAAAAGAAGTACATTTTGTCAATAACAGAAACTGCAGAATCCGTTCTTTGTTACATGTACAGAGCTCCCTCTCTACAACGGCCCTCTCAATAACGATTCCCTCCTTACAACAACGCATACAATCTTCGTATCCAAAAGGGTGTCGTTGTAGAGAGGGAGCACTGTATTCCAAAAGCGAGCGGAGCAGACCCTTATCAGACGACTACTGCAGGAACCATCTGATCTGGGTCTTCTCTGTATGCAAAGTTGACATAAGAGGTATCTATGAGACAGATAGTTAACTCATGCCTTGCCATGTATTGCCCTCTGCAAACTGCACACTTTATCGTCCGCTTTTGAATTTTCTTTTTGTTTCAATAATAACACATGTTGCACTCTAGTGAGACGTCGTATTACTCAACGTCTCTTCTGGGTCAAGTTTGTTTCCGTGGTGATCTTGTTTCTAAGGAGATCTAGTTTCCAAGGTGAGCTCAGATTCACCATGGCAGCAGAAGAGTTAATTACAGAATGAATGGTTCTCACACTTGTATGCTTATATCAATGTATTGCTTTAAAGTTTAGACTGTCTTTTTAACCCATTACCTCATAGGCTATTTTTAGACTCATTACCTCATAGGCTATTTTTAGATACAACCTACTGAGAATAAATCTACCGAAAAGGAGCATTAACTAGAGAAAAGCAAGATTTTCAGAAATTTGTAGTTTGAAACCATTTTGATAAATAGAGCATTTGCTCCTATAGGACCAAATGCTCTATTTATCACAATGGTTTCACAAAGTGTCTTTTACAGAGTCGCCAAAAGGCGTCAATATCAGGGACTGGGTTAAAACTACAAACTTCTAAAAGTTTCCTTTTCCCTAGTTAATACTCCTTTTCGGTAGATTTATTCAAAGAAGTTGTATCTAAAAATAGCCTATGAGGTAATGGGTCTAAAATAGCCTATGAGGTAATGGGTTAATCAAATAGGACGTAGTCAAATTGCATAAATACACATTTGGGCAGACATTTTTACGTCAGGTTAAGGGTTAATTTTGGTTGTAAACGTATTTGTAATATATCTCATGTTTGATGTAAAACGGACTGAAATCCATTCACATATATTTCTCATTAACCATTAACTCATTCCTTCTTAACTATTTTTAGTACCAACCACTTTGAAAAATTCTACCGAAAAGGAACATTTACTAGAGAAAGGAGATTTTAGAATTGTGTAGTTTTGAAATCAATGTGATAAATATAGTGCATTTTCCCAATGGCTTCAAAAAACGACTTTTATAGATGCATCAAAAGGCGCCAATATGAGGGAGTGGATTAAGAGACCATTTGCAAACAGAACATACCCTGATCAGGCGCCTCCTATAGGAAACATCTGGTCTGGGTCTACTCTGTTTGAAAATGTTTAGAAAGGCGTGTTGATTGATTAAATGGCTAAAACTGCAGACTGTGTCAAACTGTTTGAATCCTGATGAGAGATCAGGATCCGAACAGTTGTCACTACATGTATAAGTAATCACGAATTGGTCGCTAGGTTGAAGAGAGTTCGGTATCGTTTTCACATATCATGACTCATGCAGTAGGACCAGTCCTAAGCGGCCATCCATTTATTGAACACAGGAGTCTTAAAACCAGATGGATGCTTAATGCAGGGCAAATGTTATGCAGAAAGCTCAAATAGGATCCTTCTGCATTACTTTCGACCTGCATAAAGCTACCCTCTTCCTTACAGACCCTCTTTGGTAGCCGCTGAAGACGAGTTCTACTGTACAGAATTTGGCTTAACAAAATGTATTTCTTAACGTGTTCTATGTTTGTATTTGTTATATACGTGCTCTATGTTTGTGTTTGTTATATACATGTAAAACCTCTCTATAACGGTCACTAAATTACATCAAGTATTTTGTGCTACGGGCATGTGGCTGCTTAAAGCAAGGTGAAAGTAAAACAGAACGCTTCTATTGGAGCGTTCTGTTTTACTTTCACCTTGCTTTAAGCAGTCACCTGCCCTAAGAAAGCAATCCAGTGACCATTATAGCGAGGCTTTAAATGTACATGTAGTTAAAGCCTTTCAACCCTTAATTATGAGAGTGGAATAGCCCGTCAGTGTTTACTGTAGAGTCCACTCAGTATAAAAGGTTTGAAATTGCCAGAGGAATTTGAATGGCACACAGTGCAGACCCTGATCAGATAGATCCTTTATGAGCCCTCTGACCTTGGTTTACACTGTTTGAAAGTGACAGTACATGTGTGTCCGGGATTGAAATGGGCATTATAAGGGATTTATTATATTAACCCTTTCACCGCCGATGTCGCATAAATGCACCACGACAAATAGTGCAGTCCCAGATCAGACGCCGCCTTTTCAAGGCGGCGTCTGATCAGGGACTTCCCATTTTGTCTGTCTGTAGTTCTATATCTGTGCTTTATTCCTTTGAAACTTGTATTTATTTATCTCATTCCGTTATTGTACCGAATGATCTAACAAAAATTGATTGCAGACGACAATAAGAAATTTGGCGCCGAAAGGGTTAATGATTTAACTAGTTGGTAGCAATATCCATTTATACTTTATGCAATATGCATTATCAATGATATTTGATGTAAACCAGGTTTTCATGGTATTGTCATGTTTATTGTTTATTTATTTATACACACTTTATTGCAAAAGAAACAATAAGTGTGTGTATAAGGTCTGTGTATAAATCCTGACAATTTAATCAGTTCATATTGTGTCTGGGACCCTAGAATTAAGCCGTGGTGAAGCATTTCACTTTTAAAAGGGTTTGTCATATCAAGAAACGGTACAATTTAAGCTATTTACTCTTTTTATGCTTTATATGTATGAACAAAAAATAATATTACGGAAAAAAATGTATGTTTTTATTTCTTTTTTACCCACTTGTTTGAAGAACCATTTTGATAATTTTGAATATGTGCAGAATGTGTAGACCCTGATTAAAATAAGAATTGTTTGATCTGGGTCTGCACTCTTTGCATGTCCTTATCAGGTAAATAGGATAGAATGTAAAAGCTAAGGCCAAGTACTCCGTCGATGGAAGATTTATGAATTAACGTAGTGCTTTCCCTTGTTTTGTCAAAAGATGGTCACGTGCGCTTATTTCTGAAATAAACAAAATGCGAAAATATAAATCCTTTGTCTGTCAGCATGACCTGTCATTTACAAACAACTTGGATATAAGGTCACCTCTCGTTGTTACAAGGACATGCGTTACATAAGTGATGTGCATAAACATGTAAAAATGTCTCTTTATGATTTGTTCTGATTTTGAGAACTATAACTTAACAAACACAGAAATGACTTTTTTCCGTTTTTCTCAAAACATGCAAAATTGACATACAACAATTTAGAAGAACGTCGACGAGATTGATAGCTGCATAATGCAGGGGTGAAAGTCATGCAGGAAGCTCCAAGTAAAAAAAGCTTTCTGCATTAAGCAGATTCCTGCCTAAAAAGATCCTAATTCTTATTTACTAAACTTTCGGTTTAGAGTTTTTTTTGGTACATGTACATAGGATTCCAAAATTCGTGTCAGTATAATAAATAGTCCGAATGTCATTATAACGAGTGTTTACTGTAAATAAGACGACGCGGAATATCTCACCAGGATGTAAGCTGTTTGACATTTAGTCAATAGTTTCTAGAAAGTTTGAATGAATCGGAGATCGTACATTAACCGTTTCACCGCCATTGTCGCATAAATGCACCACGACAAATAGTGCAGTCCAAGATCAGACGCTGCCTTTTCAAGGCGGTTTCTGATCAGGGACTTCACTTTTTGTCTCAATCTCTATTTCTATATCTGTGCTTTATTCCTTTGAAAGTTTCGTTTATTTATCTCATTTCCTTATTTTATTGAATTATTTAACAAAATTTGATTGCAGACGACAAAAGGAAATTTGCCGCCGAAAGGGTAAAGCCGACATCATATTTATACCAGACAATAGGTTAACAACATGTTTGACAAGTATAATGAGAAAACGTATCTCAACATATAAAACCACGCAATGGAATGCTATTTCTTATAAAGGTGTTACCAACAGTCGTCATCGTTATCCTTAACTATTAACCTGATGAATATACATGTAAGAAATAATGACATCATGCATATTAACCCTTTCCCTCAAAGGCTATTTTTAGACCCAGCCTATTTGAACAAATCTACCGAAAAGGAGCATTTACTAGAGAAAAGGAACATGCTAGAATTTTGTAGTATTTAAACCATTGTGATAAATAGAGCATTTTCTCCATAGGAGCAAATGCTCTATTTATCACAATGGTTTCAAGAAGTGACTATTACAGAGGCATAGAAAGGCGTATTTATGGAGGAAAGGTTAATTTTATAATGGTATATAAATGAGTAGAATCAACTCCACACTAGTCCATCAGCATGGGTCAGCTATGTTTGTAGTGACGTCAGAGGGGCGTGTCTATCAGGGAAAGGATTAACCCTTTCCCTGTTTAGTATTCATTGAAGACTTTATCACCTCATGGACACAATCAATGAAATAGACCAGAACATGGCAAAAGGGAATGTTTTCCCCATGGTGGAAACTATAAAATCATATCTATAAAAATCCACAAGCAAACAAAGCAGATTCTGGGTCTACTCTGTTTGCAAAATGCGCTAAAGGCATGTTTATCAGGCGAAGGATTAACTCCATGAATATTCATGTAAAAATAATGACATCTTGAATATTAATCGGATTAATTATTATAATAACATATGGCCACATGATGTTTTGGCCGTGATGGAATCTGTATAATTATATCTCGTCCCTTGATTGCCAGAAGGTGCTATCAGCACGTTTGGCCGAAAATGACCTTTTTACATTTTTGAGGTCACCCATGGATTCTCTACCTATGATATAATTTTGGTACTTGTATTCCAATTAAAACTGATAAAAAAAATGCATAACATGATCGAGGCTATCAGCATACCGATCATTTTTTCGGCTACCATAAGGTGCTATCAGCAATTGAAATATATTTTCAAAGAGCAATCAGCAAAATAATTTTGACATGACATAAACACTATTTGACACATCAATTGAACTTGGCATCACACATACACAGTCAAATAATGAAGCTTTATTTCTTATCAATAATCCCTTATTTGGGCTTAAATGCTGAATACAAAAAATGGGCTGCCATAAGGGGCAATCAGCATTAATATATTTCAAATAAATGTTTATCCTTAATTGTTTATTTTTTGCGATATTAAGTATGTTTACAGCATTAGTAAACCTGCAGTAACACATTGTAATCATTGAGTGACTATTTTATGAACTTAACTACACTCGTTGACTATTTTATAAACTTAACTACACTTGTTCACATTGTAATCATTGAGTGACTATTTTATGAACTTAACTACACTCGTTGACTATCTTATAAACTTAACTACACTTGTTCACATTGTAATCATTGAGTGACTATTTTATGAACTTTTTTTTCGGCTGCCAGAATGTGCTGTCAGCGTCTCTGTCCAAATAAGGTGTAAGTAGGGAAATATAAAATAAGGTGTAAGTAGGGAAACATAAAATAAGGTGTAAGTAGGGAAATATAAAGCTTCATAATTTGGCCCTGTTTAGTCCATATTAAGTACTAATTGTGTGCCAAAATTAGTTTTGGTCAATGGACCATAGTTAAAACTCTGATTTTTAAAGACTTTAACCCTTTCGCTGCCAAACATCTGCTAACTTTGTCGTCTGCTATACATTTTCATTATTTTGATTTTCTTCATTTTTGTTTCAAAAACATAGTAACAAACAGTTTGGATCCTGATGAGACATCGAGTTACTCGGCGTCTCATCTGGATCCAAACTGTTTGCATAGGTAATCACAGATCCGGCACTGGCAGCGAAAGGATTAAACGATTTAAAATGTGCTTTTCTCAAAACTATAAAAACTGCTGATAGCCCCTTCGGGCAATCAAGGGACGGTCTAACTTATTTCATAAGAATACTGCAGATCCTGGTCAGACGGCTCCTAAAGAAATCGTCTGATCAGAGTCTGCTCTGTTTGCAAATGCGTAGAAAGGCGCATTAACCCTTTCATCGCCACAGTCGCATAAATGCACCACGACAAATAGTGCAGTCCCAGATCAGACGCCGCCTTTTCAAGGCGGCGTCTGATCAGGGACTTCACTATTTGTCTCAATCACTATTTCTATATACATGTATGTGCTTTATTCCTTTGAAATTTGCATTTATTTATCCCATGTCCTTATTTTACTGAATGATTTAACAAACTTGGATTGCAGACGGAAATTAGAAATTTGGCGCCGAAAGGGTTAATGGAGAATATGGTTAAATGAGCATATCGCAAGCTTTTGGACAGTTCCTGTATAGTTTGATTCCAGCTCGTTCGTTTCCTTGGTTAAATATTTTTTCATCTTTACACAAAATTTGGATCCAGATGAGATACACATTTACTCAACGTCTCATTAAGATCTACACTGTATAATACTGTGATTAAGCTGTTTTAAATTCTAGGCAAGAACATTCAGTAACGTTTGTTTGGTGTAACTGACTTCTAACAGAGCACCAAGATAATTGTGCGTACTCAGATACTAAAATCGTCATTTCTCCAACAGACCCTATGTTGTTACCACTCTTTAGACTCGTTTTTAAGGGACTATTCTAAAGAGGGGTCACAAAATAGGGATTGGTGGAGAAATACAGTAGTTATTCTTCAAAATGTTTTAAATTACGCATCCAATCCGGATCTCTACTTCTAACATACTTTTTGTGTCATCTGCCGAGAGGCAGTGTGTCACTTAGGGATCACTTTCCGTCGTCTGTCTGTCTGTATGTCTGTCTGTCCGTCTGTCTGTCCATCTCACTTTCTTTTTTCGGCTGTCATTTCTAAACTAATCATTATATAGCTTTGACATTTCACATGTATCTTCCTCCCATTGAGGACCATTGATGTAACTAAGGTTCACCACTCTGCATGCAATACTTTTTGAGTTATTCCCCTTTGTTCTGATTTTTGCACTCCAACATATTAACAGTTTTTGTGTCAGATGCGAGAAGGTGACACATGTGTTCCTCCGAACACTCTTGTTTGAATTTGGAAATAACTATCTGTGTGTAGTGTCTTTTAACTCTTTCCCTGATGAATATTGATGTAAGAAATAATGACGTCATGAATATTAATACGATTATTTTTTATAATGGTATATGAACACAGGACATTTTGGCTCAGGCAGAAGCTGTAGAATCAGATCTATATTCCACCATAAGCAAACAGAGTAGACCATGATCAGACGACTCCTATAATGGCATCATGAATATTTATTAGATTATTTCTTATAATAGCACATGAACACCGGAAATTTTGGTCATGGCAGAAACTATGTAATCTGATCTATATTATTCCACGAGCAAAGAGAGCAGACCTTGATCAGACGACTCCTATAGCAGCCGTCTGATCTGGATCTACTCTGTTTGCAGATGCGTGAAAATGCGCTTTTATAAGGGAAAGGGTTAAATCTTTACTCATTGAATATTCATCCAAGATATAATGCATCATGAATATTCATTAGATTATTTATTATAATAGCACATAAACACCAGACATTTTGGTCATGGCAGAAACTATATATAATCTGATCTATATTATTTCATGAGCAAACAGAGCAGACCTTGATCAGACGGCTCCAACAGGAGCCGTCTGATCTGTGTCTGCTCTGTTTGCCAAGGCGTAGAAGGCATACAATGGAGTAAATGGTTAATTGGGTCATGGACAAACACTGTAGACCCGGACCAGAGGATGGCCGAGAAGCTTTGTGACATGGACTGTTTAAAATTTACATCGACAAAGGAAGTCTTTGCAGAAACACCCCTTCGAAAAAACTTAAACTGGTCCATAATATGTATATGGGAAAGTGCACTAAGAACATGAGACGTCGTAGAGTGAAGCAAAATGTCTAGAGAACATTCTCTGAGGTCCAGATGAGATGCGTAAATTAAAACATTTTCAAGAATAACTTCTTTACTTCTCCACCAAACCCTATCTTGTGACCTTTCTTTAGAATCGCCTCGAAGAGGCGATTCTAAAAAGAGGTGTTACAATATAGGGTTTGGTGGAGAAATGATGATTTTAGTATTTGTGTACGCACTTTTATATGTTGCTCTGAAAGTTCTTTAGTTTTGAGCATTAGAATCAAACCTTCGTGTTTTTGTCTCAGCACTGTTCTATTCCACAAGCATTCGCGTTGACAGGGGAATAAGATCTCAAAAGGTGAATCGGAACAGTGGACCAATTAAAGCTGCAGAGAGATGTTTTCATGCAAAACTGTCCTTGTTGACTTGGTCGCCCGCATGAAATTATTAGATTATGACCGATAGACCCCAGAATTAACGCGTAATTAGGATCAATAAGTGCGGTGTGTGGTCCTCTGAAACCGCGACAGATGATGGGTTTTAAAATATCATTAATATCCATATCTCTCTCTCTCTCCTTTCTTGTTTCCATTACTTTCTGTCACCTGTTTTTCTCATTCTCTCTCTTGTCTGTCTGTGTACTTACATGGTGCCTGTCCGTCCGTCTTTCAGCCTGTCTGTCTGTCAGCCTGTCCGTCAGCCTGTATGTCTGTCTGTGTCTTTGTCTCTGTCTGACTCAACATATTTCCTAGATTTGTTTCTGTTTCTGTTTCCCTCCTCCTATCAGCTTGTCCATGTTTCTGATTTGCCATATTCCTGTATAAATATGTATAAATATGTGACGAAGTCCTATAAACTACTATGAATGAATATCTATTGTAATCTATATAAAACATGGACAGTCGCGATTATACAAACAGAATACAGTAAAACTCCTCTAATGCGACAACTTAATGAATAAAAATTGGTGTCTTTATAAGCAGGTGGTTGCTTAATGCAGGACAAAAGTAATTCAGAAAGCTCCTTCAGGAGCTTTCTGCATTACTTTTGTCCTGCATTAAGCTACCACCTGCATTTAGCAACTGTACAACCTCCCCGAACCAGATTTTCAACTTAGTGTCGATGCCGGTTTTAGCAGCCTAACCTATTACACTATGAATATTCATTTAAGAAATTATGACACCGTCAATATCAATTAGATTATTTTGTATAATAGCACATGGGCACAAGACAATTTGGCTCAGACAGACACTGTAGAATTAGATTTATATTGTACCATAAGCAAACAGAGCAGACACTGATCAGATGACTCCTATAGGAGCCTCTGATCAGGGTCTACTCTGTTTGCAAAGGCGTAGAAAGGCGTATTTATGGAGTAAAATGTTAAAGCAGGGTGGAAGTAATACTTTTTGCATGTTTTATCATACATTAAGCATGTTTTTTGTCTAAAAAGAAGAATTTAGAACCTTTTAGGCAGGTGGCGGCTTAATGCCATCTGCCTTAACCCATTCTGACGTACTTTAACACTTCTGTAAAAGTCACGTTCTGAAAACATTGTAATAAATAGAGCAAATGCTCTATTTATCACAATGGTTTAAAAACTACTCAATTATAAAAAAAAATCCCTTTCACTAGTAAATGTTCCTTTTTGATAAATTTATTCAAAGAGGTTGGATCTAAAAATTGAGGGAATGTGTTAGATATCGATAATGATACGTATTTGAGTGTTCGGTTAATCGAATATTTACTGTATATGCTGTATGTTCGGTTAATCGAATATTTACTGTATATGCTGTATGTTCGGTTAATCGAATATTTACTGTATATGCTGTATGTTCGGTTAATCGAATATTTACTGTATATGCTGTATGTCCGGTTAATCGAATATTTACTGTATACGCTGTATGTCCGGTTAATCGAATATTTACTGTATATGCTGTATGTTCGGTTAATCGAATATTTACTGTATATGCTGTATGTCCGGTTAATCGAATATTTACTGTATATGCTGTATGTTCGGTTAATCGAATATTTACTGTATATGCTGTATGTCCGGTTAATCGAATATTTACTGTATATGCTGTATGTTCGGTTAATCGAATATTTACTGTATATGCTGTATGTTCGGTTAATCGAATATTTACTGTATATGCTATATGTTCGGTTAATCGAATATTTACTGTATATGCTCTATGTATCACTGTAGTTTTACTTTATTCATTTGTCCTTTTACAGTAAAACGTCGCTACATCAAACCTTTAGTAAAGAAGAATTGAGAACGTTTTGGACAGTGAAATACACATAAAAGCTCTCCTGCATTCAGCTGTCACCTGCCTTGTAGCCGATAATAATACTTATTTGAAATGATGCATTAGTGAGATTTTACTTATTATGATGTGAAACGTCACAAGTATATTGATTAACCCATTCTCTCCTAGACTATTTTTATATCCAACCTCTTTGAATAAATCTACCGAAAATGAGCATTAACTAGAGAAAAGGACACATTTTGTATTTTTGAAACCATTGTGATAAATAGAGCATTTGCTCATACGGAGCAAATGCTCGATTTATCAAAAATGGTTTTGGAAGTGACTTTTACAGAGGCGCCAAAATGCGTCACTAGGAGGGAATGTGTTAAGAATTGAATATCTACCTCTCCCTTCATACAACATTTTTAACGCTTTTTTCACGACCTATATCAGAATGCCCCCTATATGGCCGTCTGATCAGGGTCTACTTTGTTTGCTTCTGACATGATATTCTACAGTTTTTGTCAAAGCAAAACAACCCCCTGAGATCTTACATTATAAAAATTCAGCTAATGAATATTCATAATGACTTTAATTCTAACATGAATATGCAATGTAGTTTAAGGGTTAAATGGCAGCTCTTCATCTCACGTGATAACGTACAGACAATTGATGCAAACTCTCACAAAATCTATCACTAAACTGGTATTCTTGGAAACTAATGCCTCGTCTACGTTCAGGATTTATAAATGCAGTTAATATCGAATTGCTTCTGCGAAAATCTCTTAAAGCAGATTGTTTTGTTATTTATATGATCCATACTTCCATTCCTTCGAAATGGCGCGCGAGAGACAGTTAAGCAGAACCTGTCTTAACTCTTTCCCTGATGAATATTAATGTAGGAAATAATGACGTCATGAATATTAATAAGATTATTTTTATAATGGCATATGAACACATGACATTTTGCCTCAGACAGAATCTGTAGAATCAAATCTACATGTATATTACATGTACACCATAAGCAAACAGATCAGACCCTGATCAGACGACTCCTATAGGAGCCGTCTGATCTGGGTCTACTCTGTTTGCGCTTACATAAGGGAAAGGGTTAAATGCAGATGCACCACGAAAGTAATGCAGAAAGCTCCAGTAGGAACTTTCTACCTGCATTAACCCTTTACTCCATGAATATTCATGTAAGAAATAATGACATCATGAATATCGATTAGATTAAATGTTATAATAACACAAGGACACAGGCATTTTTGCTACAGCAGAAACTGTAAAAGCATATCGATATTACCACATAAGCAAACAGAGCAGACCCTGATCAGACGGCTCCTGCAGGAGCCGACTGATCTGGGTCTAATCTGTTTGCAAAGGCGTAGAAATGCGTATATATAGAGTACAGGGTTAAGCTACCATCTGCATTTAAGACCCAAAAGTAGACCCCTTTTTGGTGGTCGCATTAGAGGAGTTTTATTGTATATGTCTACTGCGTTCCACTCCACTAACTACTAATTAAGTTGCAATTCAAACTACCATATTTCCGTTACTAATGTGTCATCCCAATTGTAATTTAATACTGAATTCCTAAATTTTCATAGAACTGTACAATTGTGCTTTTCCTAATCGGATCTGACAAGTTAGTTACGATTAACAAATTGACTGTAATCTTTTACGGAATAGAGATATTTAATTAAGCCTTTTCCCCGACTGAGAACCTAACCGAAGTGAAATTACCGATGATTTGTTCCTAGAAATTGAGATGGCTCTCGCCTTGATAGACATGACTACATGGAAAAACAATTTGCAAATTAACCTCAACAGCGCGCGACCAATTAGAAACAAACACACTCAGTAAATGATAGGCCTAGGAAACGCGTTTGATTGGGTACTGTCAATCAATGGAACCACCTAAAAAGACAGAACCATTCTCAGAATAATGGATTTATACGCGACAGAGGAAAAGCTGCAAAAACAGCATCATTGGATTTCTTACATTGCAGCGGCCCATAGAGATACTGTATAGTTCGATTTTGACCCGTGAGCTGTGACCTTTAGGACAAGTCCATCCGTAGAGGTAAAACGCGTCACAAACCATGTATTTGTTCCGGAGTTACCTGTGGTTATACAGACAAGTAATAAGCACATGCAGTAAACCTCTCTATAACGGCCACTAAATATTGTGTTAATAAGTTGGTATTTAGGGCAGGTGAGTGCTTAAAGCAAGATGAAAGTAAAAACAGAACGCTCCTATAGGAGCGTTCGGTTTACTTTCACCTTGCTTTAAGCACCCACCTGCCTTTAACACATTAAACACTCGATGTAATTTAGTGGCCGTTATAGAGAGGTTTTAGTGTATATACTAATACTGCACGATTACTACGAGCTTCTTGTGAAAACCATTGTTCACCTACCTATAAATTAGAATGATTGCAACTTCTATAAATAGAAAAGTGCACTCACGGCTGCAGCGCTCGAAATCGAACTATAGTGAATGTGAATTGGCTCTTTTAGGTTCTTTTCAGTACATGTGTCTCTTTGATTATTTAGAAGCGATTGTCAACTTCCGGTCAGTTAGCTGCTAAAGAAAGCCTTCAAATTCACTTAGTTCGAGTAAAGTAAGTGAATTCTCATATCGTTTAGATTCTATAAATTACAAGGACCCCAGCCAAATCGCTGGAAATGTTTAACTTTTTGTTTCTATTACAAAATACTGCATTCTTTGTCTCGTAAATATGCTATAACGGTAAAGTCCGAAGTCATTCAGAATGTTGGTTGGTTCCCCTTTTCACGGGAAACTTTATCGTCTGCTCTTACATACACGAGAAAATCACTGGAAATGGGACATTCTGTAACATTGTTTTGATACAAACAACTCTAACTCTATTTATAAATACAGTGCGAAAGTTATGCGGAAAGCTCCGTACTGCACTGCTTTGGTCCTGCATTAACCCATTCCCTCCTAGACTATATTTAATTTTCAGAATCAACTTCTTTGAATAAATCTGCCGAAAAGGAGCAAAAGGAAGAGTTTCGAATTGTGTAGAGCTATGTTTGAAACCATATTCATCACAATGGTTTCAAGAAATTACTTTTACAGGGGCGTCAAAATGCGTCATTCCCATGACCCATTCCCAACCAGACTATTTTTAGAATTGACTTCTTTGAATGAATCTACCGAAAAGGAGCATTTACTAGAGAAAAAGGATAAAGTTTAGAATTGTGTATAGTTTCGAAACCATATTCATCACAATGGTTTCAAGAAATGACTTTGACAGAGGCGTCAACATGCGTCAGTAGGATGGAATTGGTTAAGTAACCATCTGCTTTTAAAACATTCTTCCATATGCTATTTTAGACCCAACCTCTTTGAATGAATCTACCCGAAAGGAGCATTTACTAGAGAAAAGTAAAATTTTAGAATTTTGTAGTTTGAAACCATTGTGATAAATAGAACATTTGCTCCTATAGGAGCAAATGCTCTATTTATCACAATGGTTTCAAGAAGTAGTTATTACAGAGGCGTAGAAAGGCTTATTTATGGAGGAAAGTATTAAATACGTTTATTCATAAAGTCGTCGCATTAGATGGGGCTTACTGTAGCTTATACCTGTTTGCGGTTGTGTATATCCGGGACCTGTCTCATGCCTGTTTCGGATCGGTACTGTATAGGGCCGGTACTGTGTAGACCTAGCTGTTTCAAACCAGCTTAGTGTTGTTATCATCGTACCTGCATAGTTTAACAAATTCCCTCCTACTGAAGCCTTTTTACGCCCCCTGTAAAAATCATTTTTCAAACCATTGTGATAAGTAGAGCATCGGCGTGATATGTAGAGTGTTTGCTCCTATGAAGCAAATGGTCTATTTATCACATTGGTTTGAAAACTACACAATCCTAAAAAATCCCTGGTTTCTAGTAAATGTTCCTTTTTTGGAAGATTTATTCAAAGAGGTTTGGCCTCAAAGTAGTCTAGAAGGGAATGGATTAACATTCAATAGGAGCAAACATGTATGCACTTTTTATCACAATGGTTTCAGAACTACACAATTCTACTTTATTCCTTTTCTCTAGTAAATGCTCCTTTGCAATAGATTTATACAAAGAGGCTGGGTCTGAAAATAACCTATGATGGAAAAGGACTAAAAAAGCTTATGAGGGAATGGGTCTAAAAAAACGTATGAGGGATTTGGTCTAAAATGGTCTATTAGAGAATGGGTCTAAAATAGCCTATATATGAGGGAATGTACTGCACACTAGTAGCATTGCGTGTATATCGTTTGTCCAGTCAGCTTCATTGACGCGTCTTTACTGGAACATTGTAACAAGGTATGTCCTGTTTGATATTCAAAATCATCTAGCAAGTTTAAACTTTTCATGCAAAATGGACTCTACAGTTAAATCCTAATGGGTTAGTCAACTCTGAAAATTCAGCGTTGAGAGGGAGAGGGTTAATTACTAGTATATAATGCAGAAGCTAAGTTTTAGATTAGTTCACCCTTTCCTCCATAGCCTATTTTTAGACCCAACCTATTTTAATGAATCTACCCAAAAGGAGCATTTACTAGAGAAAAGTAAAATTTTAGATTTTGTAGTTTGAAACCATAGTGATAAATAGGGCATTTGCTCTATTTATCACACTGGTTTCAAGAAGTGGTTATTACAGAGGCGTAGAAAGGCGTATTTATGGAGGAACGGGTTAACCCTTTTCCTCATAAATAACGCATTTTCATGCATTTTCAAACAGAGTAGACCCTGCTCAGACAGCTCCTATATATGTAGGATCCATTTGATCAGGGTGTGTTCTGTTTACGTATAACATGATCTAGGTCTAGATCTGATTCCACAGTTTTTGTTAAAGCAAACCATCCTTCCTCTTAGTTTCAAATAATACAAACACAATTTGAGTTGCTGATAAGTGATTAGCGGTTTCTGTCGTTCTTTACACTTCTATATATTCACTGAAACGCATTTTTGCAAACAGAGTAGACCCATATTAGACGGCTCCTATAGGAGCCGTCTGATCAGGATCTGCTCTGTTTGCTTATGAAATTATTATATATAGCTATAGGTCACGACTGTTTCGGCCATTCCTTACAAACAGCGTAGTAATACAACGGACGACACTAATTGGGCGCTACGATTGGCTAGCGCTTAAATGAGCGCTACGATTGACTAACGACTGCTAATTTGCATAAAAATGCACTAGTGCATTTCCGCGATTTAGGTATTCCCACAAGGCCGATCATGTGATAAAACAAAAGTTCGAGTCATCCGATTTCTAATCTGGACAATTTCCTAAAGTTAATGCACCCTTACTTTTAATCTGCATTAAGCTGTCACGTGTGTTGCTAGATTTGCGTAGTGATACATTTCAGAACAATTTTGTGTTTTAAATTTTGGAAGGACCGAACTTTTACTTCGAGTTATCTGATGTTCGAGTTATCCGAGTCGATATATCGAAGTTCAGCTGTATTTACCGCATAAATATTAATAATCATGTAAACGGTTATAGACGGGTTCTATTTCTTCACAGTCTCTAAATGATTTTGATCATATGCTACTTCTGCTGCAGCTCTAAATGAAAATGTTGCAGCTGTATTGGTCGCGTGTGTAGAAAATTCCGGACCGTTTAACTGTGATGATTTCCGATGATATTAAGTATAATTGGATGAATATCGAGTGTGAACGAATGACGAAAATTGAGAGACGATTCACTAAGTGGATCAAGAGTAATTGGGAAGACAATTCGGGAATTTGTCAAGTTAATGCCGACAAATTATATGATCTTATAACAGCCATAGCGCTAAATTGTATCGATGGCAATCTCACTCAAAACAACAGTGACAGTCCCCGCGCCTCCCACCAGTATTTTGCTGGGATTGATTTCGTAAGATAACTTTTGAATAACCTGTATTTAGCGACTGGCAGTAGAACTGGCTAGAGCGCTGATTCGAATTTATTACTGCTTTTCTTCTTCAAATGAAACTTTAGTCCATATTATTTACCAGTTTAGAACCAGATCTGGGTAACACGTGTGTATTATTCAAATAAATCTTCATCAACAGATACATGTATTAAATGTTACAACGGAGATTAGTGTTCAAATAAAACAACAGTTTCTGTTGTTTGGAGGAATATGATAATTCAATTTTCTAGAGCACCAAGGACATAAAATTTTATACAGATACAATTTGTCGTTTTTAAAAAAAGAAATCACTGTTTACCCTTTCCCTGATGAATATTCATGTAAGAAATAATGATATCATGAATATGTATTGGCTGCTTTTTATAATTGCGTATATACAGTAAAACCTCTATAACGACCACTATATTTCATCAAGTATTTTGTGTTAAAGGCAGGTGGCTGCTTAAAGCAAGGTGAAAGTGAAACAACGCTCCTATAGGAGCGTTCTGTGTTACTTACACTTTGCTTTGAGCAGTCACCTGCACTAAATACCAACTAATTAACACAATTTAGTGGCCGTTATAGAAAGTTTTTTCTGTATACATAATCGTTCGGTACTAGTAGAAACTATACAGGGTCAGATCTATTGTAATTTCATATGCAAATAGAGCAACCCCTAAGCAGGCGGTCCCTAAAGGGCCATCTGATCTGGGTCTTCTCCGTGTTCCAATCATTTCATTCTGTTCTTTTCATTTTCACCTCTCTTTTCTTTACCGATTCAACGGATATTTTAAGCTATAGTTACATTTTGAAAAAAATTGTAATTTTCATGTGTTATTGATGTTTATCATTCGTTGTGATGAAAAACTGCTTTTGTAAAGTATTATATACTAAGGAGAGTAATTTAATAAGCTCCCAACTTTCACTCCAATCCTCCTAAGAACTATATATATATATAAAAAAATTATGCGTATTGTAAATAAAAGAAATAGAATAATTATGTTTAACACAAAGGCGTGAAAATGCGTTTACAGTAAAACCTCTCTATAACGGCCACTAAATTACAGTAAAACCTCTCTATAACGGCCACTAAATTACAGTAAAACCTCTCTATAACGGCCACTAAATTACAGTGAAACCTCTCTATAACAGCCACTAAAATACAGTAAAACCTCTCTATAACGGCCACTAAATTACATCAATTATTTTGTGTTAAATGCAGGTGACTGCTTAAAACAAGGTGAAAGTAAAATAGAACGCTCCTGTAGGGGCGTTGTTTTACTTTCACATTGCTTTAAGCAGCCACCTACCCTGAATACCAACTAATTAAAACAATTTAGTGGCCGTTATAGAGAGGTTTTACTGTATATGAAAGAAAGGGCTAGTGAACAATATCCTTTATTTCGAAGCTTGGAAATGCCTTTTTCGCATTTTCGCATTATTCCATAAATGTATTTTTTGTTAATTATAAATTCTAGAATGAGAAAATTATATATTCAAGAGCATTGTTGTCGTCTCATTTTGATTAACCCATGGCAATAATATACTGGTACCAGTTTTATGCAGTCACGTGACCACCACACTATCTCATAATGTGGCAAAGAAATGATTGGATAATTAAATCTATTGACAGTTTTCTGGTTATAGAGCAATTTTCCACATCGACGGAGATTTAAGTATTTTCCCCTCGAACATTGAGAGCGGTGCAGTTGTTTCGCTGAACATATCACTTAACACCAGTTGCGGGCGGTTGAGTTTCTGTGCGGGACTATGAAGAGGTGGTCGGCCCGTGAATTATTGTAATCGTTTTCATGTCGAGAACCGTTTTGATCTTTATTACGACTACAGTTTTAATATCTCGGTGATTGAAACAGTTGAATCTATTCTTCTTTGTGCTGAAATGAGGCGGCCTATTGATAGTGAACTGTTAAAACCAGAGCCTGTTGGGGCAGAAAATTAGAATTTGAACGAATGAAAAGAAATCAAAAA